>JAKSXO010000092.1:565751-720751 GCA_024509115.1 Crotalus helleri
CATTTTTCTGAGATGGGTGGAAGCTTTAGGGAGGATTTGGAGACGACATCGAAATGGGCAGGATGGATCGTATCGAAGAAGGACATTCAGAATGATCTCGATAGGCTGGAGAACGTAGAACACTAGGGCTGGAAGGGACTTTGGAGGTCATCTAGTCCAACTCCCTGCTCAAGCAGGAGATCCTATGCCATTTCAGACAAAGGGCTGTCTAGTCCAGTGTTTCTCAACCTTGACCATTTTAAGGCATGTGGACTTCAACTCCCAGAATTCCACAGCCAGCATTGCTGGCTGTGGAATTCTGGGAGTTGAAGTCCACATGCCTTAAAATGGTCAAGGTTGAGAAACACTGGTTCTAGTCTCTTCTTAAAAGCTTCCCATGATGTGTATAAAAGCAAAAAGTTACACAATAGAAGAGAATCTCTATAGCTCAGGGTTGAACGGGGGGGGGGTCCTTGGTGCTCTCTGAGCTTGCTTGTTTTGTTGCAGATGTTTCATTACCCTGTCTAGGTGTCATCATCAATGCTAGAAGGGAGAGGGATTTGTGGAGAGGAGGAGGAGGAGGAGGAGGAGGAGGAGGAGGAAAACTGTGGGATCTTTGATGCTCTCTGAGCTTGGCTGTATTCTTGCAGACATTTCATGATCCAACTAGGTCACATCATCAGGGTTAGAAGGGAGTGGGGTTTGTGGGGAGGAGGAAAGGGGGAGGAGAAAGAGGAGGAGGAGGATTGAACTGGGGGGGGGTCCTTGGTGCTCTCTGAGCTTGCTTGTTTTTTGGCAGATGTTTCATTACCCAACTAGGTGTCATCATCAGTGCTAGAAGGGAGTGAAATTTTTGGAGAGGAGGAAGGAGTGAGGAGGAGGAAGGAGGAGGAAGACCTTTCCTGACCCCACTAGGTAACATCATCAGTGCTAGAAGGGAGTTGGCTCTCTTTTGATACAATTTAGATAGTTAAAACATAAATACAAAGCAATATATAGAAAAGGGGAAAAGGTGTTGAAAACAAGAAAGAACAAAGGGAAAGAAAAACACCAGAAAAAAACAATAGTTAAAGAAGCAATGTCTACTTTTCTTTATACTAGTTACAAACATAAATAGAAGTTTGGAAGCAAACGCCTTCGGTCCCAATACACCATGTTGCCGATGCCATCTCCTCGCTCAGCTTTGGCAATTATTCCTCGCAGAGTGAAATCAGACGGAATGCCACACCGTTCCCGGCTGTACCAGTCAGGAAGCTGAAATGGAAGTTATTCTCATTACTGACAGTTCAAAGAGGGCAACTTCAAAAAGCGGTAGCTTTGGTTGACATGTCCATCGGAAGTTGGCCGACCAAGAGTTTTCCTATGTGACACTTTGCAAACCGAATGTCCCTCCCGGATTAGTGTTTACAGCCCCAGTGATAGAGCAGCTACCTTACATCTCCAACATAACCTTGGTCACAGCATGTCCACTCGGCAAACGGAGGTCATTTTTGGAGCTTCCGCTCAAAGATGCAACTCCCGGCGAGAAAACAGCAGCGTGCACAATTTTTGTTGAATGCACCAGATTCAGGAAAAGTGAAGAATCTCAGCAGGTTAGTCTGAAAGCCGCTATTTTATAGCCATTTGCATTACCCATCCGGATGCATTTTTTTAAAAAAAAAAATGGGAAAAAAGCAACTTGCTGAGATGGCTCCAGATGACATATCATTTTTGTTTTTCTGCTGGGATTCAAACCTTCGATAGCGTGGAAGGCAGAAATTCTGTCTGATCCTGTTGCTGGCAAGAACTGTCATCCTGCTTTGTCATTCTGGCCCCGACTCAAGTATTCATTGCTCAAAATAACGGTGATTCAGCCTCTGGATGGGTGGAGAGGACACTGCCGGAGCTAGGCTGCAGTGTTCCATCTGCTGCCTTGTAAAAAATGAAGATATCGAAAATGCGGGGATTAAAAAAAAAAATTGGAAAGGAGATCTATCGCTCCTTGAAGAATGGCGTCTTCCTAATTAAGAGATGACTCACACACCCAGGATAAAAGTGAGCACGTTCCTTTGCCAGTGGCTCCCATCTGATGCTTAGGAATGGGTGACTAATTCATCCCACCCCAAAACTCAGCTAAATACGTGAAAGTCCGCTTGTAAATATCTCAGAGAATCTGAAATGCTGAATTCCAGACTTTTCAAACATTTGCAATGGGCTTTGCAATTTTATGTGTGTGTGTGTGTGTGTATACAAACACACACACACACACACACACAACATATCTCTATCTCTATCTCTATCTCTCTATATCTCTCTATCTCTCTATCTATCTCTCTATCTATCTCTCTATCTCTCTATCTATCTATCTATCTATCTATCTATCTATCTATCTATCTATCTATCTATCTATCTATCTATCTATCTATCTATCTATCTCTATCTTTATGCAGGGTTTTTTTTCTCATAGAACACCCAGAACGGAGTTCCGGCACCTTTTTTGGATAGAACCTTGTAGGGTAGGCAAGGCAGGTTGTATGACATGTGTGAGTTCCGGCACCTTTTTTTTTTTTTTAGAAAAAAAGCTCTCTCTCTCTCTCTCTCCCTCCCTCCCTCCCTCCCTCCCTCCCTCCCTCCCTCCCTCTCTCTCTCTCTATATATATGTTTTCTGAGGTTTTTGCGGGTGTTTGTATGTAGGTCTTTGGTTGTTCGGGTTTTCTCCCGCGTAAAATTGGAAGTGTCTTGGCGATGTTTCGACGAAGTCCCATTCGTCATCTTCAGGCTGGTGTTTTCAGCTTCGTGCTTTGCTTACTAGTGTACACCGCTTAGAGCAGTGTTTCTCAACCTTGACAATTTTAAGGCATGTGGACTTCAACTCCCAGAATTCCACAGCCAGCAATTCTGGGAGTTGAAGTCCACATGCCTTAAAATTGTCAAGGTTGAGAAACACTGGCTTAGAGAGTGCTCGCACTTAAAGCGGTATATAAGTCTCATAAATAAATAAATAAATAAATAAACAAACAAACAAACAAACTTGTTGTCTTTAATAAAAAACTGTAATCTTCAAACGAACAGATATACCCTATGGGAATTCTAGGATGTGGCTAAGCTAAAACTTTCCCTCTCTTCTCCATCCAGTTCAGGATGGTGCAGTCTCTTATCCTGGACCCTTTTCTGCAGTGTCCTCTCCCCTCCTTGGGAATCCCTTCATGAGTTGCATGCTCCGTCACACCATCTGAGACTAGGTCTCATATAAACATCCATGATTTGATGTGCGGCTATTTTTTTTTTTTTTTGACTTCACTGTCGAATTGTATAGTGGGAAGAAAAGAAACCAGCTGCAAAAGTTGGCTTCAAAAGCAGCTGTTGGCAAAAAAAAAAAAAAAAAAAAAAAAACTGAAGCTCTCAGCTCAAGTCCTTTCAACCAAAACCAAGCAAACAGCCGCAGGACTTTTGCTTTGATGGACCAACTCACTGTAACGTGGGGATGATCTAAGCATTTGGCTTCGCAGGGATGTCTCTAAGGCAGTGTTTCTCAACCTTGACAATTTTAAGGCATGTGGACTTCAACTCCCAGAATTCCACAGCCAGCAATGCTGGCTGTGGAATTCTAGGAGTTGAAGTCCACATGCCTTAAAATTGTCAAGGTTGAGAAACACTGCTCTAAGGCCTCTGGAAGTTCTTAAAAAGTACTTGTAAAAGCAGATTCCATCGTTCAAAAGCCAGGAATCTCTGCCTCATGTTTTCAGGCATTTGAAAAAAAAAATCATTAAAACCCTTAATCACAAAACATATTCTTCTAAGTGAATTTGTTTCTTCGTCATAGTCTGAGAGAAAAGGATATGTTTTGTCGTCCCATCCTTTTAAATCTTGCCCAATAACATCAGTTCTGAACCTTTTTTTTTTCTTTTGCCAATACAGCTAGAATACCTTCAAAGGAACAGACTTCAAACTGTATCAGCCATTTTTGCCCGTCATTGATGGAAAGTTAAGGGTTGCTATGAGAGAAAGCAGAACAGTGTAGGGAACGAGAAACAATGCACATTGCAAGGAGTGTTCTCTTTGTGTGTGGGGGGGGGGAAACATAGGTTCAGAAAGATTGAGGGGCTACCACAAAGAAGAGGGTGTCAAACTATTATCCAAAGTGCCAGAGGACAAGACAAGAAACAATGGTTAGAAACTGACCCAACAGAGAAGTAACCTGGAAGTAAGGAGAAACTTCCTAACAGTGAGGACAATTAACCAGTGGAACCGCTGGCCTCCAGAAATCATGGGTGTTCCATCACTGGAGATTTTTTAAGGAGAGACTAGACAGTCACATGTCTGAGATGGTATAGGTTCTCCTGCTTGAGCAGGGGGCTGGACTAGAAGACCTCCAAGGTCCCTTCCAACTATTCTATTCTATTCTATTCTATATTCTATATTCTATATTCTATATTCTATATTCTATATTCTATATTCTATATTCTATATTCTATATTCCATTCGATTCCATTCGATTCCACTCCATTCCATTCCATTCCATTCCATATATTCTATTCTATTCTATTCTATTCTATTCTATTCTATTCTATTCTATTCTATTCTATTCTATTCTATATTCTATATTCTATATTCTATATTCCATTCGATTCCACTCCATTCCCTATTTTCTATTCTATTCTATTCTATTCTATTCTATTCTATTCTATTCTATTCTATTCTATTCTATTCTATTCTATTCCATTCCATTCCATTCCATTCCATTCCATATTTTCTATTCTATTCTATTCTATTCTATTCTATTCTATTCTATTCTATTCTATTCTATTCCATTCCATTCCATTCCATTCCATTCCACTCCACTCCACTCCACTCCATTCCATTCTAAATTCTATTCTATTCTATTCTATTCTATTCTATTCTATTCTATTCTATTCTATTCTATTCTATTCTATTCTATTCTATTCTATTCTATTCTATTCTATTCTATCATAAGGCTGGAAGGGACCTTGGGGGTCTTCTATGCCAACTCCCTGCCCACGACTGGACTTTATTCTTTATACCTTCTCAGACAAATGCTTGTCCAATCTTTTTCTTGAAAACCATGGTGTCAAGTGGAGCTTCCACTTGACGGCATGGTGTTTCCTGATATAGACCTACACTTTAAATGCATGGAAAGCACAAAGAGCAGTTTTATATGGAAAGTGGGAGGATGGGGGGGAGGAGGAAAACAGAAACACATGGTTTCATCTAATATCTGATGGCCAAGGCCATATACTTGCTGTATTCTGCTAAAGGCAAGCTATTCTGAAGTATTAATGCCACTTTACAAGGCCTTGGTAAGGCCACGCTTGGAATATTGCTTCCAGTTTTGGTCACCACAATGTAAAAAAGATGTTGAGACTCTAGAAAGAGTGCAGAGAAAAGCAACAAAGAGGATCAGGGGACTGGAGGTTAAAACATATAAGGAACAGTTGCTGAATTGGGTATGTCTAGTTTAACAAAGAGAAGGACGAGGGGGGACATGATAGCAGTGTTCCAGTATCTCAGGGGCTGCCCCAAAGAAGAGGCAGTCAAGCTATTCTCCGAAGCCCCTGAAGGCAGGACAAGAAGCAATGGATGGAAACTAATCAAGGAGACAAGCAACCTAGAACTAAGGAGAAACTTCCTGATAGTTAGAACGATTAAATCAGTGGAACAACCTGCCTTCAGAAGCGGTGAATGCTCCAACCCTGGAAGTTTTTAAGAAGAGACTGGACAGCCATTTGTCTGAAATGGTATAGGGTTTCTTGCCTGAGCAGGGGGTTGGATTAGATGACCTTCAAGGTCCCTTCCAACATTCTTATTATTATTAAATCCCAGTTTTGCACACTTTCCCCCAGAGTTTTGTCGCCAGCCTCTTGGCTGGTGGTCTTCAGCTCTCTTTCCTTGCTTCCTACAACTCTCAGGCGAACAATTTTAAGCCTTTCTTTCCGCCCGCAGGTTTTTTTTTTTTCCTTCCCTCCCTCTGTGGATCATTTTAAAGAAGAAGCATCTGACCCAGGTTCTTTGAGGCGACGCTTGGCATGGAAAGGCAATTTTCTCCCTTCCCCACCCCACCCCTTGACTCGTTCTCCACTTTCTGGAAGGAATCAAGAATTGACCTAATCAACTTCTCCTTGCCTCCCTCCCTCCCTCCCTCCCTCTCCGTTTTCCTTATTCAACCCTTCGCACAAGACCGCACTGTTCGTAGACCTCAAATGGACCCAGAGCTATTGGCATCTCCTGTTCCTGCCTGAAAGGAACCAACAGAGACGCTTTTGTACGCAGCCAAAGGCGAAGTGTTATGTTCTCCTGGCTGCTTTCCTTCGCCACCAGAGGCAAGCTCGCCTGACCAATAACCAGCCAAGACACAGTTAAGACGTCCTTGTTTCATTGAATTGCAATAAGCGGTGGGGAGGGGGGGTTGAGACGCTATCAAAGCTTGGGTCTCTCCAAAGTTTATCATCTCAAATCAACCTCTTTATATGTCTCTTGCACCCGGCTGCATATGTCCCTCCTCATTCCTCATTGGCTGAGGTACGATGACAGTGGTTCTCAACCTGTGGGTCGCGACCCCATTTGGGGTCGAACGACCATTTCACGGGGGTCACCAAACAACGCAGTCCGCCATTTTTTCCCCCCTTTTCCTTAGCTGTGCTACTCCCTTTTATTCTATTGGCTTTTGAAAGCCAATAGAATAGACTCTCTTGAATAGAGTCTAATTCTATTGGCTTTCCAAAGCCAATAGGAATTGTCCAGGCTGTCTCTGCCCTGCTGAGCCCGCCCAAAGTCCCATTCTGCAAACGGTGCTGCACCGGTTGAGTAGTCCTCGACTTACGACTGGTTGAGTAGTCCTCGACTTACGACCAGTTGGGGGTCGCGGCATTAAAAAGGTTGAGAACCACTGTACTATGAGGTTGCACTCTTTCAGACCGCCTTCTCCATATTTCCTGCTGCCCTGCTCGGTTATACTCAATCATATATTGCAAGTGCATTATAATTAGCAGATAACGCAGGTGAGGTGTGTCAACTAATATACAACAGTCTATTGAGCATGCTTCGTTGCCTGTTTTGAGTTTTGGGATATTTTACAGCTTCTTAGAACAATGGATTTTTTCCCATTATTCAGATTTAGTCTCGCCTTTCCTGATATCCAGTCTGAACTGGCTTTCCTGTTGAGTGAGGTATTTCCTCTTACCGCTGTTTTTCAGCTTGTATTCTTCCATTTCCTATGCCGAAAACCCAGTTAATTTTATCCTAGGTGTCTATCCTTCCTTTGTGCTACCATTTCCTTGCTCCCATATATTGTAGTTTCTTTGGCGAGCTTGTTTTTCTACCCAGTAAGTTTCCACTGCCCAACAGATTCAAATTTAACTTTTTTCTTACAATATTAAATTTTTGAAGACCTTTGATTTATTCCAATAATAATACTAATAATAATAATTGCAAGGGACCTAGGAGGTCATCTAGTCCAACCCCTGGTCAGGCAGGAAACCCTATACCAGGCATGTCAAACTCACGACGTCACGTGACGTCATGCAACATATCGGAGCTTTTTCACCAATGCCGGCAATAGGGTGGGTGTGGCTTCCCCATGATGCGTCTAGCCCGTGGGCCGGCAATTTGACACCCCTGCCCTATACCATTTCAGACAAATGGCTGTCCAGTCTCTTCTTAAGAACTTCCAGTGTTGGAGAATTCACCACTTCTAGAAGCAGGTTGTTCCACTGGTTAATTGTTCTAACTGTCAGGAAGTTTCTCCTTAGTTCTAAGTTGCTTCTCTCCTTGATGAGTTTCCATCTGTTGCTTCTTGTCTTGCTTTCAGGTGCCTTGGAGAATAGCTTCTCCCTCTTCTTTGGGGCAGCCCCTGAGATACTGGAACTCTGCTATCCTGTCCCCCCTGGTCCTTCTCTTCATTAAACTAGACATCCCCAATTCCATCAACCGTTCCTTATAAAAATATAAAAAAATTATCTATACCGTCCCCCTGCCACTTTCTTTCTTGGTGCAAATTACTTTGGGAAGCTGGAAAAATTTCCCTTAAAAGCTGAGGCTGGAGTGGAGAGGGAGTGTGTGTCAAGTAATCTAATCTGGTTTCTGTTTTGCTTTCCTCCTTTAAGGAGAGAAGAAGCTGGTAGCTAAACATTCACAGCTGGTGCTTTGCAAAGGGAGAACTTCCCACTCTCCTTTCAGACCTGCATCAGGGGCTTGGTTGGGTTCCGTTGCCATGACAGCCTGCGGACATCACCCGAAGCATCAGCAAATGCTGCGGTCTGATTGGCCCAAAGTCTGTCACTTTCTTTGCCAGGTCACTTACAGGACCGCATTCTGCCGCACAGCTCCCAGAGACCGGTGAGGTCCCATAGATTGGGCCTCCTTCAGGTCCCGTCGGCCAGACAGTGTCGGCTGGTGGGCCCTCGGGGAAGGGCCTTTTCTGTGGTGGCTCCGACCTGGTGGAATCAACTTCCTCCCAAGGTTCGAACTACTCCCACCCTGCCGGCCTTTAAGAAAGCCATTAAAACTCTCCTGTTCCAGCAGGCCTGGGGCTGATGTCCCCGGGGGTGGGTGGGGGTGGGATATGATCGGACACGCTGTATGAATGTATTTATTTTATTGTTTTATTGTCATATTATTGTTTTAATTTTGTACGCCGCCCTGAGTCCCTTGGGATTGGGCGGCATATAAATTTTAGAAATAAATAAATAAATAAATTCTTCTGCCCCCCTCTCTCCCCCCCATCTACTTAAGACTTCCTCCAGGCCATCACATATAAGGCAAAGGAGAATTGGTTTAATTGGTCAGAAAGGAGATTTGCTGCCGATGGATTCCTCTCCTAGAAACCCATTAACTGATCAGCTCCTTTTCTTCTCCAAACCACCCCATGGTCCAAATAACTGATAACAGAATAACAGAGCTGGAAGGGACCTTGGAGACCATCTAGCCGAACCCCCTGCACCAGCAGGAGATCCTATACCATTTCTGACAAATGGCTGTCCAGTCTCTTCTTAAAAACTTCCAGTGTTGGAGCATTCATCGCTTCTGGAGGCAGGTTGTTCCACTGGTTAATTGTTATAACTGTCAGGAAGTTTCTCCTTAGTTCCAAGTTGCTTCTCTCCTTGATTAGTTTCCATCCGTTGTTTCTTGTCCTGCCTTCAGGCGCTTTGGAGAATAGCTTGACTCCCTTCTTCTGTATAGGGTTTCCTGCCTGAGCAGGTGGTTGACCTCCAAGGTCCCTTCCACCATCACCACCACCACCATTACCATCACCACCATTATTATTATTATTGATCATCTCATAGTCAGCCAGATTTTCAGATTGGATTTGGCATTTTTGTCTACCTATCGAGTCCTTCTCAAGGACCTGGGATAGGCAGATGTGGATGTTTGATGGTATTACAGGTATCGTCGCAGGATGGAAGCAGTTCCTAGTAAGGCTGCCTTTTGCAATTGACTAATAGCGAATTTGTCAATGCCGATGATGGTGTTCAAGTAGTGCTCAGTTGTTTTGGGATTGCACCCAAGGCACCTATTACTATTGGTACTACCCTTGCTTGCCTTTGCCACAGTTTTTCTATTTCTATTTGTAGGTCTTTGTATTTTGTTATCTTCTCCAGTTCTTTCTCATCTATTCTGCTGTCTCCAGGCACTGCCATGTCTACTATCCAGATTTTTTTGTCTTTCTTATAGACAATTGTTAAGTCTGGGGTGTTATGTTGCAGGTGCTTGTCTGTTTGAATTCTGAAGTCCCAGAGCAGTTTAATTTGATCATTTTCTATGTCTTTCTCTATTTTATGATCCCACCAGTTCTTGCTTACAGGCAAATGATATTTCGTGCAGATCTTCCAAGGCACCATTGTTGCTATTTTGTCATGCCGCTGCTTGTAGTTAGTCTGTGCGATCTTCTTGCAGCAGCTTACCAGGTGGTCCACTGTTTCTTCGGCTTCTTTGCATAGGCGGCACTTACTGTCTGTTGCTGTCTTCTCAATTTTGACTTTGTATGCATTTGTCCTTAAGGCTTGGTCTTGTGCAGCCAGAATTAGTCTATTATTATTATTATTATTATTATTATTGATCATCACACAGTCAGCCAGATGTTCAGATTGGATTTGGCATTTTGTCTACCTATCGAGTCCTTACCCAGGACCTGGGATAGGCAGATGTGGGTGTTTGATGGTATTACAGATATCGTCGCAGGATGGAAGCAGTTCCTAGTAAGGCCGCTTTTTGCAATTGACTAATAGCGACTTTGTCAATGCCAATGGTGTTCAAGTGGTGCTCCAGTTGTTTTGGGATTGTACCCAAGGCGCCTATGACTATTGGTACTACCCTTGCTTGCTTTTGCCACAGTCTTTCTATTTCTATTTGTAGATCTTTGTATTTTGTTATCTTTTCCAATTCTTTCTCGTCTATTCGCTGTCTCCAGGCACTGCCACATCCACTATCCAGACTATGTTGTTGTTGTTGTTGTTGTTGTTATTATTATTATTATTATTAGCAACCCCGACACTGATATTCCCTAAACTCCGCTGAAGATGTTACTCAGCCTTGTAAGAAAACATTCAGAAACTAACCCACAAGCTCGGAGAACGTCCACCCTCATCTTCCACCTGGGCTACAGATATTCACCACTATAGCATCCCCTACTTAATTTGATTGATTCTTAAATACATGAAGTCCGGTGTTTTGATACGTGGAGCTCTGTGGTTTGTCCCAAATGAAGGGGGTACAGTGTGGCCCCTCTGTGATGACCATCACCAAAGTCATCATGCCTGTTTGTTCCATATGAGAAATGGGATATAAAATGTGTGCGAATTCTGGCACGGCATTCTAGAGTTAAAATCGGAAGTACAACTGAATGGAGCTAATTGAAGCCAGCTGAACTTGAAAACACATAAAATCGGTTTGCAGAGAAGATAGAAAAGAATCGGAATTCGTTGAGGAATAGCAAATTGACCAGAATGAGAAGACAGGATGGGTTTTTAGTTTTTCTCCTCTATTTCTTTAGAGCTTCCCTGCAATTAACATCTCCTAGTGATGAAAATGATTAAAAGTTAATAATAAAAGCAATCCGTTAGAACAAAGTAAAGAGCTTATTCATTAAAAAGATGGTAGGGGTGTAGGAAAAAACAAAGAACGAGGAGGAGGAGGAGGAGGAGGAGGAGGAGGAGGAGGAGGAAGAAGAAAAAGAAGAAGAAGCAGAAGAAAAGTTTTCATCAGGTGCCTGAGAAAAAGCAACACAACCTTTTTGTTGAGTTGAGCAGCAATTTCTTGCGATTGAGAAGGGGGCAGAGATCAGCATGCCAAAACAAAGAGGCAAATTCAGGCAAAAAGCTAAATATAATCTCATTTTATTAACATTTCCATGCAAGTCATAAGTATGTAATTAACCCGATGGCTCTCCAGGCGTGTGTTTCATTAATGCTTCCCTCTGTCGTTTTATTTTGAGGAAGAGGAACTTGAAGAAACAGCTCTGCTAGATCAGGCGGTGGTCAATGTTAGTTCAGCATGTTGTTTTTTTGGGTGGCCAATCTGATGCTTCGAAGACTGAGGGGAGTCCTGTCCATCTCCATTACGGCTTCTTTGGAAAAAGACACCCCCAGCTGGAATCTTTATCTCCCTTCCTTCCTTCCTTCCTTCCTTCCTTCCTTCCTTCCTTCCTTCCTTCCTTCCTTCCTTCCTTCCTTCCTTCCTTCCTTTTCATCCTCCCTTCCCTCCCTCTTTCCCTCCTTCCTTCCTCTTCCTTCCTTCCTTCCTTCCCTCCTTCCCCCTTCCTTCCTACCTTCCTTTTCAGCCTCGCTTACCTCCCTCCCTCCCTCCCTCCCTCCCTTCCTTCCTTCCCTTTTTCCCTCCTTCCTTCCTTCCTCTTCCTTCCTTCCTTCCCTCCTTCCCCCTTCCTTCCTACCTTCCTTTTCAGCCTCGCTTACCTCCCTCCCTCCCTCCCTCCCCCCTTCCTTCCTTCCTCCCTCCCTCCCTAATTTTTCCTTCCTCCCATCCTCCATCCCTCCTTATTTATCCTTCCTTCCTCCCCCCCCATTAGATTAGACCTAGAAGGGATCCTGGAGGTCTTCTAGTCCAACCCTCTGCTCAAGTGGGAGATCCTATACCACCTCAGACAAGTGGCTATCCAGTCTCTTCTTAAAAACCTCCAGTGATAAAGCACCCACAACTTCTGGAGGCAGCTTCTGTTCCACCGGTTAATTGTCCTCACTGTCAGGAAGTTTCTCCTTAATTCCAGGCTGCTTCTCTCTTTGATTTCCTTCCTTCCTTCCCTCCTTCTTTCTTTCCTTCCTTCCTTCCCTCCCTCCTTCTTTTCTTCCTTCCTTCCTTCCTTCCTTCCTTTCTTCCTCCCTCCCTCCCTCCCTCCCTCCCTCTGTTAATTTCTATTAGGTTTTTCTTCCTTATGTTTTAAAATTAAAAATAGATGAAAAAGGAACTAACAAAAGAAAAGGGGAAAAAAAAGAAAGGTAGAAAAATGACTGCAGACCCCAGGCCATACTCCGCCAACATGTTTACATGTCCCTCCTTCATCCTTTCTTGAACAGATCCTCGGAGAGTTGAGGGACACCACCCCCTCTTTGCCAAGCTCAAAAGGGCCTGGCTGGGAAGCCAGCCCTGACTTACAATTGGAGGTTATTTAACAGTCAATTAATGAGGATAAAAGGGAAAGGGTGAAAGGCTTGGCAAGGCAACCAAGGCTGGGTATGGTCTCGCAGTGGTGGGAATGAATGGGAGATGGCCACACTGGGGGGAAATTGATTAGCAGAGGGACAAAGAGAGAGAGAGGGACACAGCCTCTCTTCCTAAGGAAAAGTTTTGTTCTTTCCTTGTTGCTTCTCCAGTAAAAGAATTTTTGTTTCGCTGCCCAGAAAACAGGCGCCAGCATTTAACATTTTTGAAGCATAATGCAGCTGCAAGCTAATGGGTATTTGTATGTAGGTCTGTGGTTATTCGGGTTTTCTCCCGCATCAAATTGGAAGTGTCTTGGCAACGTTTCGACGAAGTCACATTCGTCATCTTCAGGCTGGTGTTTTCGGCTTCGTGCTTCTAGGAGCTCCTAGAAGCACGAAGCTGAAAACACCAGCCTGAAGATGACAAATGTGACTTTGTCGAAACGTTGCCAAGACATTCTAATTTTACGCGGGAGAAAACCCGAATAACCACAGACCTACATATATATATATGTATAGGTATGCAGGTCTTGGTGTATCTGGGTCTTTTCCTATGTAAGATTGAGAGTATCTTGGTGACGTTTCGACAAAAACTGACACCGGACCCAGAACAACACAGTACGCCACCACCATTCACCCTCCTCACCAGACCCAAACCCAAGCCCAAACCCATCCCTCAGATGAAATGCAACCACCATCCAGAAGCCAAACCACGATGACATCACCAGCTGCTGCACTTCCCTCCGACCCCCACACAAAGCAAACGGACACATGCCATGAACACAGAGCTAGACCGCAAACTTGGAGCCAAACCAAAGCCTGGTATGTTACATCACAGGCTTCTACTCTGGATATCACATCACAGAACTCAGGAGGCTACAACACCAAAGCTCAGGATGTTACAACACAGCCAACCACCCAGGATGGTGCAACACAGAACTCAGGATATCACTACACTAGATCTCAGGATGTCATCACACAACCCATCACCCAGGTCGTTACAACACAAAAGACTAATGGGCACACAGCCAGCACCTCAACTACTCAGGATGTTACGAAACAGCCAAACAATCCACAAACAATAACTCCAATACAGCCAACCAGCCCCCCTACAGCAACTAAGCCAGCACTCCACACACACACCACCAATATTTATAGAGAGACGGCAGCTCTGATCACAGTTTGCTCGCACAAGCACAAAGCCGAAGACCCCAGCCTGAAGATGACGAGTGGGACCTCGTCGAAACATTGCCTTTGGAAAAGGGTCTTCAACATTTTTTTGGCTTTGGGGGAAAAAAAAATACTGCATCGGGGTAGATATGGAAATAGCACCGCTAACGTGTAAGTGATGAAAAAGAAAAAAAAAGCCGAGAGGGGTCATTAGGGGGAATAGAGAAGCTAGGGAGGTCAGCCTGGATTTCTGGTTGGGAACTAGGGTTGACTCAAGCAATACCCACCAAAAGAAGAATGCATTTCTCCATGAAAGGTGTCCGGGGGTGTTTTTTTTCCTAACAATAGTCCGGAACAACATGGGACTTTAAAAACATACTTTGAAAATGATAGAAGGAAGTATTTGTAGCTCAGGATTCAACTGTGGGGTCCTTAGTGCCCTCTGAGCTGGGTTGTTTTCTTGCAGATGTTTCATGACCCAACTAGGTAACATCAATGCTAGAGGAGGAGGAGGAGGAGGAGGAGGAGGAGGAGGGAGAGGAGGAGGAGGAAGCCTGTGGAGTCCATGATGCTCTCCGAGCTTGGTTGTTTGCTTGCAGACCTTTCATGACCCAACTAGGTAACATCATCAATGCTACAAGGAGGGAGGAGGAGGAGGAGGAGGAGGAGCAAGAAGAGAAGAAGGAGGACTGTGGGGTGCTTGATGCTCTCTGAGCTTGGTGGTTTTCTTGCAGATGCTTCATGACCCAACTAGGTAACATCATCAATGCTAGAAGGAGGGAGGAGGAGGAGGAGGAGGAGGAGGAGGACTGTGGGGTGCTTGGTGCTCTCTGAGCTTGGTTGTTTACTTGCAGACATTTCATAACCTGACTAGGTAACTTCATCGGCCTGTGTGTGTAAAGGGTGTGTGTGTGTCCCTTTTCTAGAATCTTTCCTATTCGTCTTTCCAGAATCTGGCGTTAGCTTTCTCGGCAGCTTCTCCTTCCGTCCTTCCACAGCAGACCACAATTTTTTTTTTTTGCCGTTCATTTTCTCTGAAGTTCCTTTTCATTAAAAAAGAAAAAAAAAACCCGCTGAAGGAAGGGCTCTTAGGAACAGCTTGTGAGTCACCCCATCATCACAGCAAAGGTTTTCTAATTGATTGCCTGTCTTGCTTTCCACCGATTAAACAATTAATTAGTCAATTAAAATAAATGTTAGACTTTTCAAAGCTGGCAAAGTTTTCAAGAGATTTTCAGGGAATTAGAGAGCTCTTCACGCCAAGAAATGCAGAGATGTCAGTGACTTTCCAAAATCATCCATCCATCTTTCTTTCTTTCTTTCTTTCTTTCTTTCTTTCTTTCTTTTTTCTTTCTTTTTTTCTGTCTTTCTTTCTTTCTTTTTTCTTTCTTTTTTCTGTCTTTCTTTCTCTCTTTTTCTTTTACTCTGTCTCTTTCTTTCTTTCTCTTTCTCTCTCTCTTTCTCTCTTTCTTTCTCTTTCTCTCTCTCTCTCTCTCTCTCTCTTTCTCACTTTTTCTTTCTTTCCCACTTTCTTTCTTTCTTTCTTTCTTTCTTTCTCTCTCCCTCTCTCTCTCCCCCTTTCTCTCTCTCTCTTTTTTCTTTTCTTTTTTCCTTTCTTTCTCTTTCTTTCATTCTTTCTCTTTCTCCCTCTCCCTCTCTCTCTCTCTCTCTTTCCTTCTCACTCACTCTTTCTCTCTCTCTTTCTTTCTAACTCTTTCTTTCTTTCTCCCCCTTTTCCTCTCTCTCTCCTTTTGAGGCAAATTTTCTTTTCCTCCTCCTCCTCCCTTTCTTTCTTTCTTTCTTTCTTTCTTTCTTTCTTTCTTTCTTTCTTTCTTTCTTTCTCTCTCTCTCTCTCTCTCTCTCTCTCTCTCTTTCTCTTTCTCTGTCTCTCTCTCTCTCAAGGCAGCCTCTATAACTCTTTCTCCTCTTGTGTTAATACCCTCATAACAACAACCCTGTGAGGCAGGCTGGACGAAGAGAGTGTGATGGACTCCAAGTCTCCCAGAGAATTCTGGGTGATGCAGGTGAAACTCCCTCGAATCTTACTTCCAATTCTTACGCCACTTTTTCAGAAAGATTCCCAAAGGCTGGAACCGAGTCGGACTTGGGCTGAGAAAAGCAGGAAATGGCATGGCCCTGCAAATCTGTTTCTCAAAATCTGCATAAAAATGCTAATGAGGGTTCAGTCTATATTTCCTAAAATACTTCTCTTTGTATTTTCCCCTAATATATGCAACATGGCAATCAGTCCTCCTGAATATAATGATAGTTAATCTCTGTTTCCTAACAGAGCTTTGCTTGACAGGCTCCAAATGTATTAAATATGGCAGTTGCCTTAATTTCCCTTTGTTTCAAATGTATCAACAATGGGGTTTTTTTTTGTTGTTCCATTCATTTGTGTCTGATCCTATCAGACCACCTGGGCGAGACCCTGCGGTTTTCTTGAGAAAGTTTTTAAGAAGTGGTTTGCCATTGACTCCTTCCTAGGGCTGAGAGACACTGGCTGGCACCAGGGATGCCCAGCTGGCTTTATGCCTAAGGAAGGTCTAGAACTCACCGTCTCCAGGTTTTCTGATGTCTTCACAACATAAAACTGGCTGTCTTCAGGAGTGTAGTCCCTTTAATAGCTCAGTGGCCCTGCAGACAGGATTCTGCTTCTACTCCGGTGGTTGAGTGGTTAGAATGCGGTATTGCAGGCTGACTCTGCCCACCACCTGGAGTTTGATCCTGGCAGGGCTCGAGATTGACTCAGCCTTCCGTCCTTCCGAGGTTGGCAAAATGGGGACCCAGATTGTTGGGGGTGCAACAGGCTGACTCTGTAAACTGCTCAGTTAAAGCACTATAGGGTGGTATATAAGTGGTTATTCTATTTCTATTTTTCTATTTCTATTTCTATTATTTCTATTTCTATTATATCCTATTTTTACCATTATTCTATTCTATTCTATTCTATTCTATTCTATTCTATTCTATTCTATTCTATTCTATTCTATTCTATTCCATTCTATTCTTAATAAAGATTCTATTCTATTCTGTTCTATTCTATTCTATTCTATTCTATTCTATTCTACTCTCAATAAAGATTCTATTCTATTCTATTCTATTCTATTCTATTCTATTCTATTCTATTCTATTCTATTCTATTCTATTCTATTCTATATTTTTTATTCCATTCCATTCCATTCCATTCCATATTTTCTATTCTATTCTATTCTATTCTATTCTATTCTATTCTATTCTATTCTATTCTATTCTATTCTATTCTATTCCATTCCATTCCACATTTTCTATTCTATTCTATTCCATTCCATTCCATTCAATTCCATTCCATATTTTCTATTCTATTCTATTCTATTCTATTCTATTCTATTCTATTCTATTCTATTCTATTCCATTCTATTCTTAATAAAGATTCTATTCTATTCTATTCTATTCTATTCTATTCTATTCTATTCTATTCTATATTTTTTATTCCATTCCATTCCATATTTTCTATTCTATTCTATTCTATTCTATTCTATTCTATTCTATTCTATTCTATTCTATTCTATTCTATTCTATTCCATTCCATTCCATTCCATTCCACATTTTCTATTCTATTCTATTCCATTCCATTCCATTCAATTCCATTCCATATTTTCTATTCTATTCTATTCTATTCTATTCTATTCTATTCTATTCTATTCTATTCTATTCTATTCTATTCTATTCTATTCTATTCTATTCTATTCCTTATTCCATTCCTTATTCTATTCTAGTCTATTCTTATTATTCTATTCTATTCTATTCTATTCTATTCTATTCTATTCTTTTCTATTCTATTCTATTCTATTCTATTCTTATTCCTGCTGCGATCAACAGATTTGTGGCTAATTATAATCACAGTTCCATGGTACAGGTATACACTCACAAGAAGCAATACAAAACACATGAAAGCCATTCATGTGAGCATCAAAAGAACAATAAGAAACAGAAGCAGAAGCTAAGTAAGTATAAATCAAAAACGTACATGCCTTGCTGTGCACAGATTTTCCTTCTAAAGAGATCACTTTAAGCTCTCTGGCTCCCCATCAGTATTGCAAAACATCATTTGCACTCCAGTTGACAAGCGTCTTTGGAAATGTAAATTGAGGAAATTCACAACATTTTTTTTTCCCCTGGATCCCTGTAGCTGTTTTTGGTGGATTCTATCCAGGCTTCCTCTATGTGGGAAGTGTGTTCTGTATTTATCATAGGATTCTCATAGGACACAGATTGTGGATTGGGGGATAGATTTATAGGGCACAAAGATCTCAGCAGTTGGTAGCAGTTGAATCTAGATTTACAAGCTAAGCAGGATCTGACTTGGGGAAGATTTGGAGGGGAGAATTCTAGGGCTCCATTTTTTTTTACAGGACTTATAAGCCAATTGGAGTCAACTCTGAGCAGTGAAGATTTCCTAATTTTGAAAGATTAACGAGCAGAGATTATATTTAATTCTACATATTATCACAGCAGCAAGAATAATTTTTGCACAGGACTGGAAGAAAGAAGGATTGCCATCAGAAGAAGAAATAATCACGAAAATATTGGAATGTGCAGAGATGGACAGACTAACTATGAGGCTGAAAGACAAGGAAGATACGGACTATTATGAAATTTGGAATTTATTTTATTCTTGGTTAGAGAAAAGAACGAAGGATTAGGAAGTGAACATGTATTAGCTTAGCAAACACCAGACAACTTGTTTGATTGGAAAAATTAACATATTGTGATGGGGAAAAATTAATAAAAAAAGATGGTTGAAAAAAAAGATTTCCTAATTTTGCACTTGGTTTACCAGTTTTTTGCCACTGTTTTAAATATATAGAACATAGAATAATAGGGTTAGAAGGACCTAGAGGTCTTCTACTCCAACTCCCTGATTGAGCAGATGACCTGTACCATTTCAGACCTATAGTTGTCCTGTCTCTTTTTGAAAGCCTTCACTGATGAAGCTCCCACAATTTCTGGAGGCAGGTTGTTCCACTGGTTAATTGTTTTCTCTGTCAGGAAATTCCTCCTTAGCTCCAGATTGCTTCTCTTCTCGATTAGTTTCCATCTGTTGCTTCTCGTCCTGCCTTCAGGGGCTTTGGAGAGTAGCTTGACTGCCTCTTGTTTGCAGGAGTCCCTCTAATATTGGCCCCGTGCCATCATGTCACCTCTAGTCCTTCTTTTCATTAGACTAGGCGTAATAGCCACCCAAAGTCAATTATACACACCAATCAGAATAGAGATGGAAGGAACCTTGGAGGTCTTCATCCAACTCCCTGCTCAAGCAGGAGACCCTGTACCCTTTGAGACAGGTGGCTATGTTTTTTTTTTTTTGAAAACCTCCCGTGATCATTGTGAATATCTGAGATAGGTAGCTAGGGAGGGAGGGAGGTAGGGAGGAAAGAAGGAAGGAAGGGAAATGGGGAGGGGGAGGGAGAGTAAGGAGGGAGGAGGGAGAGGAGAGGAAGGGAAAGAGGGATGGAGGGAGGAAGGAAGAAAGGAAGGAAGGAAAGGGGAGGGGAAGAAGGGAGGAGGGAGAGGAGAGGAAGGAAGGAAGGAAGGAAAGGGGGGAGGGGAAGAAGGGAGGAGGGAGAGGCGAGGAAAGGAGAGAAAGCGAAAGGGAGGAAGGAAGGAAGGAAGAAAGGAATGAATGAAGGAAGGAAAATGGGGAGGGGAAGGGAGGAGGGAGAGGAGAGGAAAGGAGAGGAGAGGAAGGGAAAGGAGGGAGGGAGGAAGGAAGGAAGGAAGGAAGAAAGAAAGGAAAGAAAGAATGAATGAAGGAAGGAAGGAAGGAAGGAGGGAGGAAAGAAGGAAGGAAGGGAAATGGGGAGGGGGAGGGAGAGTAAGGAGGAAGGAGGGAGAGGAGAGGAAGGGAAAGGAGGGAGGGAAGGAGGGAGGAAGGAAGGAAGGAAGGGCTGGGGGAGGGAGAGTAAGGAGGGAGGAGGGAGAGAAGAGGAAGGGAAAGGGAGGGAGGGAGGAAAGAAGAAAGGAAGGAAAGGGGGGAGGGGAAAAAGGGAGGAAGGAGAGGAGAGGAAGGGAAAGGAGGGAGGGAAGGAGGAAGGAAGGAAGGAAGGAAGGAAGGAAGGAAGGAAGGAAGGAAGGAAGGAAGAAGGAAGGAAGGAGAAACCATTTCTTGTTGCCAAGGATCAAGAATGCTCCTGGAAGTCAAAGTGGATTTGGGGACAACTTCCTCCCTTTACTGGCTTCAAATATTCTAGAAGGCCACTGTGTTCCTTTTTGGAAACTCCAAAGAACAAGCAATGCAGGAGCAAACAAGAACTGCAGGGCAGGAAGGTTCCTGCATCGAATTGAAAGACAGGCTGAGAAGCAAACATTGTTCAAGAGAGGGACTGGACCGTTGCTGGATCATCTCGTTGAGCGGGGCTGATCATGGCTCTTTAGCCGGTGAATCGATCTGTTTGTTGCCCCCTTAATCATCAGCAGCTTTATTCTGAGGCATTCATTAGCAAAGCTGTCCGTCAGATGCCAAAGGGCTCAGCTTTTGCTTTGGTTCCTGGAATTAAGGAAAAGCAGAGGGAAAAAAACCCCGACACTTCCTCAACCTGAACTGGGAGGTGAAGGGTGAAGTCTGATAGACCTTCAGGCTGGTGTAACCACAATCAGGCGAGTCAAAGAACGCCCGGTACGGTGGATCTTTTCCTCTGCCAATGCTTTTTAGCTTTAGACTTTAATTTTAGATTGCCATTGAAAATGCATTTTGAAGATCGGCCAAAAATAGATGGAATTGCTCTGTCTGGACATTGCCTCTTTTTATTTTGCTTCACAAAGTACTTAATTGAAGAGAATCTCCGTGGCAAAGGGATGCATTGGGGAGTCCTTGGTGCTCTCTGAGCTTGGTTGTTCGCTTGCAGATGTTCCCTGGAATGTTTGCAAGAAAACAAACAAGCTCAGAGAGCACCGGGGACTTCACAGTGTGCTTAATATTCCTCAATCGATCAGAATACAGCTGGAAGGGACCCTGGAGGTCTTCTAGTCCAGCCCCCTGCTCAAACAGCAGAACCTATTCCATTTCAGACAACGGACTGTCCAGTCTCTTCTTAAAAACCTCCAGTGATGAAGCACCCCAAATTCTGGTGGCAAGCTGTTCCACTGGCTGATTGTTCTCACTATTAGGAAGTTTCTCCTTAATTCCAGATTGCTTCTCTCTTTGGTCAGTTTCCAACCATCGTTTCTGGTCTTGCCTTCTGGTGCTTTGGGGAAATAGGTTGAGGTTCTTTGTGGCAGCCCCTCAAATATTGGAAGACAGCTATCATGTCACCCCTGGTCTGTCTTTTCTCTAGACTAGCTGTGTACTCAGTTTCTGCAACTGTTCTTTGTATGTTTTAGTCTCCAGGCCTTTAATCATCTTAGTTGCTCTTCTCTGCATTTTTTCCAAAGTCTCAACACTTTTTTTTCTAATGTGGTGACCAAAACTGGATGCAGGATTCCAGGTGTGACCTTACTAAGGATTTATAAAGCGGTACTAATACTTCATGTGATTTTGATTCTATACCTCTATTTATACAACCAATGATGATATTCATTTTTTTTTTGATAGCTGCTGCACGCTGCTGGCTCATAGTCAAGTGACCGTCCACTAGAGAGGGAGGGAAAAAGAGGCAGAGATAGAGGGATAAAGCGATTGAGATAGAGGAGAAAGAATGAAAGAGAAATGTACTGTATATGTAGAGAAAAATAAAGAGGTAGAAATAGAAATAGATAAGGAGATAGGGAGAGGAAGATAGAGGGAGAGGGAGAAATAGAGGAGAGAGAGAGAGAGAAGAAAAAGAGGCAGAGATAGAGGGATAAAGCAATTGAGATAGAGGAGAAAGAATGAAAGAGAAATGTACTGTATATGTAGAGAAAAATAAAGAGGTAGAAATAGAAATAGATAAGGAGATAGGGAGAGGAAGATAGAGAGATGGAGAGGTAGAAATAGAGGTAGAGAGAGAGAGAGAGAGGAGAGGGAAAAAGAGGCAGAGATAAGAGGGATAAAGCGATTGAGATAGACAGAGGAGAAAGAGTGAAAGAGAAATGCACTGTATATATAGAGAATATATACATATAGGTAGAAATAGAAATAGATGAGATAGGGAGAGGAAGATAGAGAGAGGGAGAGGGAGAAGTAGAGGTAGAGATAGATAGATAGATAGATAGATAGATAGATAGATAGATAGATAGATAGATAGATAGATAGATAGATAGATAGACAGACAGACAGACAGACAGACAGACAGACAGACAGACAGACAGATAAATACAGAGACAGAGACAGAGACAGAGATAGATGGTTGTTAAGTCAATCACTGCAGTTGTTAAATTAGCAACACGGTTGTTAAGTGAGTCTATTTCCTCAGACTTTGCTAGTCACAAGGTTGCAAAAAGTGATAACATGATCCTGGGATACTGCAGCCTTCAGTTGCCCATGTCCAAATTTAGTTGTGTGACCACGGGGCTGCTGCAACAAACATTAGTATGAAAAACAGTCATAGAGTAAGTGACTTTTTTCAGTGCCATTCAAACAGTCACTAAACTACAACTCAAGGACCACAATTTCCTATTTCTTTCCTTTACAGTGCACAGTAACTTGCCATTTTCTGTAAAAATACAAAGAAATAAAAATTGTTCTTCCCATGTCTACTATCTATAAACCAATCTTTCAAAGCCTCATCATTCAAACTTAATCAAGAAACGTTCCATTAGGAGCTACCGGGAACAACAACCTATTAAAAAAATCTGAAACTTTAATCCCTTCAAATGATAGCCCACAAATTAATTTCTTATCACCTCATCTTCATCTCTTCTCAGAATTTAATACCGTGTCTTATCGCTTACTTCTTTGTCTAAAATAAAAATACGTCAGAAATTCTCTTCTTCCTCCATCTATGAACAAATCTTTAAAGCCTCATTATTCAATCCTACCAAAGAAAAACCCATTAAAAGCCGCTAGAATGAGAAAAAAAAACAACCCTATGCAGGGTTTAAGTCACGTCCCCAAAACGGATCTCTTTTCTTTCTCCCTTTGTAGATTTTTTTTCAGGAATTCTTTCGTGATGCATCACTTTGATAAATCCAAATTTACCGAGCTTGGTAAATAATAATAATAATAATAATAATAATAATAATAATAATAATAATAATAATAATAATAACAACAACAACAACAACAACAACACCCCAGACTTAACAATTGTCGATAAGAAAGACAAAAAAGTCTGGATAGTGGACGTGGCAGTGCCTGGAGACAGCAGAATAGAAGAGAAAGAACTGGAGAAGATAACAAAATACAAAGACCTACAAATAGAAATAGAAAGACTGTGGCAAAAGCAAGCAAGGGTAGTACCAATAGTCATAGGCTCCTTAGGTGCAATCCCAAAACAACTGGAGCACCACTTGAACACCATTGGCATTGACAAATTCGCTATTAGTCAATTGCAAAAGGCGGCCTTATTAGGAACTGCTTCCATCCTGCGACGATATGTGTAATACCATCAAACATCCACATCTGCCTATCCCAGGTCCTGGGTAAGGACTCGATAGGTAGACAAAATGCCAAATCCAGTCTGAACATCTGGCTGACTGTGCGATGATCCATAATAATAATAATTATTATTATTACTATTACTATTATTAATAGTAAAGTTGGAAGGGACCTTGGAGGTCATCTAGTCCAACCCCCTGCTCAGGCAGGAAACCCTACACCATTTCGGACAAATGGCTGTCCAGTCTCTTCTTAAAAACTTCCAGTGTTGGAGCATTCACCGCTTCTGGAGGCAGGTTGTTCCACTGGTTAATTGTTCTAACTGTCAGGAAGTTTCTCCTTAGTTCTAGGTTGCTTCTCTCCTTGATGAGTTTCCATCTGTCTGATCCCCTCACTTTTCTGATTTAAAATACAAATTAGAGTTAGTCCTCAACTTATGACCACAATTGAGTCCGAAATTGTGGTTGCTAAGTGAGACAGATGTTCAGTGAGTTTTGCCCCATCTTACTACCTTGCTTGCCACAGTTGCTAAGAGAATCGCTGCAGTTGTTAAGTGAGTCACACAATTGTGAAGTGAACCTGGCTTGCTGTTTGACTTTGCTCATCAGGACGTTGCAAAAGGGGGATTATTGTGACCCCGGGACGCCGCAACAGTCATAAATACAAGTCAGTTGTCAAGCAGTCGAATGTAAATCACATGACCATGGGCAGGGCTAGGCAACCTGGGCTTTTTTATGACTGGTGGACTTCAACTCCCAGAATTCCTGAGCCAGCCATGCTGAGGGGAAAGGGAGAGGTTTCCAAGCTGAGCCGTGCTGGCTCAAGAATTCTGGGAGTTGAAGTCCACCAATCATGAAGGGGCCATAGTTCACCCATGCTGGCTCAGGAATTCTGGGAGTTGAAGTCCATGAGTCATGAAGGGGCCATAGTTCCCTCATGCTGGCTCAGGAATTCTGGGAGTTGAAGTCCGCAAGTCATAAAAGAGCCAAGGTTGCCTAACCCTGCACCTAGATCAGGGGTCTTCAAACTTGGCAAATGTATGACTTGTGGACTCCAACTCCCAGAATTCCTCAGCCAGCCATGCTGAGGGGAAAGGGAGAGGTTTCCAAGCTGAGCCGTGCTGGCTCAGGAATTCTGGGAGTTGAAGTCCACAAGTCACAAAAGAGCCCAGGTTGCCTACCACTGACCGTGGGGATGCTGAAATGGTCGTAAGTGGAAAAAATGGTCCTAAGTCACTTTTTTTCAGTGCCGTTGTAACTCTGAGCAGTCACCAAGTGAAGTGTTTTGTGACCTTTTTGGTCACGGTTGTTAAGCAAATCACGGCAGTTGTTAAGTGTAATGTGGCTTCCCACAATGAGTTTGTTGGTCAGAACAAATTACCATCACATGACCCAGGACACTGCAACCGTCATAAAATACATGACAATTGTGACCCTAGAGATACTGTGATGGTCAGTCGGACGACACTTTTTTCAGTGGCATTGTAACATTGACCCCATCACGAAACAAATGGCTGTAACCTGAGGACTCTCTGTATGAAAACCTCAGCCAGTTTGATTTGTAGATCCTGCAAAATGTTGTTGGCTGTATCAATCTTTTTTCCCCGCCGATTTTAAATCGATATATAAAACAGCTTGTTTTCCAGTGGTTTCTTCTTATAAGCCCTTGTGGAATGTATCAGCGAATATAAAATTCTAGATTCACTTTTGCCAAAGATCCTTGAATTGTTCTTAAAATACTTTTCTCCATTCTATATCAGTGAGTTCTCACCTTTAATTATAATTTTTGATTTTTTTTTTCTGGGTGCCTCCAGTAACCAGCCTTCAAGGTCTCCTTTAATCATGTTTTTCTCTCAGCCAGCATATTTTTCTCAGGGAGAGATTTCTTAAACTCAAAATCTTCATATTGTTTTAGTAAAATTTAAAAAAAAAAAAACCTACAGAAGATATAAGCCTTTCAAAATCTGATTTTTCAATTGGACTGGCCCCTTAGTCTGTTAAAAACTTTCCAAAATTAACATTCCTGTCACCTTTTTTTCTGAATTTTTTTAAAAATTTTTTTATTTAAAACTTATAAAACTTAAAAATGCCATTATCTGCTCAATTTTGATGATAAAGAGCTAACCCCCCCCCCCAAATCTCTGTGGGACCCCATCTTAAAGGATTCACTCAGAAATGAGAGTTATTCAGTCTCCATGATTCTGCATTTATTTATTGACATTAAACCACATTAAAGCAGCATCATACAACATTTGCGTTCCTGGGAATGGTGTTTGTGGAATGGAAGTGGAAGAGGAGGAGAAGGAGAAGGAGAAGGAGAAAGAGAAGGAAGAAGGAGGATGAGGAAGAGGAAGAGGAGGAGGAGAAGGAGGAGGAGGAGGAGAAGGAGAAAGAGAAGGAAGGAGGAGGAGGAGGAGGAGAAGGAGAAAGAGAAAGAGAAGGAAGGAGGAGGAGGAGGAGGAGGAGAAGGAGAAAGAGAAGGAAGAAGGAGGAGGAGGAGGAAGATGAGGAGGAGAAGGAGGAGAAGGAGGAGGAGAAGGAGAAAAAGAAAGAAGGAGGAGGAGGAGGAGGAAGAGGAGGAGGAGGAGAAGGAGGAGAAGGAGGAGGAGAAGGAGAAAGAGAAGGGAGGAGGAGGAGGAGGAGGAGGACTGTAGGATCCTTGGCACTCTCTGAGCTTGGTTGGTTTCTTGCAGACATTTCATTACCAAACTAGGTAACAATATCAGTGCTAGCAAAGGGAGGGTCTGCTCCCTGTTTATATACATTAGCTTGCTTTGAAAGTGTTGGTGAGGAGACATTTGTCTCTTAGGTAGCATCTTGATTACTATATTGTTTCCTGATTGATTGTTTGTCTGCTTAATTATCTGTCTCTTTGGTAATTCCTTAATTAGGGTATTGCTTTTTGCTTGATTGTTTGCCTAGTGTTAATCCCGGCTTATCTGGGGATTCACTGCTGATGAGGATGCATTCTGTTCTTTTCGTCCCCCGCTTAGCTTTTTTATTGACTTTGTTATTTTTGTTTTGAATGATGTGCAAATGTGGTTAATCTCCATGGGTCTATTGATGTGTCATTTGTCTGGCTGCCAAGCTTCCAGAAATTCCGTAACGTATTTGGATTGGGCTTTGTCAAGGAATTGCGCAGCTGGGGTCCAAATGAAGTCAGAGACGCTTACACGACAGGACAGTTTTATGTCAATAAATATGTTATCTATTTATTTAGAAAATAAATATATTTATTTATTTAAATTTGTATTTGTATACACATATGTGTACGTATATATGTATGTATGTATGCATATTAAACAACAAAACGTGATCACCAGGAAAGTATAAAACAATAAAAGTTTTAATAAAAAGAGACCAAGCTTTCGTTGGCCACTGCCAACATCATCAGGGTATATACAGGTCAATGGGAGAATCCATTTATAGATGAAACAGCGTCTGCACTCGACTCTTAGACCTTGTGACGGATCCTGGCCGGCCAATCATTGTCCCCGTCGTAATCCCTATAAAACTAGCTAGTTTATCCTCGCTTCCCTTATCCACATGTGCATTAACACTTACTCCCCCATTTCTCTGTGCCAGTAAGTCAGGAGGGCGCTTTGTATGTATGTATGTAGATATACATGTATATATGTGTGGTACAAATAAAATACGAACACCAGGAGAGTATAAATATAAAAATATACTTTACTAAAAGCTGCCAAGCTTTCGTTTGGAAACTCCAAACATCATCAGGGCTAAGGAGCCAGTAAATAATGATGACTTAAATGGGTTTTGCCGGCATCTGCACCCGGCTCATGGACCGTGTCACCGGTCCCGGCCAGTTAATTAGTGTTCCAGATGTTTCTTTATTACTCTCCTTGCGCTTCCTTCTATGGTTCTTCCGGATCATTCCTTCCACTATCTCATTACTGGTATTCATCTCCTCCACCACCCCTTTATCCTTATTTCCTTCCATAGCACTGACCCTCCTCTCCTTTTTGTTTTCATTCTCCACCCTGGGGGCATCTGTTTCTCCTCTATCGGTGTTACAAGCTTCCCTGGGCTCACAGACGCTCCCCCACACACACGCTTTTCCCAATCCCTGTTCCACACCCTTTCTTCTCACTCTTTGCCGGGTGCAGATGCCGGCAAAACCCATTTAAGTCATCATTGTTTACTGGCTCCTTAGCCCTGATGATGTTTGGAGTTTCCAAACGAAAGCTTGGCAGCTTTTAGTAAAGTATATTTTTATATTTATACTCTCCTGGTGTTCGTATTTTATTTGTACCATAGACATGCCCAGGAGTCTTATTTTTATGCAAATTTTCCAGTATATATGTGTGTACATATATGTATATCAATAATAATATTAAAAATAAAACCGTGATTCCTGGGTAAATTCATCTTTTAAATAGCTAATAAAATCGTGAACACCAGGAATATAATAAACTAAGAAAGTTTAATACCATCACCAATCACCAAGCTTTTGTCAGAGACTTCTGACATCGTCAGGGTTAATGCTGGTCTATGGGAAAGAGTTCCTATAAAGGAACTTGGAGATCATCTAGTCTAACCCCTCTGCCCAAGCAGGAGACCCTACACTATTTCTGATAGATGGCAGTCCAGTCTCTTCTTGAAAGCTTTCAGCAAAAGAAGCTCCCACAACTTCTGGAGGCAAGCTGTTCCACTGGTTGATTGTTCTCACTGTCAGAAAAATTCTCCTTATTTCTAGGTTGCTTCTCACCTTGATGAGTTTCCATCCGTTATTTCTAGTCTGGCCTTCGGGTGCTTTGGAAAATAGGTGGACCCTCTTCTCTCTATGACAGCCCCTCAAATATTGGAAGACTGCTATCATGTCTCCCCTCATCCTTCTTTTTGTTAAACTAGACTTACCCAATTCCAGCAACCGTTCCTTAGATGCTTTAGCCTCCAGTCCCCTAATCATCTTTGTTGCTCTTCTCTGCGCTCTTTCTAGAGTCTCAACATCTTTTTTATAGTGTGGAGACCAAAACTGGATGCGGTATTCTAGGTGTGGTCTTACTAATGCAGGAACTCTAAACTCATATCCAGAATGGGTTGCTCTATTTTGGAAGATTTATGAGATCCAAGTCCATTAGCCTCCTGCTTCCCACCCAAGCTGAGCTACTGTTGCTTTCTCTGAAAGACATTGGAAAAAATCCCCCAATTTTGGGGGGTGGGTGGGTGGGTGGGTGGAAGAAGAATAAAGGCCCATTTTCAGATGGGAGATAACTTGAATTTCCTGTTGTCATGGTTACAGCGTCATCCTGACTCTACCCATAAGAACACGGGATTCCTTTGGCTCCAAAGCTGCCATTATAGCTTTTTAATGTGTCTTTCCTCAAATAGCAAAGAAATTGGGAAAAGAGAAAGACAATGATGGCATTTTTCCTCAGCTGTTTTGTCAGTCTCCATGATATCCTCACAAGAGTTTTCCATTCACTAACTAGAGTAAATGCTTCTTTTTAAAATAACCTTTATGAAAAATCACCCCTGCAGACTGTAGTTGTCCCATACATTTAGTAACAGAATAATAGAGTCGGAAAAGGACCTTGGAGATCTTCTAGTCCAACCCCCTGCTCAGGCAGGAAACCCCATACCATTTCAGATAAATGGCTGTCCAATCTCAGTGACTGAATTTTTATTATCATTATTATTATTATTATTATTATGGATCATCGCACAGTCAGCCTGATGTTCAGACTGGATTTGGCATTTTGTCTACCTATCGAGTCCTTACCCAGGACCTGGGATAGGCAGATGTGGATGTTTGATGGTATTACAGGTATCGTCGCAGGATGGAAGCAGTTCCTAGTAAGGCCGCCTTTTGCAATTGACTAATAGCGAATTTGTCAATGCCAATGGTGTTCAAGTGGTGCTCCAGTTGTTTTGGGATTGCACCCAAGGCACCTATGACTATTGGTCCTACCCTTGCTTGCTTTTGCCACAGTCTTTCTATTTCTATTTGTAGGTCTTTGTATTTTATTATCTTCTCCAGTTCTTTCTCGTCTATTCTGCTGTCTCCAGGCACTGCCACGTCCACTATCCAGATTTTTTTGTCTTTCTTATCGACAATTGTTAAGTCTGGGGTGTTATGTTGCAGGTGCTTGTTTGTTTGAATTCTGAAGTCCCAGAGCAGTTTAATTTTATCATTTTCTATGACTTTCTCTATTTTATGATCCCACCAGTTTTTGCTTACAGGCAAATGATATTTTTTGCAGATCTTCCAATGCACCATTGTTGCTACTTTGTCATGCCACTGCTTGTAGTCAGTCTGTGCAATCTTCTTGCAACAGCTTACCAAGTGGTCCACTGTTTCTTCAGCTTCTTTGCATAGGCGGCACTTACTGTCTGTTGCTGTCTTCTCAATTTTGACTTTATATGCATTTGTCCTTAAGGCTTGGTCTTGTGCAGCCAGAATTAGTCCCTCGGTCTCTTTCTTCAATTTTCCTGCTCTTAGCCATTGCCAGGTCTTGTTATTATCTGCTTTCCCAGCTATTTTTTTAATGTATTGGCCATGTAGTGCTTTGTCTTCCCATGCCTCTATTCTGTTCTTCATTTGGTCTTTCTTGTAGGCCACTTTGGTCTCTCCAGTAGTTAGTAAACCTTCCTGATATACTAATTTCAGTGCATCTTCATCATTGTTCTTCAGATATTCTTCCAAAGCCATTTTTTCTTCTTCAACCATCTGATGTACTTGTAGCATTCCACGCCCACCTATTTGCCTTGGTAGATAAAGTCTATCAATGTCACTGCGTGGATGAAGGGCATGATTCATTGTCATTATTTTTCTGGTCTGCCTATCCATTGCTTTTAGTTCTGCTTGAGTCCAGTCCACTATTCCAGCTGTGTACCTAATGACTGGGATTGCCCAGGTGTTGATTGCCTTTATGGTATTTCCTCCATTGAGTTTGGACTTTAGGATCTTCTTCACTCTCTTGATGTATTCACTTCTAATCTTTTTCTTGACTTCAGTGTGCTTGATGTTGTCAGCTTGAAGGATACCCAAGTATTTGTAGTACTCTTCCTCATCCAGACTCTTAATGTTATTTTTGTGGGGCATCTTGATTCCTTCAGTTTTCACTATTTTTCCTTGTTTGATAGTAAGTGTGGCACATTTGTCCAAGCCAAACTCCATTACAATATCTTGGCTATATATACGGACAGTGTTGAGCAGCGATTCTATTTTAGATGATGTTTTTCCATACAGCTTCAGATCATCCATGTAAAGGAGGTGGGATAGTCTAGCAGATGTTTTTGATGTTTGATAGCCATGTCCTGAGTTATTCAGTATTGTTGACAGAGGAAACAGTGCAATAACAAATAGTAATGGTGATAATGAATCTCCTTGAAATATCCCTCTCTTGATATTAACCTCTCCCAGCTTCTCACCATTGATCTGCAACTGTGTCTTCCATTGTGCCATCGATCTTTGCACAAATTTTCTGATGTTTCTACTGACTCCTGTTATTTCTAGGCACTTGATTATCCAATCATGTGGCAGAGAGTCAAATGCCTTTTTGTAGTCAATCCATGCCACATTCAGGTTGGTCTTCCTTCTCTTGCAGTTTTCCAAGATCATTTTGTCTATTAGGAGTTGATCTTTTGTTCCTCTGCTATTGGGGCGGTTTCCTTTCTGCTCAGGTGGAAAGAGATTGTTTTCAACTAGATGCTGTTGTACTGCATCGGCTACCACACCAGTTAGTAATTTGAAAGTTGTTGGTAAGCAGGTAATTGGCCTGTAGTTACCTGGTGTTGCCCCTTTTGCTGGATTTTTCATTATTAGGTAGGTTTTCCCAGTTGTTAGCCACTTTTCAATTTCTCCACCTTGTAGTATATTGTTGAACTGCTTGGCAATGAGTGGGTGTATAACAGTTAGATGTTTCAACCAAAACCCATGCAGTTCATCTTCACCTGGTGCTGACCAATTTTTGATTTTCTTTGCTCTTTTTTCTACCATTTTTGTTGTTATTACTAGTTCTTTCATTTCAACTTCTGTTTTATTTGCATCCACCTCTTTTAACCAAGCCGCATCCTTGTTGTATTTCTTTGGGTTATCCCATATCTGCTTCCAGAACTGCACTGTTTCTTCCTTGTCAGGTACTGACTGATTCCTTGCAGTTTCTCCATTGATGGATTGGTAGAAACGTTTCTGATTGGATTGAAATTGGAGGTTCTGCCTATAGTTTGCAATTCGAGCTTCATATCTACTGATTTTCCTGGCTATAGCTGTTATTTGTTGCTTTATTATTTCCAGTGCTTCCTTGATCTTCCTTGTTTCTAAGTGGTATTTCTTGATTAGGTATTCTTTGGTCTTCTTGTTCTTCAGCTTCTTTTCTTTCATCTGTTCTAGCTTGCTTGCATGTGATCTTAACTTGCTGATCTTATTTTCTAGTCTAACCTTCCATTTTTGTGGTGCACTGTTTGTTTGTTTTTCTTCTTTGTTGATTTTGCATCCCAGGTATTCAGTTATAACTGCAGCTGTGCTGTACATTAGTTGGTTTGTTTCTTGCAGTGAATTGGTGCTTATACTTGCTATTGCAGTATTTGTATCTTTTAATGCTTGTGCTAGCTGTTTCTTTGAAACAAGCTTCAATGCAGGCAGCCTTATTCTGTTGTTTTTGTGCTGTTCTAGATGTTCAGTTATTCTTTGTTTCAATTCTTTTATTTCTTTAGTTAGAGGGTTTTGTTCTTCCTGAGGAAGAGGTGCCTGGTTTCCAAATGAGAACAGTTGTATATCTCTACTGCATTCTTTCATTGCCAACTCCCCCTGGTTTGCCTCTACATTCTGAATTACTTCTTGTAAGGCTTTGATTTCTTTGCCCTGGGTAAACCTTTGCAGTTCGTTCAATTCTGTTTCTGTAAATACTTTATTTCGTATTATAAATCGGCGTTGATCTGCTAGTCTCTGTTCTGTTATTTCTGATTCTGGATGTTGTTCTTTCCAGAACTGGTGCATTCGTTTTAGATATCCTCGTCTTGTTGGACTTGATCTGTAGTAACAGATCATTATTTCTTTGTTTTCCATCACTGTGTATCTGCGACGGGTAAACACCTTTTCTTCCAGTAGTTCTGCAGCTGCTGGCCCTGGTTGCTCAGCCAACAGTCCTGAGTCCTGTAACCCATTTTTCACCAGATATCCAGGAACTCCAATATCTAGCGCGGACCTTGTTAACCCGGGCGACATCCGAGCCGGTATGGCATTCTGAAATTTACGTCTCACCATATTTTGTATGGGAGAGACACTCTTTGTCTGACTCCTCTGATGAGACCTGTCCAGTATGGTTGAACCTCTGGCATAGCTCTCATCTTCCTCAGAGTACACAAGCCCCACAACCACGTCAAGGTAGTGCCTCACTGGGGGTATTATTATTATTATTATTATTATTATTATTATTATTATTATTATTATTATTATTATCTCTCTATAGTCTAGGACAGGGGTCTTCAAAGTTGGCCCTTTTATGACTTGTGGACTTCAACTCCCAGAATTCCTCAGCCAAGCATGCCTGGCTGAGGAATTCTGGGAGTTGAAGTCCACAAATCCTAAAAGAGCCAAGTTTGAAGACCCCAGACGTAGAGAAATTGATATTATAAGACCTCAGCAAGTGCAAGATCCCTGGTCCTCCTTGAGCTAGATTGTATTTTTTGTAGACATTTCATGACCCAACCAGGTAACATCTTCAGTGCCAGAAACTTTCTGTTTATATATAAGTAGCTTGCCTTGTCAATGTTGGTGAGAGTATTCTTGGTGGTTGCTATTTTTTTACTGATTCCCCAGACTCAACTACCGGGATCACAGGCTGGCACGGAATCACAACAGGCTGAGTCAGCCATGGCGAGTTGTCCTAGACCAGGGGCCTTCAAACTTAGCCCTTTTATGACGTGTGCCTGGCTGAGGAATTCTGGGAGTTGAAGTCCACTAGTCATAAAAGGGCCAGGTTTGAAGACCCCTTGACTTACGGACTTCAACTCCCAGAATTCTTCAGCCAGCATGCCTGGCTGAGGAATTCTGGGAGTTGAAGTCCACAAGTCATAAAAGGGCCAAGTTTGAAGACCCCTTGACTTACGGACTTCAACTCCCAGAATTCTTCAGCCAGCATGCCTGGCTGAGGAATTCTGGGAGTTGAAGTCCACAAGTCATTAAAAAGGGCCAAGTTTGAATAGCCCCCCCCCAGGTCTAGGACCAGATTTTCTCAAGCTTGACCACTTTAAGATGGGTGGACTTCAACTCTCAGAATTCCCCAGCCAGCATGCCTGGCTGAGGAATTCTGGGAGCTGAAGTCCACTCGTTTTAAAGTGGCCAAGGTTGAGAAACATTACTCTAGTATTTTGTGGGTGAAAAAAAAATTGGGAATCTTTTGGCTTATGTACAGCAGTGTCTCCTCTGGTCTTCTGCTCTACATCCCAGTGACAACAAGTCTTGAAATAAGAGTTAGTCCAAAAGCAGAAGGTCAGTCCACACCTTGGGTTCTTCAGATCACTCATAGCCAAACAGAAGGTCTAGTAGAACAGGGGTCCCCAATCCCTGGTCCATGGACCAGTACCGGGCCGTGGCATGCCAGCAACCAGTCTGCACAAACAAGCAAAGCCCCATCCATGGGATGTAGGCTGCATACAAAACCACACACTCTCTGGTCCCCGAAAAAACCTTTCACCACGGAACAGGTCCCTGGTGCCCAATAGAAGACTTGATCTCAATTTAATAAGGTGTGGGAAGTCAGCCCCCCAGAGAAGGAAATATTAAAAGGGCAGAAAAATATATTTCCTCAAAGGATCTTAAAGAGGCCGAAAAGCAGGCCCATTTTTTCTTAATAGCCCCAGGTCTCCTTCCCCCAAGCAGAAACCAGCTCTATAGAAATGCAGATGTGATAATCCATTCAGGAAGGTTGAAGCTAGAAGATTAAGAAGACAAAGACACCTAAAATCTACATACCCTCCCCCCCAAACTCTAAAACAGGACATAATAGGATTAACCCACAGATGCCAAGGGCACACCCAGACTCCGGTCAGAATACATGACACAGGAAATACAAAGCCTCAAACAGGAACAGGAAACAACTCCAAACAAAAGGCTCCAGAGGGTATAAAAACCCACTCCCTACATGTGCTCTCTCTCTCTTTTCTTCCAGAGCCATCTTTCTGTCTGGCTCTCCTCTTCAATAAACTGCAACCTTCTTTCTAAAGCAGTTGCCATGTTGTTTATCCCCAGCTTGGACTGAACCATGATGAAGACTTTTCCTTGAACAATTTGGCAGAAAAGTCTTCATCAAAAAGGTCTGGATGGAGAGAAACAAATTTGGGTTTCATGCCATCAGGTTGGGGTTCTGAAGTCTTCTGATTTTAAACTTGGACTTGGGATGGGCTTGTGCTCTTCAATCTTGGGGTCTTCCTAGGTTCTGTTCAAAAGAACTGTGACTTTGTTAATGGGAGCCACTAACAAAAGTTCTTTCCTTGATTAGTTTCCATCCATCGGTTTTTGTCCTGCCTTCAGGTGTTTTGGAGAATAGCTTGACTCCCTCTTCTTTGGGGCAGCCCCTGAGATATTGGAACGCTGCTATCATGTCACCCCTAGTTTAATATAGTGAAACCCCCTGTTCAAGGCAGTAGACTTTATACCATCCTGGTCAAAAGGTTGTCCAGTCTATTTTTGAAAACCTAATCCATCTGAATTGAGGCCTTTGAACTCTGGTGCTGGAGAAGACTCCTGCAAGTCCCCTGGACTGCAAGGCGATCAAACCGGTCAGTCCTGGAGGAGATCAACCCCGACTGCTCTTGAGAAGGCCAGATCCTGAAGTTGAAACTCAAGTACTTTGGCCACCTAATGAGAAGGAAGGACTCACTGGAGAAGAGCCTGATGCTGGGAAAGATGGAGGGCAAGAGAAGAAGGGGACGACAGAGGATGAGGTGGCTGGATGGAGTCCCTGAAGCAGTAGGTGTGAGCTTAAATGGACTCCAGAAGATGGTAGAGGACAGGAAGGCCTGGAGGAACATTGTCCATGGGGTCGCAGTGGGTCGGACACGACTTTGCAACTAACAACAACAAATCCGTCTCTTTGTTAAACTAGACCTACTCAATTCCTGCAACCGTTCTTCGTGGGCTTTAACCTCAAATTAAATCGAAGGTGGGGGAGATTCAGAACTGCATTTTGATACATTAAAAAAAAGAAACCAAAATATTAGGACATCGTGACGACCCCCCCTCCTCCTCATTTTATGAGTGCAAATTTCATTATCACCAGAAAGGCCTGTTTCGGATGATTACCGCATTAATTAATCTGCCTTAAAGTGAGTTGAAGCACAATTTCCTTGTCTCTTGTCTTTTAATTCACCTCAGTTTAGGTTGCATTTAGTCTAGACATGTAATGGCCTGGCCTGTGAGTTACCCCATCGAGTAGCTAAAAGATTATAAAAGTAATAAAAGGTTCAGCTCTGATACTTTAGAATAAAGGGTTCGATTTTGCTCTGAGGATTCAAAGAGGCCAAATGGAAGAAATATGGCTGAGCGAGCAAACGTTTTGCAAAATTTGTATTTTGGTGATTCCTTTATTGCACATTGCTTTCGCAGTTGTTCATAGATATATATACTTGCTTTCCCTTGCATGTTTAAGCCATATTGATTTTTCAATAAAGCTCTAAATGGTTTTTATAAATCTCCATTTGTTGTCAGTGTTTCAAGATCACTTTCAATCAAAATTCTGTCCAGCAGCACATTCTCAGCTCCATAAAGTGTTATAAAAAGAAAAAAGCAATGGGCAATTTTCTCCCCACCTGGGTCTCTTTCATTCTTTTTGATATTCCCTGGATTGGAATTGGGGACATGTCTGGAGTTAATGTAAGGCCAGGAACTTGGTTGCTTGACTGGGTGGAATAAACCAAGAATTGCACATTGAGAGACTGCCTTCCCATAATTATTTGACCCAGGTTTTGCAATGTTTTAGTTCAGCTATGTTTTAAAAAAGTATTTGGCAGCATTTTGATCCTGAGCAGCTAAAGGTTGACTCGGCTTTCCATCCTTCCAAGGTCGGTAAAACGAGGACCCAGATTGTTGGGGACAATAGGCTGTAAACCGCTTAGAGAGGGGTGTAAAGCACTGTGAAGGGGTATGTAAGTCTAAGTGCTGTTGCTTGGGGAGGAAGGAAGGAAGGAAGGAAGGAAGGAAGGAAGGAAGGAAGGAAGGAAGATGAGAAAGAAAGAAAGGAAATGAGGAGAAGGAAGGAAGGAAGCTGTAGTGGTGTAAAGAAGTTCAATCTTGATGAGATTCAAGGTTAACTCAGCCTTCCAAGGTTGGTAAAACGAGGACCCAGATTAGAATGCAGCATTGCAGACTAAGTCTGCCCACTGCTAGGAGTTTGATCCTCACCGGCTCAAGGTTGATTCAGCCTTCCATCCTTCCGAGGTCGGTCAAATGAGGACCCAGATTGTTGGAGGGTCAACATGCTGACTATGTAAACCGCTCAGAGAGGGCTGTAAAGCACTGTGAAGCGGTATATAAGTCTACGTGCTATTGCTACTGCCCTTCCTTCCTTCCTTCCTTCCTTCCTTCCTTCTTTCCTTCCTTCCTTCCCAGTGGTTAGAATGCAGCATTGCAGACTAAGTCTGCCCACTACCAGGAGTTCGATCCTCATCGGCTCAAGGTTGACTCAGCCTTCCATCCTTCCGAGGTCGGTAAAACGAGGACCCAGATTATTAGAGAGTCAACATGCTGATTCTGTAAACCGCTTAGAGAGGGCTGTAAAGCACTGTGAAGCGGTATATAAGTCTACGTGCTATTGCTACTGCCCTTCCTTCCTTCCTTCCTTCCTTCCTTCCTTCCTTCCTTCCTTCCTTCCTTCCTTCCTTTCTTCCTTCCTTCCTTCCTTCCTTCCTTCCTTCCTTCCTTCCTTCCTTCCTTCCTTCCTTCCTTCCTCCCTTCCTTCCTTCCTTCCTTCCCAGTGGTTAGAATGCAGCATTGCAGACTAAGTCTGCCCACTGCCAGGAGTTCGATCCTCATCGGCTCAAGGTTGACTCAGCCTTCCATCCTTCCGAGGTCGGTAAAACGAGGACCCAGATTATTAGAGAGTCAACATGCTGATTGTGTAAACCGCTTAGAGAGGGCTGTAAAGCACTGTGAAGCGGTATATAAGTCTACGTGCTATTGCTACTGCCCTTCCTTCCTTCCTTCCTTCCTTCCTTCCTTCCTTCCTTCCTTCCTTCCTTCCTTCCTCCCTCCCTTCCTTCCTTCCCAGTGGTTAGAATGCAGCATTGCAGACTAAGTCTGCCCACTTCCAGGAGTTCGATCCTCATCGGCTCAAGGTTGATTCAGCCTTCCATCCTTCCGAGGTCGGTCCAATGAGGACCCAGATTGTTGGAGGGTCAACATGCTGACTCTGTAAACTGCTTAGAGAGGGCTGTAAAGCACTGTGAAGCGGTATATAAGTCTACGTGCTATCGCTGTATAGTCCTGGAGCCTCTTATAGCTGATGGCTACCAACCAGCCAGCCATATTTTAGATCACGGGGTCTCCAAACTTGGCATCTTTTAAGTTTTGTGGGTTTCCAGTCTCAGAATTTCCCAGTCAGCCTTGTGCTTGGCAACCAGCCATGCTGGCTGTGGAATTCTGGGTGTTGAAGTCCCCCCAAGTCTTCAAGTCACCAAGCTGGGAGACCCCTGCTTAGATCGGAGGTTTCCAAAGTTTTTCAGAAGCAGCCCTTGCAGCTGGCTAAGCCAGAGATTTACAGAGAGCTGTGTAGCCTTACGAAAAAAGACAGTGAGAAGTCACCCACACAGAAAAACAAGTGAGACACACGATGTGTTGTTTCTCCCACTGCGGGCTCTTCATACAGGAGCCAACAAGAAAGCATCCAGATGATCTTCTATTTTGATCGTTTGAACCGAAACAGCCCCTCCGCCAGAGGAAGATTTGGGAATGCTTGATCTGCCAAAGGCATATGCTTTGCTTCCTTGTTTTTTTTTTTTTTCAAGCTTCAACTAACATTTATTTTTTGAATTATTCATGACTCATCTAAACCCTCGCTTTCGGCCGGCAAGTTCTTGTAAGCGAAGCGTCGTCGTAGGTTTTTTAGAGAGCAGGAATGGCGGAACAGCAGCTTGTTGCAGGACTGGGGTGGAGGAATTATGACAACGGCCTTGGGGGTGGGGGAGGATAATGGCCCTGGGAGGGAGAAAGACTGGGCGCAGGGACGGATTGACAGCCGCCCGCCAAGTGCTTGCACACGCTCTAAAAGAGCACTTGAGGATCGTAAAACAACCAGTAGAGTCAAAGACAGTTTGCCTAATGTGGAACAACTCTGTGCGATACGGACTAATACAATCAACGGGCCGATGACACGCTCAAGGAGCTGGGCACAGAGGCAGGAGGCTATATGAGCTGCCTTCCCGATCTCCTTCTATTTTAACTCTGATGACACCAGCAGTTTTTGGCCAGATGAAAGCTTAGTGACTCTTCTTAACCACAGGCTTGTTTATATTAAACACGCTGGTTATTATATCCTGGTGTTTGTTTTTTCTTTTATTTGTTTTATATATATGTTTTCTGAGGTTTTCGCGGGTGTTTGTATGTTGCTCCTAGAAGCACGAAGCCGAAAACACCAGCCTGGAGATGATGAATGAGACTTCGTCGAAACGTCGCCAAGACACTTCCAATTTGACGCAGGAGAAAACCCGAATAATCAAAGACCTACATATAAACATCGCCAAGACACTTCCAATTTTATGTGGGAGAAAACCCGAATAACCAAAGACCTACATACAAACACCCAGGGAAAACCTCAGAAAATGTGTGTGTGTGTGTGTGTGTGTGTGTGTGTGTGTGTCTTTGGTTATTCAGGTTTTCTCCCGCGTCAAATTGGAAGTGTCTTGGTGACGTTTCGACAAAGTCTCATTCATCATCTTCAGGCTGGTGTTTTTGGCTTCGTGCTTCTAGGAGCAATACTCATTGCTCCTAGAAGCATGAAGCTGAAAACACCAGCCTGAAGATGACGAATGAGACTTCATCAAAATGTTACCAAGACACTTCCAATTTGACGTGGGAGAAAACCCAAATAACCAAAGACCTACATACAAACACCCGTAAAAACCTCAGAAAACAAATTTCTGGAGGCAAGCTGTTCCACTGCTTGTTTGTCCTCACTGTTAGGAAGTTTCTCCTTAATTCCAGGTTGCTTCTCTCTTTGGTCAGTTTCCAACCATTGTTTCTTCTCCTGCCTTCTGGTGCTTTGGTGAATAACGTGACCCCCTCTTCTTTGTGGCAGGTACTGGAAGACTGCTATCATGTCTCTCCTGTTTCTTCTTTTTTTTAGACTAGCCAAACCCAAGTCCCGCAACTGTTCTTTGTATGTTTTAGTCTCCAGCCCTTGGATCATTTTAGTTGCTCTTCTCTGAACTTTTTCCAAAGTCTCAACATCTTTTTTGTACTATGGTGACCAAAATTGGTTGCAGTACAAACAAAAAGATGTTGAGACCTTGGGAAAAGTGCATAAAAGAGCAACTAAGATGATCCAAGGCCTGGAGACTAAAACATACAAAGAACTGCTTCAGGACTTGAGTGCTGGACTGAGCATAACTGGATCCCTTCAGGATCTATAAGTCTGTTCTGAGGATCAGAAGAGTATTGTATAAAAGTACATGAATGTGATCAGGACGAGAATGTCAGATAACAGCCCCAAATTTCTGTTGTTAAGCGAGACTTTTGTTAAGGGAGTTTCACCCCATTTTACGACCTTGCCTCAGTTGTTACGTGAATGACTGGATGAGTTACTAACATGGTTGTTAAGTGAAGCTGGCTTCCCCACGGACTTTGCTTGTCGGAAGGTTGCAAAAATGGAATCACATAACCCTGGGACGCTGCGACGGTCATAAGTATGAACCGGTTGCCAAAGAAAGAAAGAAAGAGAAGGAGGGAGGAGGAGGATGGAAATGAAAGGATGAATAAGAAGGGAAAGGAAGGGTGAAGAAGGGAAGGGAAGGGAAGGGAAGGGAAGGGAAGGGAAGGAAAGGATGAAGAAGGAAAGGAAAGGAAAGAAGGAAAGGATGGGAAAGGAAAGGAAAGGAAAATGGAAGGGAGGGGAAGGGAAGGGAAGGGAAGGAAAGGAAAATGGAAGGGAGGGGAAGGGAAGGGAAGGGAAGGGAAGGAAAGGAAAGGAAAGGAAAGGAAAGGAAAGGAAAGGAAAGGAAAGGAAAGGGAAGTGGAAGGGAAGGAAAGAAAAGGAAAGGAAAGGGAAGGAAAGGGGAAAGGAAGGGAAGGGAAAGAAAGTGGAAGGGAGGGAAAGGGAAGGGAAGGAAAAGAAAGGAAAGAAAAATGGAAGGGAGGGGAAGGGAAGGGAAGGGAAGGAAAGGAAAGGGAAGGAAAGGAAAGTGGAAAGGAGGGGAAGGAAAGGAAAGGAAAGGAAAGGAAAGGAGGAAAGGATGAAAAAAGAAAGTGTAGGGAAGGGAAGTAAAGGAAAAAAGGAAAGGAAAGGAAAGGAAAGGAAAGGGAGGAAGAAAAAATGAAATGAAATGAGGAAAGGAAAGGAAGAAGAAGGGAAGGGTGAAGAAGGGAAGAGAAGGAAAGAAGGAAAGGATGAAAAAGAGAGGAAGGGAAGGGAATGAAAATAAAGGAAAGGAAAACAAAGGAAAGAAAAGGAAAGGAAAGGATGAAAAAGAGGAAGGGAAGGAAAGGAAAGAAAGGAAAAGAAAGAAAAGGAAGGGAAAGGAAAGGAAAGGAAAGAGACAGCAACAAAATGGAAAACCACCTCCAATAATAAGATAGTATGAAAACAGCTTTGCTTTGCTTAGACCCGTATTTCTCAACCTTTAGTAGCTTTAAGATGTCTGGGCTTCAGCTCCCAGAATTCTCCCGTGCTAGTTGCAGATTCTGAAAGTTGAAGCCCAGCCACCTTAAAACTGCCGAATAGCCCTTTATTGGATCAAGGGCCATGCATGGTGAGCTTCTAAATTTGGCCTCTCGAACACCCTTGTTCTTTTTGGTTCACAAATCCTAAGAAATCCCCTGGAAACTGTGCTCAGGGGGTGCAGAGAGGCACAAATGGCTAGTGGGCTGCTCTTGGCACAACAACACACAGACACACACACACACACATTGTGTGGGCCAGCAATAAATATTTCCACCCTGGCAAAATTCTGTTGAGGTGATGGTGATAGGAAGAGGTCAATTTGCAGTCCCTGGAGACACCTAGTGGCCACATTGTGCCATTGCTAATCGATGCGTAATCATAACACATAACGAGTTGACATGGGGAAGGATTTTATTTCTCTGCTCCGTTGATTGAAGATGCTTCCTTTAAATCAGGGCTCTTCAAACGTGGCAACTTTAAGACTTGTGGACTTCAACTCCCAGAATTCTTCAGCCAGCTGGCTGAGGAATTCTGGGAGTTGAAGTCCACAAGTCTTAAAGTTGCCAAGTTTGAAGAGCCCTGTTTTTAACCCTGTTTTTCATGAGCTGATCCACATGAGCCATTGGGCTGGAGATTGTCCCTTTTATCCTCTTGGTCCATCAGATAGACTCTTGTATTTGGTAGGATAAAATGATGAACAGATAGCTGTAAGCTCTGGAAAGATCACTCTTTTACCATGAATAGAATAGGAGCTGGAAGGGACCTTAGAGGTCTTCCAGTCCAGCTCCCTACTCAAGCAGGAGACCCTATACTATTTCAGACAAGTGGCTGTTCCGTCTCTTCTTAAAAGCCTCCAGTGATAAAAGCACTCACAAATTCTGAAGGCAACTTCTGTTCCACTGGTAAATTGTCCTCCCTGTTAGGAAGTTTCTCCTTAATTGCAAGCTGCATCTCTCCTTGATTAGTTTACATCCATTGTTTCTTGTCCTGCCCTCTGATGCTTTGGAGAATAAGTTGACCTCCTCTTTTTTTTGTGGCAGCCCTTCAAATATTGGAAGACTGCTATCATGTCACCCCTGGTCCTTCTTTTCTTTAGACTAGCCAAACCCAATCCTGCAGCCGTTCTTCCTATGTTTTAGTCCCCAGGCTTTTAATTGGGCAAGAAGCAATGGGTGGAAACTAATCAAGCAGAGAAGCAATGTAGGACTAAGAAGAAATTTCCTGACAGTGAGAACAATTAATCAGTGAAACAACCTGCCTCCAGAAGTTGTGAGTGCTCCAATGTTGGAAGTTTTTAGGAAGAGATTGGACAAGCATTTGTCTGAAATGGTGTACTGTACAGTTTCCTGCCTGAGCAGGGGGTTGGACTAGAAGACCTCCAAGGTCCCTTCCAACTATTCTATTCAATTCTGTTCTGTTCTGTTCTGTTCTGTTCTGGTCTGGTCTGTTCCGTTCCATTCCGTTCTACTCCATTCCACTCCACTTCATATTTTCTATTCTATTCTATTCTATTCTATTCTATTCTATTCTATTCTATTCTATTCTATTCTATTCTATTCTATTCTATTCTATTCTATTCTATTCTATTCTATTCCACTCCACATTTTGTATTATTCTATTCTATTCTATTCTGTTCTGTTCTGTTCTGTTCTGTTCTGTTCTGTTCTGTTCCGTTCCATTCCATTCCATTCCATATTTTCTGATTCTATTCTATTCTATTCTATTCTATTCTATTCTATTCTATTCTATTCCACTCCACTCCACATTTTCTATTATTCTATTCTATTCTGTTCTGTTCTGTCCTGTTCTGTTCCGTTCCGTTCCATTCCATTCCATTCCATATTTTCTATTCTATTCTATTCTATTCTATTCTATTCTATTCTATTCTATTCTATTCTATTCTATTCTATTCTATTCTATTCTATTGCTATTCCATTCCATTCCATATTTTCTATTCTATTCTATTCTATTCTATTCTATTCTATTCTATTCTATTCTATTCTATTCTATTCTATTCTATTCTATTCTATTGCTATTCCATTCCATTCCATATTTTCTATTCTATTCTATTCTATTCTATTCTATTCTATTCTATTCTATTCTGTTCTGTTCTGTTCTGTTCTGTTCTGTTCTGTTCTGTTCTGTTCCGTTCCGTTCCGGTCCATTCCACTCCACTCCACTCCACTCCACTCCACTCCACTCCACTCCACATTTTCTATTCTATTCTGTTCTGTTCCGTTCCATTCCATTCCATTCCATTCCATTCCATTCCATATTTTCTATTCTATTCTATTCTATTCTATTCTATTCTATTCTATTCTATTCTATTCTATTCTATTCTATTCAGTTGCTCTTCTCTGCACTTTTTCCAGAATCCCAACATCTTTTTTGTACTGTGGGGACCAATTCTGGATGCAATATTCCAAGTGTGGTTTGCTGTTTGGTTTTTGCTGTTGTTCTTTCTCCTGTCTTTTTTTTTGGCAGAAATGTTATTTCCCCTGAGAGTCTCCAGAATCTCTCTCTCCTTCCCTCCTTTTTTTTTTTTTGCAGTAATTCCTCTCTCTGCCCACCCACCCACCCACCTACCCACTTTCCCCTTCAAACCTGTTAAGAGGAGGACTTAAGTAGCCATAGACATGTTTTGGGGCAAATTGTCTGCTTTTGGCTTACCTCCACCACAGCGCCAATTTGGCATAGCAGGTGGGCAAGGGACGGTCTTAGTCATTGTCCACATGGTGGGCCGAAATATGAAGCTCCACATTTGCCAGCTCAAAATAGCAAGTTAAAGGCAGAGGCATGTTGTTTTTGCTAACTGCGCCGTTGCTAAGAAACCATGATTGCAGGAATGGGAGCCCGCAAACGAAGCGACGGTTGCCAACCATGATTAGCTGGCTTGAGGGGCTTAGAGCAAATATGACTTGGGTGATAGAGAGGGGTCCCTTCTTCAGTGCCTATCTTAGATTACAGAGAAGGACCCTCCAACCTTTGAAGGGCCTCTTGGAGATCTCAAGGGAGGGACTGAGATGGAAAAAATAAAGCCACTCTGGATCCTCCAGAAACTGGAAGAGGTACATTCTGGGGTATTAGCTTCCGAGGACTGTTAGTAGTAACTGAAAGTTAGGAATCTCAGTTTGTAAGATCTTGGAACTGTCACTATTTGGGACAGAAGTGAGACAGGGGACAGGACTCCCCATCTCCTACCCTCAAATTCTAACCCATCCCAACCCATCTTAACATAGCTCAACCCATTCCAACCCAACCCCTCCCAAATGAACTCAACCCATCTAAATTTAACTCAACCCATCCCACGCCAACTCATCTTAATGTAACTCAACCCATTTCAACCCATCTTAATCCAATTCAACCCATCGCAACCTAACTCAACCCATTCAAACCCAACCCATCCCAACAGAACTCAACCCATCTACACTCAACCCATTCTAAGCCAACTCATCTTAACTTAACCCATTTCGACTCATCTTAGTCCAATTCAACCCATCACAACCTAACTCAACCCATTCCAACCCAACTCATCCCAACAGAACTCAACCCATCTAAACTCAACCCATCCCAAGCCAACTCATCCTAATCTAACTCGACCCATCTTAATCCAATTCAAGCCATCTCAACCTAACTCAACCCATTCCAACCCAACCCATCCCAATAGAACTCAACCCATCTACACTCAACCCATTCTAAGCCAACTCATCTTAACTTAACCCATTTCGACTCATCTTAGTCCAATTCAACCCATCACAACCTAACTCAACCCATTCCAACCCATCTCATCCCAACAGAACTCAACCCATCTAAACTCAACCCATCCCAAGCCAACTCATCCTAACCTAACTCGACCCATCTTAACCCAATTCAAGCCATCTCAACCTAACTCAACCCATTGCAACCCATTTCAGCCAGCTGAACTCATCCCATCCCAACCCAACTCAACTCTTCTCAGCCCATCCCAATATCCTGTAAGTTAAAATCACTGTTTTAAATCCTGCTGTATCATTCCAGGATGAGAGTTTTCAAGCGGTGAAAAGAATTTGACAATTCTTGACTTTAATTGATGCTGAAACATCCAGCAAATTAGACATTAGTTGATTGATATGAAAAGTTTAATGCATGGTTTGATTGGGGCACCATTAACCATCTCAACTCAAAGCGTTGCTTCCAAACGTGAGATGCCAAAAAAGTTGGCATGTTTCCAGTGACATTGTGCTCCAACTACCAGGGACAATCCTGATAGTCTAATTGTATTGCAAGATAGTAGACACTCTAGATTGGCCCAGGGAAGAATAAGCAATACTTCCTACACTCCTTTGAAGCTGAGCATGCCGGATGGGTTGGTAGGAGCTGAAGCCCCCAATGTCTGGGAGATAATAAGCCACTCCTCAAGAAACTGTTGATGCAGAGAAGAAAATTTACTTTCCTTGTTAAGGTGAATATAAGTGACAATGGACACTATAGAAAAAAGACCTTTTGGGTCCAAAGCTTGTTTGCTTGCTTGCTTGCTTGCTTGCTTGCTTGCTTGCTTGCTTGCTTGCTTGCTTGCTTGCTTGCTTGCTTCCTTCCTTCCTTCCTTCCCTTCCTTCCTTCCTTCCTTCCTATCACACATCCTTCCTCCAATAATACATCTCCTTCATTCCTTCCTCCCTCTCTCCCTCCTTCCTTCCAATCATACATCTCCTTCCTCTCTCCCTCTCTCTCTCTCCAATCATAATCTCCTCTCCCTCTCCCACTCTCCCTCCCTCCTTCCAAACATACATCTCCTTTCCTCTCTCCATCCCATCTCTCCCTCCCTCCCTCCAATCATACATCTCCTCCCTCCCTTCCTCTTTCCTTCTCTCCCTCCTTCCTTCCAATCATACATCTCCTTCCTCCCTCCCTCCCTCCTTCCCTCTCTCCAATTATATATCTCCTTCCTCCCTCCCTCCTTCCCTCCATGCAATCATATATCTCCTCCCTTCCTCCCTTCCTCCTTCTCTCTCTCCCTCCCTCCTTCCTTCCAGTCATACATCTCCTTCCTTCCTCCCTCCCTCCCTCCTTTCCTCCCTCCAATCATATAACTCCTCTCTCCCTTCCTCTCTCCCTCCCTTCCAGTCATGCATCTCCTTCCTTCCTCCCTCCCTCCCGCTCTCCCTTCCTTCCATACATCTCCTTCCTCCCTCCTTTCCTCCCTCCATCATATATCTCCTCCCTCTCTCCCTCCCTTCCTCCCTCCCTCCTTCCAGTCATACATCTCCTCCCTCCCTCCATTCCTGGAATCTATGAATGTTCACCACGAGCATTTTGGGGAATTGAGCAAGAAAATGAGACACTCGAACCCTAGGCCAATGTTGCATCTGAGAGTTGCAGCAGAAGTCCCACAGAGCAAGCTTTTAAAGGCAAACATCTTCTTTTGTAGGAAAGGCTCTTCTCAGGTGTTTTTATACAAACCCGGTGTGGAATTGACCAGGCGGAACATTTCGTATCTCAGTTCAGCCGCTGAGCCAAGAGCGGCGTGAATTTATTGCCAGCTAAGCTGGAAATCCAGGTGTTTAGCTGAGATTTTTTTTCATTTTATGTGCTGGTGTAGTTAAGCCTCTCTCTCTCTCTCTCTCTCTCTCTCTCTCTCTCTCCCTCCCTCCCTCCCTCCCCCCCCCTCTCTCTCTTATATTTGCACACCCTGCCAGGGTTCAGCTGGAGGGGAGATTAAAGCTGCTTCCCTTCCTTGCACTAAAACCTTCCAGATGGGGCTCCATTTAAGGGGAATCGATCCTGGGCTCTAACAGGCGAAACCCAGCATCCTATTAGCAAGGATGTTTAGTTAAAGTTTGTTGGCTACTCAGATGCGCGTGGCAGGGTGAGAGCAGCAGGAAGCAAACAGGGAAAGTGCGCCCAGCCTTTCTGTGTGGCTTGACAGATTGGAATCAAGCAGCACGGGATCAATCAATCAGATTGGAATCGATCAGCAGGGAAGACAGCTGTTGCTGATGATGGGCTTATGGGTCCATTTATGGGATGGGGGGGGGGGATGGCTTGCCCTGGCAAAGGATGATAATCTGCAGAAAAACCACTTGTTTATTCTGGTCAGCCCTAACCGTAACTTTAGCCATTTGTATATAAAAAGAGACCAAACCCCACTCTCTTCTAGCACTGATGATGTTACCTAGGTGGTGTTGAAAGAAAAGTCTTCATCATGGTCCAGTCCAAGCCGGGGTTAAACAACATGGTGACTGCTTTAGAAAGAAGGTTGCAGTTTATTGAAGGGCCAGACAGAAAGATGGTTCTGGCAGGAAAGAGGAGAGAAAAAAAGGGTGAACTCATATAAGGAGTGGGTTTTTATACCCTCTGGAGCTTTTTGTTTGGAGTCGTTCCTGTGGCATGAACTTTGACCTGCTTTTCTGGTATTCTGATGGTGATGGGTTAATCCTATTATGTCCAAAGGTCATATTCTGCTTCCCTGGGGCTGGGACTGATGACTCTTGAGTTTGAATGGGGTATGTAGATTTTAGGTCTTTGTCTTCTTAATCTCCTACTCCCTGGATTTACATCTGCATCTTTATACAGCTGGTTTTTGCTTGGGGGAGGGAGACTGGGGGCCACTAAGAAAAACTGGGCATGCTTTCCTGCATGTTTAAGATCCTTTGAGGAAATATATTTTTCTGCCCTTTTAATATTTCCTTCTCTGGGGGGATGACTTCCCACAATTGGTAATGAACCGTCTGCAAGAAAACAACCAACCTCAGAGAGCACCAAGGACCTCATAGTCATCCTCCTCCTCTTCCTGCTCCTTCTCCTCCTGCTCCTCCGTTTTATTAAAAGTCAAAAGTTCATCGACTAACATGGCTGTCAACCTACAACTTTTTCTAATTATTGATAGTCAGTTTGGTCTAGTGGTTAAGGCACCAGGCTAGAAACTGGGAGGTGCTGAGTTCTAGTCCTGCCTTAGCAGTGGAGGGATTCAAACATGTAACAACTGGTTCTCTATGTGAATGAAGCTTCTGGAAGTCCATCCTGGGCCTGGGCAAAAAAAAAAAAAAATTAGCTACTGGTTCTTCCAAACTGGTGCAAACTGGCTGAATCCCACCACTATGCCTTAGGCACGAAAGCCAACTGGGTGACTTTGGCCCAATCACCAGGAGACTGTGAGTTCTACTCTCACCTTATGCATGAAAGCTGACTGGGTGACTTTAGGCCCATCACCAGGAGACGGTGAGTTCTAGTCCCACCTTAGGCAGAAAAGATGGCTGGTTGACTTTGGACCAATCACCAGGAGATGGTGAGTTCTAGTCCCACCTTAGGAATGAAAGCTGGCTGGGTGACTTTGGACTAATCACCAGGAGACTGTGAGTTCTAGTCCCACCTTAGGCTGGAAAGATGGCTGGTTGTCTTTGGACCAATCACCAGGAGACAGTGAGTTCTAGTCCCACCTTAGGCACAGAAGTCAACTGGGTGACTTTGGACCAATCACCAGGAGACTGTGAGTTCTAGTCCCATCTTAGGCAGGAAAGATGGCTGGTCGACTTTAGACTAATCACCAGGAGACTGTGAGTTCTAGTCCTGCCTTAGGCAGAAAAGCCGGCTGGGTGACTTTGCACCAATCACCAGGAGACGGTGAGTTCTAGTCCCACCTTAGGCAGGAAAGATGGCTGGTTGACTTTGCACCAATCACCAGGAGACTGTGAGTTCTAGTCCCACCTTAGGCAGGAAAGCCGGCTGGTTGACTTTGCACCAATCACCAGGAGACTGTGAGTTCTAGTCCCACCTTAGACAGGAAAACAGGCTGGTGTTTCTGGGTCAGTCACTCTCTATCAGCCCAACTGCCCTCACAGGGTTGTTGTTGTAGGTAAAATAAGAGGTGGTGGCACTATTAAGTATGCTCACCACCTTGAGTTATTTATAAAAAAGAATAAAGGCCAGACAAAAAATCAATAAATTACCAACCAAATCATGTTGAAGATACCACACTCTTCTTGACTTCTAAAGCTCAGCTTTGTCTCATCTGTCAAGAGGTAAAGGGAAGGGTAGCGCTGTTATAAGACCCCCCCCCCAAAAAATCAGGCATTGCAGTGAATGTGGGAAGTTCACGGTTTGTACAATGCAGCAAGCCATAAACTCACAAAAATTAAAACGGGCTTTTGCAAAAGGCTACGCCTCTCCCAAAACAAACTCCCTTTCCAGCCACTCCTAACCAAGAAGACTAGATTCCCACAAAGCCTCATTAACCAGAAATCAAAGGTAAATCAAAGTTAGGTTACAGAAACTTGCAAACTGGCTATGTAGACTTTCGCATCCATTGATCAGCTCAGGTGGGAGATGCTTTGATCGAGCTGACTGTCTGTTGCTGCAAGGGATTGTGCTCCCCAGTGTGCTGGCATATGAGGAACGTGGAGACGTTTTTGGTCCTGGAATATTTTGCAGACCACTATCAAATTTCCCATGTCCCAAAGATTAAATCAAAGCAAGCTTAGCATAGGGTGCTACTACAGATGCAACAAGCGTTGGGGAAAGTCCAGAGAAGAGCAACTAAGATGATCCAAGGCCTGGAGACTAAAACATATGAAGAACAGCTGCAAGACTTGGGTTTAGCTAGTCTAAAGAAAAGAAGAAACAGGGGCGACATGATAGCAATATTCCAGTATTGAGGGGCTGCCACAAAGAAGAGGGGGTCACATTATTCTCTAAAGCACCAGAAGGAAAGACAAGAAACAATGATTGGAAACTGACCAAAGAGAAAAGCAACCAGGAATTAAGGAGAAACTTCCTAACAGTGAGGACAATTAACCACTGGAACAGAAGTTGCCTCCAAAAATTGTGGGTGCTCCATTCACTGGTGGTTTTTAAGAAGAGACTGGACAATCACTATCAAGAGCCGAGGTGGCGCAGCAGTTAGAGTGCAGTACTGCAGGCCACTTTAGCTGACTGTGTTCAGCAGGTCAGCGGTTCAAATCTCACTGGCTCAAGGTTGACTCAGCCTTCCATCCTTCCAGGGTAGGTAAAATGAGGACCCAGATTGTTGGGGGCAATGTAAATATATATATATATACATTGCTTACTGGTGTACACCGCTTAGAGAGTGCTCGCATTTAAAGCGGTATATAAGTCTCATAAATAAATAAATAAATGGTATAGGTTCTCCTGCTTGAGCAGGAGGCTGGACTAGAAGACCTCCAAGGTCCCTTCCAGCTCTATTCTGATTGATTGATTGCATGTTACAGGATATTGAGACACAACAGTTTAAGGACTCACAGCTAGAAGGAGTCCCAGAAATTGCTGGTCAAGGTAGATAGAAAGCTTGGTTTGGGGTGTGCTGTAGATTTAAAAAAATCAAAAGGAAACCTTATGGAGATATGAATCCATGCCACCTTGTTCTACTCGACGCAAGCATATATTAGACTCTTCTTCAGGTTTTTTAACACTACGGATGGTATATCTGTGTTCCAGGTTGTGTGTAGTGCACATTGTGGGTGGTATGATGTACATGGCAGCGGGGGTGGTACCGACGTGAGATTGTCCAACAGTTCTGCTTATTGCAGCTCTTCATGACGATCTACAGGCAAGGTCAGGTGTACATCTGTGCTGGTATTTAGAGAAAGTGTATTTGTGGAGATAGAGTTGGCTTGTATGGCCTTGCTTGAAAAACACCTTCAAAAGGAAGAAGATAGCTTGTGTCATAAGCCCTTAGCAGAGAAGGGAGGGGAGTGTGTTACACAAGCAGGTGTGACCTTGGACTGTGAGCAGAAGCTCCATACGGTCTTAATATCTATACTAAGTAGCTGTCTTCCCGTGTTTGAGGGGCTGTCACAGAAAAGAAGGGAATGTCTATGGCAGCGTGCATGGCTGAGGAATTCTGGGAGTTGAAGTCCACAAATCATCAAAGGGCCAAGTTTGAAGACCCCTGGTCTATGGAGATCCTCTGTCTTCCAGCTCTGACTGGATGGTGGGGAATGGCAGGGTTTATACTCCTTGCAGACAGCTGGTCATTTGCATTCTTTTAGAGAGTCGTTGAGGCCACTTGGAGGTTTACCTGTGTCCTCAGGAACCATTTGTGCTTCAGTTTGAGATGCAGACAATACAGGCTCATCCCTTGCAGCCTGCACCTGTCTTCAGCAGTGAAGGGATACAGAACAGAAAACATCCTACAGTCAAGAAGGCTCCACACACACTTGCACTACTCAGGTGACCCACAGGTCAACCTCTAAGTGTATGACTTCCAAGTTTCCTCATAATTTATCCTGGTCTTTTTAAACTTCCTCCCTAGCAATGCAAGGCAGCTGATCTCTGTGTCTAAGGGTTGAGCTTGAAGACCTTCAAGGTCTTCCTTTCCCACCCCATGATTCTACGTTCTAGTGGTATCTTTTGGATCAGGCATGTCAAACTGCCAGCCCACGGGCTGGGTGCGTCACGCCGAAACCGCACCCACCCCATTACCGGCAATGGGGAAAAAGTCACGATACGTCGTGCGCCGTCACATGACGTCACGAGTTTGACATGCCTGTTTCAGATGTTCTTACAAGGCAGATCTGGGCCTCACTGCCTTTCGCCATGCTGCATTCTGCAAATTCTGAAATCTATGGTTTCTCTTCTCTCTGTAGGGTTGCTTGTCCGAGCCACAAGGAAGAACCTGAATCCCGACGTGAGAAGGCTGGATTCATCTGCCACTGAACTGGGGGCCGGTTCTCTCTCTCCCTCTTTCTCCTGTTATGTCCAAGATCTGCACTTTGCCTGGCAATTGCTTTGAGTTCCAAAGGACCAGGGGACTAGGATGAGGAGGAGCAATAGATATTCCTTGAACCTGCTTTGGTTGTTGCCACCGTTCTTAGTGTGGACCGTGGTGGCCCTTGACTTGGGACCTTCGCCCTGCACCACCTTGGTCCAGGGCAAGTTTTTTGGATACTTCTCCTCTTTTGCCGTCTTCCCGTTGAACGCTTCTCGCTGCAATTGGATTATCCAGAACCCCGATCCTAGGAGATACACGTTGTACATGAAGGTTTTGAAGCCCTCGGGTCTCTGCGACCACCAGCAGATACACACGTACCAATTTGACTCCTTCTTGGAGTCTACACGGACGTACCTGGGCATGGAGAGCTTTGACGACGTGTTGAACCTTTGCGACGGCTCTACCCGCTACGCCTTCCTCCAGTCAAACAAGCAGTTCCTCCAGATGAAGCAGACTCTGTCCAAAGTGGACAGCGGGTGGATCAGGTGGAAACCGGCCAAGGTTCAGGAAAGAGACTTCTCGGTTGAGTATCTTGTGGTTGGCAACAGAAGCCCTAGCAAAGCCGCTTGCCAGATGCTGTGCAAATGGCTGGATACTTGCTTGACCACCAGCAGCAGCTCACACCCTTGTGGCATCATGCAGACACCGTGCTCTTGTTTCACTGGAGAGGTGCTGGATCAACCCAGTGAGATCTTTGGCTTAACCAAAAAGCAGGACAATTGTTTTAAGGATGGGATTTACCTGGAGAATTGCATGAGTTCCACCAAGGACACCACTGGGCTGGATTTCTTGGGTAAGTAAAGTGGTTGGTGCTTTGATCGAAGGACCCCACAGAATGTTTGCTTAAATGGGTGATGTGATGCGATTTCTTTTCTTTTCAGCTGTTAGGGTGGCCTTCATGAATGATTTTATCGTCCAAGTTAATTTGCTTTGATTTAAACCAGTTATGACCAGCAGCACAGATCTATCTTGACTTGACTTTGAAAGGAACTGATGAATATACAAGTAGTCCTCCACTTATAACCATTCCTTTAGTGGCTGTTCGAAGTTACAATGGCCCTGAGCAAAAGTGACTTGCAACTCTTCCTCACACTAGCCAGCATCCCAGCATCCCCGCGACTATGGGGTCAAAATTTGGGTGCTTGGCACACAGCATGTGTGTCAAGGTTCCGATTGATGATCCCAAAGAAATAAGCACAGCTGAGAACTTCCAGACTCTAATGCAACACTTTATTGAGCACACCATATTGGCACAGATGACTGGAAAACCAGTTCTGCTTAAATTGGCGCCAGAACAGCAAATTAAAAGCATAGAAACTCCCCTTCCCCCTGACAATGCAAGTCACATCCCCCAGTTAAGCATCAGACGATTGTTAGGAGCGAAATCTTCCGTTACATAGTAAATAATCTGAAGGGCTTGATTCCCAGACTTCACAACTCACTCCTGCAAATGCACATTCTGTTCAATAACCAGTGGAACAACCTGCCTCCATAACCTGTGAATGCTCCAACACTGGAAGTTTTTAAGAAGGGACTGGACAGCCATTTGTCTGGAATGGTACAGGGTTTCCTGCCTGAGCAGGGGGTTGGGCTAGATGACCTCTAAGGTCCCTTCCAACTATTATTATTATTATTATTATTATTATTATTATTATTACTACTACTACTACTACTACTACTATAATTATAATTATTATTACTATTATTACTATTATTATTATGATTATGATTATGATTATGATGATTATTATTATTGATCATTGCACAGTCAGCCAGATGTTCAGATTGGATTTGGCATTTTTGTCTACCTATTGAGTCCTTCCCAAGGATCTGGGATAGGCAGATGTGGATGTTTGATGTTATTACAGATATCATCGCAGGATAGAAGCGGTTCCTAGTAAGGCCGCCTTTTGCAATTGACTAATGGTGAATTTGTCAATGCCGATGATGGTGTTCAAGTGGTGCTCCAGTTGTTTTGGGATTGCACCCAAGGCTCCTGTTACTATTGGTACTACCCTTGCTTGCCTTTGCCACAGTCTTTCTATTTCTGTTTGTAGGTCTTGGTATTTTGTTATCTTCTCCAGTTCTTTCTCTTCTATTCTGCTATCTCCAGGCACTGCCACATCCACTATCAAGACTTTTTTGTCTTTCTTATCGACAATTGTTAAGTCTGGGGTGTTATGTTGCAGGTGCTTGTCTGTTTGAATTCTGAAGTCCCAGAGCAGTTTAATTTTATCATTTTCTATGACTTTCTCTATTTTATGATCCCACCAGTTTTTGCTTACAGACAAATGATATTTCTTGCAGATCTTCCAATGCACCATTGTTGCTACTTTGTCATGCTGCTGCTTGTAGTCAGTCTGTGCGATCTTCTTGCAGCAGCTTTATTGTTGTTGTTGTTGTTGTTGTTGTTGTTGTTGTTGTTGTTATTATTATTATTATTATTATTATTATTATTATCCCCCTCCCCTCCCTGGGTCTGTAGGCAAGCCAAGAAACAGAAATGGCCAAAACATTTTAGTTTCTTTGAAGCTTTCTTTCACAATATGATAATTGTAGTGTTCCGAGGTCATGTGATCCCCAACCTGTCCAACTCTGTTTATTTTAATCTACTCTACTCTACTCTACTCTACTCTACTCTACTCTACTCTACTCTACTCTACTCTACTCTACTCCACTCCACTCCACTCCACTCCACTCCACTCCACTCCACTCCACTCCATTCCATTGCATTTCATTCCATTCCATTTCATGTTTTCTATTCCATTCCTTTCCATTCCATTCCATATTTTCTATTCTATTCCATTCCATATTTTCCATCCCATCCCAAAGCTCCCTTAACACTTTGTTCTGATTAATGGAAGCTTCACTGGTTGTCTACATAGCTTTAATGACACAATGTGACTCACATGCAAACATTCAGATTTGCAACTGGTAGGTGGACAAGACTTGGCTTCAAAATCCCTCTTTTCCTGTTTGCTTCTTCCTATCCAAAAGGAAATTCTCCTTCCAAAAAGAAAGCTGGAATTTCTCCCTCCTATCCCCACATCCATAAAATTATGGTGGACTTGCCAGCCTAATGTTGCTTCAAGAGTTGTTTTTATGCCTATTCCTTTTGAAAAAGAATCATACAACTTCTCGGCATTTTTAAGTTGTACTAACATTTTTCTGAATGTAAAATGAAAATCAAGAGACTAGGAAAAGAGGGAAAGAGAAAAACAAGGGGAAGAGGAGTGAACTTTTGCCCGACGCTCCTGAGAACAGGACAAGAAATAAGATGGAAAGTTACCAAGGAGAGATCCAACCTAAATTAAGGAGACACTTCCTAACAGTCAGGACAATTAACCAGTGGAATAGCTTTCCACCAGAGGTTGTGGGTGCTCCATCACTGGAGGTAGCTGTATCCTGTATTCCAGTATCTGCCCCAAAGAAGAGGGGGTGAAATTATTCTCCAAAGCATCTGAAGACAGGACAAGAAACAATGGTTGGAAAATGACCAAAGAGAGAAGCAACCTGGAATTAAGGAGAAACTTCCTTACAGTGGGGACAATCAGCCAGTGGAACAGAAGTTGCTTTCAGAAATCATGGACGTTCCATCATTGGAAGTTTTCAAGAAGAGACTAGACAGTCACTTGTCTGAGATGGTATAGGTTCTCCTGCTTGAGCAGGGGGCTGGACTAGAAGACCTCCAAGAAGCTCTGTTCTGATTGATTGATCTTTCATCTTTGGTTTGGATCTGGGTGGGTGTTTGGATTCAACTCCGACTCATGGAGCTTCAGGTGTCTCCAAAGATGGAAGCCCAAGGAGGCCGTGTTTTTCTTTCCACATGACCTTGCCTCGTCTTTCTCTGGCTGTCTTCTCTGGGTCTGAAAGCAGATGGTGGAAACCAAAGGCAGGCGGTTGAGATCTCCGCAGAGCATCAATAAAACAAGCTAATATCCCAACCTGGTGCACCCACAGCAGGAACCCTGGAAGCCAACGAGATTGTCTTAGCAGATGCCCGTGTTGCGCTCATCAATTCTGCATGCGATTTGCATGACTCACGCTGAGCATCAGAAGGGAAAGATAAATCCTCACCTCTTCACCCTGGAAGCAGAGAAGCCATAATAGTTCCTGCGGAGTCCGAGGAAATCATCATTTGCTGGATGTAAGGGATCTCCGTTTTGATCTCCTCCGAGTTTCTGGAGCTATCCTCTTCCCGTTGCATTTTTGAACAGCCGATTGAAGGACATTGTCTCCTTCACATCCAGTTTTGGTCGCCACGATATAAACAAGATGCTGAGACTCTAGAAAGAGTGCAGAGAAGAGCAACTAAGATGATTAGGAGACTGGAGGCTAAAGCATATAAGGAACGGTGGCAGGAATTGGGTATGTCTAGTCTAATGAAGAGAAGGACGAGGGGGGACATGATAGCAGTGTTCCAGTATCTCAGGGGCTGCCCCAAAGAAGAGGGAGTCAAGCTATTCTCCAAAGCCCCTGAAGGCAGGGCAAGAAGCAATGGATGGAGGGAAATTAACCAAGGAGAGAAGCAACCTAGAATATAAGGAGAAATTTCCTGACAGTTGGAACAATTGACCAGTGGAAGAACCTGCCTCCAGAAGTGGTGAATGCTCCAACACTGGAAGTTTTTAAGAAGAGATTGGACAACCATTTGTCTGAAATGGTATAGGGTTTCCTGCCTGAACAGAGAGTTGGACTAGAAGATCTCCAAGGTCCCTTCCAACTCTGTTATTCTGTATTCTGTAGCTTCTAAGGGCTGCCTTACCAAGACTGTGTTGCAGTAGTCCAGTGAAAAGAAGAAGGGTGACATGATAGCAGTCTTCCAATATCTTCAGGGGCTGCCCCAAAGAAGAGGGAGTCAAGCTATTCTCCAAAGCATCAGAAATAAGACAAGAAGCAACGGATGGAAACTAATTAAGGAGAGAAGCAACCTGGAACTAAGGAGAAACTTCCTGATGGGGGGGGGTGGACTAGAAGACCTCCAAGGTCCCTTCCAGCTCTATTCTGAATTGAAAAAAAAATGGCTGGGTGGAGATTGTACTTCTCTGTTTTGGTTCAACTTTGTTCAAATCATCCCACCCTCCATTCCAACAGTCGAACAAGAAGCAGTTGAGTGACGAGAAAAGTAAGGTTTTGTAGTTAGACAAATGCACAGGTACCTGGCTCAACAGTGGTGCCTGTGAGAAGGATCTATGTGTCCTGGTGGACCAGCACTTAAATATTGAGCCAGTAGTATGTTGCAGCTGCCAGAAAAGCCAGTGCAGTCCTGCCTCAACAGAACAGTCCCCATCAAGATCACGAGAGGTGATAGTACCGCTTTACAAAGCCTTAGTAAGGACACACCTGGAATACTGCAGCCATTTTTGATCACCATATCACAAAAAAAGATGTTGAGAGTTTGGAAAAAATTCAGAGAAGAGCAACAAACTCCTCCTCCTCATCTTTGCAAACCCCATTCCCTTCTAGCACTGATGATGTTACCTATTTGGATAATGAAACGTCTGCAAGAAATCACCAAGCTCAGAGAGCACCAAGAACCCCACAGTCCTTCTTCTTCTTCTTCTTCTTCTTCTTCTTCTTCTTCTTCTTCTTCTTCTTCTTCTTCTTCTTCTTCTTCTTCTTCTTCTTCTTCTTCTTCTTCTTCTTCTTCTTCTTCTTCTTCTTCTTCTTCTTCTTCTTCTTCTCTTCTTCTTCTTCTTCTTCTCCTCCTCCTGCCTCCTCCTCTTCCTCCTCCTCTTCCTTCTCCTCCTCCTCCTTCTTCTCCTCCTCCTCCTCCTTCTCCTTCTCCTTCTCCTCCTCCTCCTCCTCCTCCTCATCATCATCATCTTTGCAAACCCCATTCCCTTCTAGCACTGATGATGTTACCTATTTGGATAATGAAATGTCTGCTAGAAAATCACCAAGCTCAGAGAGCACCAAGGACCCCACAGTCTTTTTTCTCCTCCTCCTCCTCCTCCTCCTCCTCCTCCTCCTCCTCCTCCTCCTCCTCCTCCTCCTTCTCCTCCTCCTCATGTCTTAACAACCTGGACTGAATGTATGAGATGCTGAATTAAAACAAAAATGTGATCCATAAAAATTTTTATTGCAGCAGGGATGCGTTGGGCACCCTGAGAATTATAAAAGACCCCGGATAGCTGATGTAGATGTAGATGCATTTATTATAGTTTTATTAACTCAATCCCCAGGTTGTCCATGCTCTTTTTAATCTTAATTATCTTTTGGTTGGCCTGAGTGATAACCCTGTTCTATACTGCTGCCACGTTCTATTTAATAACTGGCGAGATTCGCAGGACCTCACTAGGAAGAGTTTGATCTGATTAAAGTTGCTCTAAGTTTTATAATAACAATAAATGTTAATCCTCCGGTTTATCTGTTTCTAGCTTTAATTTACAACAGTCTCTTCACCCAAGCCTTAGGGCTAATGGCCTCAGGGTCTAAGTGGGCTAGCTGGATTGAGAATGTTTCACCTGTACTGACTGGGTTCAATTGATCTTTTATTCCATGTTTGTTTGTTTGTTTGTTTGTTTGTTGTTTATGAGACTTATATACCGCTTTAAGTGCAAACACTCTCTAGCGGTGTACACCAGTAAGCAATGTATATATATATTTACATTGCCCCCAACAATCTGGGTCCTCATTTTACCTACCCCGGAAGTATGGAAGGCTGAGTCAACCTTGAGCCGGTGAGATTTGAACACAGTCAGCTCAAGTGGCCTGCAGTACTGCACTCTAACTGCTGCGCCACCTCGGCTCATTGTTGTTTTATTTATCTTATATTATCTTTGATTTTTATTTCCACCTTTTGTGTTGTATAACACTGTTGAGTGATTGAAAAAGCCTTTTAACTGCAAGGTCCTTGGTGCTCTCTGAGCTGGGGTATTTTTTTTTCTTTCTTGCAGACGTTTCATGACCCAACTAGGTAACATCATCAGTCCTAGAAGGGAGCATGGGTTTGCTCTCTTTTATCTATTAGCGGCTTGCCCTGTCAGTGATGGTGGGAATGTTTTTGGCTTGATTAGGCTGTTGTTTCTTATTTGTTTGTCTAGACTCTAGACTGATAGTTCTAACACTGACAGAGCAAACCACTTGTATATAAAGAGAGACTCCCTTTTAGCACTGCTGATGTTATCTGGGCAATCAAATGTCTGCAAGGAAAATAACCAAACTCAGAGAGTACCAAGCACCCCACAATCTCCTCCTCCTCCTCCTCCTCCTCCTCCTCCTCCTCCTCCTCTATGGACCCCATTCCCTTTTACTACTGATGATGTTACTTAGTTTGGGTAATGAAACATCTGCAAGAAAACCACCAAGCTCAGAGAGCATTAAAGACTCCACAGTCCTCCTCCTCCTCCTCCTCCTCCTCCTCCTCCTCCTCCTTTACTTTCTCCCCCTCCCAAACCCCTTCTAGTGCTAATGATGTTACCTAATTGGACAATGAAACATCTGCAAGAGCACCACCTACTCAGAGAGAACCAAGGACCCCACTGTTTGCCTCTGAGCTATAAATATTCTCTGCCTTCAAACCTTCCTCTAGCATGGATGATATTACCTAGGTGGGTAATGAAACATCTGCAAGAAAACTACCAAGCTCAAAGTCCTCACAGCCCTCCTCCTCTCCTCCTCCTCCTCCTCCTCCTCCTCCTCCTCCTCCTCCTCCTCCTCCTCCTCCTCCTCCTCCTCCTCCTCTTCCTCCTCCTTCTCCTCCTCTCTGCAAACGCCATTCACTTCTAGCAGTGATGATGTCACCTAGGTGAGTCATGAAACATCTGCAAGGAAACCACAAAGCTCAGAGAACACCAAGAACCCCACAGTCTTCCTCTTCCTCCTCTCCTCCTCCTCCTCCTTCCTTCTAGCATTGATGATGTTATCTAGTTGGGTCATGAAAGGTCTGCAAGCAAACAACCAAGCTCAGAGAGCATCATGGACTCCACAGGCTTCCTCCTCCTCCTCCTCCTCCTCCTCCTCCTCCTCCTCCAAGCTCAGAGAGCACCAAGGCCCCACAGTCCAATCCTTAGCTACAAATATTCTCTCCCATTAGTCTTTTACCCTAGCCTTAACACTATGGTGGTTACTAGCATGATCCCGGGAAACAGAAAGTAATGGGGAAGACAGTGTCTGTAGGAAGTAAAGTATGGTTGACACTTCCTACTTCACATATGTACATATTTAGTCTATTGATCAGGCAACTGTTGAACTGCACAGCCAAATATTTCCTCCAGATTGAATTTTCTAACTTGTAAGGCACAAAATTAGAACAATTTACCAGTGGAACAACCTGCCTCCAGAAGTGGTGAATGCTCCAACACTGGAAGTATTTTAAGAAGGGACAGCCATTTGTCTGAAATGGTGTAGGGTTCCTGCCTGAGCAGGAGGTTGGACTAGATGACCTCCAAGGTCCCTTTCAACTCTGATATTCTATTCCATTCCATTCTATTCCATTCCATTCCATTCCATTCCATTCTATTCTATTTCTATTCTATTCTATTCTATTCTATTCTATTCTATTCCTTATTCTATTCTATTCTATTCCATTCCATTATTCTATTCTATTCTATTCTATTCTATTCTATTCTATTCTATTCTATTCTATTCTATTCTATTCTATTCTATTCTATTCTATTCTATTCTATTCCTTATTCTATTCTATTCTATTCCATTCCATTATTCTATTCTATTCTATTCTATTCTATTCTATTCTATTCTATTCTATTCTATTCTATTCTATTCTATTCTATTCTATTCTATTCTATTCTATTCTAAACATGTGCCTGCATACACACATATACATACACACAGGCACACACTTCTTCTGGAACTCTCTGGAAGAGGAAATCCAAAATGTTTGGGCCTTCCTACAATACTTCTTTGAAAGGGTAGAAAATGCCAGTGGACACCAAGCATTTTGTCCTCTTTTTCATGGATCTTTCTGCTCATCAGCTCCCAAATAAAAGGACCTTTCAAACAACTGACGTTACCATTCCACATTCATTGCTGTGGTGGTCTCCGTTTAATGCTCAGAAGTCAATGTCATACAATAACAATTTTGTGTGGTGTCACACCTCATGAATTCAAGGCTCATCGCCGTCCCACATGACTTATCCCATTAAGTGAATGTTTACTAGCTTGGGGAATATAAATTACTACGTCACAGTAAATCTTTTTGCCAGGAGATTTTGGCTGGAGATTCTGAAAAGTCCCAGTATTAACAGAATAACAAAGTTGGAGGGGACCTTGGAGGTCTTCTAGTCCAACCCCCTGCACAGGCAGGAAACTCTACACCATTTCAGACAAATGGTTCTCCAATCACTTCTTAAAAACTTTCAGTGATGGAGCATTTACAGCTTCTGGAGGCAGGTTGTTCCACTGGTTAATTGTCCTCACTGTCAGGAAGTTTCTCCTTAGTTCTAGGTTGCTTCTCTCCTTGATGAGTTTCCACCCGTTGCTTCTTGTCCTGCCTTCAAGTGCTTTGGAGAATAGGTTGACCCTGTCTTCTTTGTAGCAGCCCCCTTAGATATTGTAAAACTGCTATCTGAATAACAAAATTGGGACCTTGGGTGTCATCTAGTCCAACCCCCTGCTCAGGCAGGAAACCCTATGCCATTTCAGACAAATGGCTGTCCAGTCTCTTCTTAAAAACTTCCAGTGTTTTAGCATTCACAGCTTCTGGAGGCAGGTTGTTCCACTGGTTAATTGTTCCAACTGTCAGGAAATTTCTCCTTTGTTCTAGGTTGCTTTTCTCCTTGGTTAGTTTCCATCCTTTGCTTCTTGTCCTGCCTTCAGGCACTTTGGAGAATAGCTTGACTCCCTCTTCTTTGGGGCAGCCCCTGAGATATTGGAGCACTGCTATCATGTCACCCCTCATCCTTCTCTTCATTAAACAATTTCAGACAAATAGTTGTCCAGTCTCTTCTTAAAACCTCCAGGGTTGGATCACCCACAACTTCTGGAGGCAAGCTGTTCCACTGATTTATTGTTCTCACTGTCAGGAAATTTTGCCTTAGTTCCAGGTTGATTCTCTCCTTGATTAGTTTCCATTCATTGCTTCTCATCTTAACTTCTGGTGCTTTGGAGAATAGCTTGACCCCTTCTTCTTTGCGGCAGCCCGTCAAATATTGGAAGACTGTTATCATGTCACCCCAATCCCTCATTGCTGCAAAGATATGAGTGGATAATTCCTGCAGGAGTTTCGTCTCCTAAATGCCTCAAAAATACAGTATGATTTAGGGCCCTGGCATCAAAAGATGAAGTGCTGCGAGAAAGAACATGCAGGATATAAAATCTGAATGGTGAAAGAGAGAGACTTGCTAAGTGCCCCTTGGCTATAGCAAAAATCATTTACTTTTAGTCTGTGCCTAGCATGCATTTAACGATAAACCCATTCCAATAAATTTCCACATTAGCTTGCAAATTAAAGCAGAGGCACGCATTCGCCTTTAGTTCACATGCAATTTTTGATAAGGGAAGAAATTTGGTCACAGCTGTCCTTAATGCAAGTATTTCTGCATGCTTCTTTTTTTCACTTCCCCTAATGAATCCATTTTCTGTACAGCAGTGTCCTGAATCTATCCATTTTTGGCTTTGCTATTCCTGGATGACAAATGGACTGCAAAATTCAGGGAAGGTTTTGCAGTGGTCTGAATGTTTTGGAAAATGTTAATTGGGATGGGAAGGGATGAGATGGGAGTGGAGTGGAGTGGAGTGGAGTAGAGTAGAGTAGAGTAGAATAGAGTAGAGTAGAGTAGAGTAGAGTAGAGTAGAGTAGAAGAGAAGAGAAGAGAAGAGAAGAGAAGAGAAGAGAAGAGAAGAGAAGAGAAGAGAAGAGAAGAGAAGAGAAGAGAAGAGAAGAGAAGAGAAGAGAAGAGAAGAGAATATATGGAATGGAGTGGAATGAAAGGGAAGGGAAGGAAGAGAAGAGAAGAGAATATATGGAATGGAATGGAATGAAAGGGAAGGGAAGGGAAGGGAAGAGAAGAGAAGAGAAGAGAAGAGAAGAGAAGAGAAGAGAAGAGAAGAGAAGAGAAGAGAAGAGAAGAGAAGAGAAGAGAATATATGGAATGGAATGGAATGAAAGGGAAGGGAAGGGAAGAGAAGAGAAGAGAAGAGAAGAGAAGAGAAGAGAAGAGAAGAGAAGAGAAGAGAAGAGATGGAATGGAATGGAATGGAATAGAATAGAATAGAATAGAATAGAATAGAATAGAATAGAATAGAATAGAATAGAAAATATGGAATGGAATGGAATGGAATGGAATGGAATGGAATAGAATAGAATAGAATAGAATAGAATAGAATAGAATAGAATAGAATAGAATAGAATAGAATAGAATAGAATAGAATAGAATAGAATAGAAAATATGGAATGGAATGGAATAGAATAGAATAGAATAGAATAGAATAGAATAGAATAGAATAGAATAGAATAGAATAGAATAGAATAGAATAGAATAGAAAATATGGAATGGAATGGAATGGAATGGAATAGAATAGAAATAGAATAGAATAGAATAGAATAGAATAGAATAGAATAGAATAGAAAATATGGAATGGAATAGAATAGAATAGAATAGAATAGAATAGAATAGAATAGAATAGAATAGAATAGAATAGAATAGAATAGAATAGAATAGAATAGAATAGAATAGTTGGAAGGGATCCTGGAGATCTTCTAATCCATCCCTCTATCTGAGGCAGAAGACCTTATACCATTATACCATCCCAGATAAATGTTTGTGCAGTCTCTTTTTAAAAATTCCAGTGTTGGAGCATTCCCAACTTCTGGAGGCAGGTTGTTCCACTGAGCAAAGCAAACATATTCATTCCCCCATTAAATAGTTGGATGATCTTTTGGCAAAAATAAATAACATGACCCCCCCCTCCCCACACATACCCTTCTGTTCTCTTCTTCCCCCTCATCTCTATTTTTTAACACCGTTGCTGCTTCCCACACCCTTTTTCAGAGAGATGAAACTTCCACTCCTGAAAATACCCTTTGAAATATTCACGTTTTAATTAATGGACTTCATCGTATCAGCTTTATATTAAGCAATAAAAGGAAGGAGGCCAATTTGCTTGTGGGGAAAAAGAACACTGGGAAGAAGAAAGGATGACTAGATCTTCCTAGCCCACTGCCTGACCTGCCCCTTATCCTGGTTTCTTCATCAGGGAAAGCTGGATAGAGGAATCCATGCAGAAAATCCATATGGTACAATAATAATAATAATAATAATAATAATAATAATAACAATAATAATAATAATAATAATAATAATAATAATAATAATAATAATAATAATAATAATAATAATAATAATAATAATAATAATAATTATTATTATTATTATTTTCGATCATCGCACAGTCAGCCAGATGTTCAGACTGGATTTGGCATTTTGTCTACCTATCGAGTCCTTACCCAGGACCTGGGATAGGCAGATGTGGATGTTTGATGGTATTACAGATATTGTCTCAGGATGGAAGCAGTTCCTAATAAGGCCGCCTTTTGCAATTGACTAATAGCAAATTTGTCAATGCCAATGGTGTTCAAGTGGTGCTGCAGTTGTTTCGGGATTGCACCCAAGGAGCCTATGACTATTGGTACTACCCTTGCTTGCTTTTGCCACAGTCTTTCTATTTCTATTTGTAGGTCTTTGTATTTTGTTATCTTCTCCAGTTCTTTCTCTTCTATTCTGCTGTCTCCAGGCACTGCCACGTCCACTATCCAGACTTTTTTGTCTTTCTTATTGACAACTGTTAAGTCTGGGGTGTTATGTTGCAGATGCTTGTCTGTTTGAATTCTGAAGTCCCAGAGCAGTTTAATTTTATCATTTTCTATGACTTTCTCTATTTTATGATCCCACCCGTTTTTGCTTACAGGCAAATGATATTTTTTGCAGATCTTCCAATGCACCATTGTTGCTACTTTGTCATGCCGCTGCTTGTAATCAGTTTGTGCAATCTTCTTGCAACAGCTTACCAAGTGGTCCACTGTTTCTTCAGCTTCTTTGCATAGGCGGCACTTACTGTCTGTTGCTGTCTTCTCAATTTTGACTTTGTATGCATTTGTCCTTAAGGCTTGGTCTTGTGCAGCCAGAATTAGTCCCTCGGTCTCTTTCTTCAATTTTCCTGCTCTTAGCCATTGCCAGGTTTTATTATTATCTGCTTTCCCAGCTATTTTTTTCATGTATTGGCCATGTAGTGCTTTGTCTTCCCATGCCTCTATTCTGTTCTTCATTTGGTCTTTCTTGTAGGCCAGTTTGGTCTCTCCAGTAGTCAGTAAGCCTTCCTGATATACTAATTTCAGTGCATCTTCATCATTGTTCTTCAGATATTCTTCCAAAGCCATTTTTTTTTCTTCTTCAACCATCTGATGTACTTGTAGCATTCCACGCCCACCTATTTGCCTTGGTAGATAAAGTCTATCAATGTCACTGCGTGGATGAAGGGCATGATTCATTGTCATTATTTTTCTGGTCTGCCTATCCATTGCTTTTAGTTCTGCTTGAGTCCAGTCCACTATTCCAGCTGTGTACCTAATAACTGGGATTGCCCAGGTGTTGATTGCCTTTATGGTATTATTCTGGCTTCACAATACCAAGCCTTAAGGACAAATGCATACAAAGTTAAAATTGAGAAGACAGCAACAGACAGTAAATGCCGCCTATGCAAAGAAGCTGAAGAAACAGTGGACCACTTGGTAAGCTGTTGCAAGAAGATTGCACAGACTGACTACAAGCAGCGGCATGACAAAGTAGCAACAATGGTGCATTGGAAGATCTGCAAAAAATATCATTTGCCTGCAAGCAAAAACTGGTGGGATCATAAAATAGAGAAAGTCATAGAAAATGATAAAATTAAACTGCTCTGGGACTTCAGAATTCAAACAGACAAGCACCTGCAACACAACACCCCAGACTTAACAATTGTCGATAAGAAAGACAAAAAAGTCTGGATAGTGGACGTGGCAGTGCCTGGAGACAGCAGAATAGACGAGAAAGAACTGGAGAAGATAACAAAATACAAAGACCTACAAATAGAAATAGAAAGACTGTGGCAAAAGCAAGCAAGGGTAGTACCAATAGTAATAGGCTCCTTGGGTGCAATCCCAAAACAACGGGAGCACCATTTGAACACCATCGGCATTGACAAATTCGCTATTAGTCAATTGCAAAAGGCGGCCTTATTAGGAACTGCTTCCATCCTGCAACGATATCTGTAATACCATCAAACATCCACATCTGCCTATCCCAGGTCCTGGGTAAGGACTCGATAGATAGACAAAATGCCAAATCCAGTCTGAACATCTGGCTGACTGTGCGATGATCGATAATAATAATAATAATAATTAGGAAGGGACCTTGGAGGTCATCTAGTCCAAGCCCCTGCTCAAGCAGGAAATCCTATACCATTTCAGACAAATGGCTGTCCAGTCTCTTCTTAAAAACCTCCAGTGTTGGAGCATTCACAGCTTCTGGAGGCAGGTTGTTTTACTGGTTAATTGCTCTCACTGTCAGGAAATTTCTCCTTAGTTCTAAGTTGCTTCTCTCCTTGATTAGTTTCCATCTGTTGCTTCTTGTCCTGCCTTCAGGGGCTTTGGAGAATAGCTTGACTCCCTCTTCTTTGGGGCAGCCCCTGAGATACTGGAAGACTGCTATCACATCACCCCTCGTCCTTCTCTTCATTAAACTAGACATACCCAATTCCTGCAACCATTCTTCATATATTTTAGCGTCCAGTCCCCTGATCATCTTTGTTGCTCTTCTCTGCAACATCCCCAAAGTCACGTGTTCGAAATTCAGGCATTTGGCAACCGGCATGTATTTCTGTCCATTTTTTTAGTTCGTTGACCAAAATATAAAATACTGAGATGCAAATATTTCTGTATTTTGGCAGATTGCCCTCTATTTAGGATCATTGTGGCCTCCGGAAGCCAAGTGATTTGCAACTTTCCTAGCAGGCATCTCTACAGTGTTAATGGTGGAAGCCAGATCTGCTTAACGACAGAGCGATTCACTTAAGGACGGCAGGGATTTGCTTAACACCCATGGCCAAAAAGATCATGCAATTGGGCCTGGCTCGCTTAATGACGGACTTGCAAAAATACTGCTCCCCATTGTAAGTCCAGGATTATCTTTGCATCAAAGGGCTGATTTCGCCTTGAATCTCACTTGATCGAAGAAAGAATCTCTTTCTGAACTCACGAAAACCCGTTACAGACAGTTCTCGACTTGCAAACGTTTGTTTAGTGACCGTTCAAAGTTACCAGGGCACTGAAAAAAAACAGTGACTTACACTCATTTTTCAGCCTGACGACCGTTGCAGCGTTCCCCATGGTGACGTGATCAAAATTCAGACGCTTGGCAACTGACTCATATTTATGACGGTTACATGTGTCTTGGGGTCAGGTGATCTCCTTCGGCGATTTTCCGAGAAACAAAGTCGAGGGGGAAGCCAGATTCACTTAACAACCATGTTACTAACTTAACGACTAGATTTAGAATAGAATACAGCTGGAAGGGACCTTGGAGGTCTTCTAGTCCAGCCCCCTGCTTGGAATGGAATAGAGTAGAGTAGAGTAGAGTAGAGTAGAGTAGAGTAGAGTAGAGTAGAGTGGAAGAATAGAATAGAATAGAATAGAATAGAATAGAATAGAATAGAATAGAATAGAATAGAATAGAATAGAATGGAATGGAACCTGGAAGGGACCTTGGAGGTCTTCTAGTCCAGCCCCCTGCTTGGAATGGAATAGAGTAGAGTAGAGTAGAGTAGAGTAGAGTAGAGTAGAGTAGAGTAGAAGAATAGAATAGAATAGAATGGAATGGAACGGAACGGAATGGAATGGAACCTGGAAGGGACCTTGGAGGTCTTCTAGTCCAGCCCCCTGCTTGGAATGGAATAGAGTAGAGTAGAGTGGAGTGGAGTGGAGTAGAGTAGAATGGAATGGAATGGAATGGAACCTGGAAGGGACCTTGGAGGTCTTCTAGTCCAGCCCCCTGCTTGGAATGGAATAGAGTAGAGTAGAGTGGAGTGGAGTGGAGTGGAATGGAATGGAATAGAACCTGGAAGGGACCTTGAAAGTCTTCTAGTCCAACCCCCTAGTCTCTTCTTAAAAATCTCCAGTAATGGAGCACCCAGAACTTCTGGAGGCAAGCCCCTTCCACTATTTAATGAAAGAACAACAGAATTAATTAACAACTGCAGCAAAAAAAGGCCACAACATGGAGCAAATCTCACTTAATGAATGTTTCACGTATTAGCAACAGAAGCCTTGGGCTCCATTGTGATTGTAAGTCAAGGACTGCCTGTGTTTGGCCATTGCCTGCCTCCTAAAGGCTGAGAGGAAAGGACCGCCTTTGATCACTCTACCGCACTGACGCTCAGGCTGTGTCTTGGCTTATTCATGAAAACTATTCAGCGACAGCAGACAGCAGTGAATGCAAGAGGAGTGTGTCTTAAATGGATGGAAGAGATGGATAGAAATTCAGATCTTATGTCTCTTTCTGAATTTGGGCAACGTGATGCGCTGAGGTCTTCTCATTTTGGAGCAGATGGAATGGTTAATGCCTGGGCATTTTAACAACCAAACCTACCTAAAGGATTCTTCTTCTTCTTCTTCTTCTTCTTCTTCTTCTTCTTCTTCTTCTTCTTCTTCTTCTTCTTCTTCTTCTTCTTCTTCTTCTTCTTCTTCTTCTTCTTCTTCTTCTTCTTCTTCTTCTTCTTCTTCTTCTTCTTCTTCTTCTTCTTCTTCTTCTTCTTCTTCTTCTTCTTCTTCTTCTTCTTCTTCTTCTTCTTCTCCTCCTCCTCCTCCTCCTCCTCCTCTTCCTTCTCCTCCTCCTCCTCCTTCTCCACCTCCTTCTCCTACTCCTCCCCCTCCTCCTCCTTCTTCTCCTTCTCCTCTCTTCCCCTTTCTCCTCCTCTTCCTCCTCCTCCTTCTCCCTGCAAGCCCACCTCTATTCTAGCATCGATGATGCTAGCAAGTTGGGTCATGAAACATCTGCAACAACCAAGCTCAGAGAGCACCAAGGACTCCACAATACTTCTCCTTCTCCTTCTCCTCCTTCTCCTTCTAATTCTCCTTCTCCTTCTCTTCCCCCTCCTCCTTCTTCTCCTTCTCTTTCTCCTCTCCTCCCCTTCCTCCTCCTCCCTGCAAGCCCACCTCTATTCTAGCATCGATGATGCTAGCAAGTTGGGTCATGAAACATCTGCAACAACCAAGCTCAGAGAGCACCAAAGACTCCACAATACTTCTCCTTCTCCTTCTTCTAATTCTCCTTCTCCTCCCCCTCCTCCTTCTTCTCCTTCTCCTTCTCCTCTCCTCCCCTTCCTCCTCCTCCTTCTCCCTGCAAGCCCACCCCTATTCTAGCATCGAGGATGCTAGGAAGTTGGGTCATGAAACATCTGCAACAACCAAGCTCAGAGAGCACCAAGGACTCCACAATCCTTCTCCTTCTCCTTCTTCTCCTTCTCCTCCTCCTCCTCCTTCCCCTTCTCCTTCTCCTTCTCCTCCTCCTCCTCCTCCTCCTCCTCTTCCTTCTCCTCCTCCTCCCCCTCCTCCTCCTTCTTCTCCTTCTCCTCTCTTCCCCTTCCTCCTCCTCTTCCTCCTCCTCCTTCTCCCTGCAAGCCCACCTCTATTCTAGCATCGATGATGCTAGCAAGTTGGGTCATGAAACATCTGCAACAACCAAGCTCAGAGAGCACCAAGGACTCCACAATACTTCTCCTTCTCCTTCTCCTCCTTCTCCTTCTTCTAATTCTCCTTCTCCTCCCCCTCCTCCTTCTTCTCCTTCTCTTTCTCCTCTCCTCCCCTTCCTCCTCCTCCCTGCAAGCCCACCTCTATTCTAGCATCGATGATGCTAGGAAGTTGGGTCATGAAACATCTGCAACAACCAAGCTCAGAGAGCACCAAGAACTCCACAATCCTTCTCCTTCTCCTTCTTCTCCTTCTCCTCCTCCTTCTTCTCCTTCTCCTTCTCCTCCTCCTCCTCCTCCTTCTTCTCCTTCTTTCCCCTCCCTCTCCCTTCCCCTCCCCCTCCTTTACCATCTTCCTCCTCCTCCTTCCCCTTTTCCCCCTCCTCCTCCTCTCCCCCCTCCTCCTTTTCCTAATTTGCCAGAGGTTATTAGCTTCCAACATCCATGCATTTGAATGATCCCTCTCTTTCTGGGACCTTGGGGGTTAAAACTGCAAGCTGTGGAAAGCCTTGCACATATCTGACATGGCAACCTCAGGCAATCCCTAATCAAGTTGAGGTTTTTTTTTTCTTTTTTTTAAAGCCCTCCCTGCTCCACATTTAGAAGCTTCTTTTCAATGTCTCATTACCTGGACAGAATTTAATCTCAGCTCAATCATGACCGGATCATCGGTGGAATATTTTCAGACGTGCCTATAGCAAGGGCTCTGCTGCTCTCCACAGCTGACCTTGCCTGCAAGAGCTGACACGGTGTAGCTTTTATGTGGGAATGGGTGCACCTGGCAGGTGCACCCTCACAAGAACATTGAGTCATCCCTGGAGAACAAGCCTTCCCCGTAGGAAAAAAAAAAGTACAAATGTCATTTTCTTCCAGCTGGAATCACTCTGAATAATTTTGAGCGTGTGAGAAAAACAGCCTTCCTGATTGCTTGGAATTTTTTTTCTTCTTTTTTCTTTTAATCTGATGTGCCAGCATGCTACATGCACCCAAGGGGATTGGCAGGGAGAGACAATCATGCAATCTGCATCACAGCAGCCATGCAAATTCCACCCCTGGGGGCTCTGCAATAGACATCACCGAGCGGGCTGATGTTCCAAGGCATGTTCTGTCATTTTCAGAAAAAAAATGTCTTAATTCTACAGCTGTCTCGTGGGGTATTGGCTGTTTGAATGTGGACAATTTAATCGGACTAGAGCTGGAAGGGACCTTGGAGGTCATCTAGTCCAACCCCCTGCTCATGAAAGAGACCCTATTCCAGTTCAGAACAAATGGCTGTCCAGTCCCTTCTTAAAAGCCTCCAGTGTTGGAGCACCCACGACTTCTGGTGGCAAGCTGTTCCACTGGTTAACTGTCCTCTCTGTTAGGAAGCTTCTCCTTAATTCCAGGTTGCTTCTCTCCTTGATGAGTTTCCATCCATTGCTTTTTGTTTTGCCTGCTGGTGCTCTGGAAAATAGGTTGACCCCCTCCTCTCAAATAGCAGAACACTGTTTTCATGTCACCCCTAGTCCTTCTTTTCTCTAGACTGGACAAACCCAAATCCTGCAGCCGTTCTTCATAGGTTTTAGTCTCCAGGCCTTTAATCATCTGAGTTGCTCTTCTCTGCACTTTTTCCCCCCCCCCAAAGTCTCAACCTCTTTTTTGTAATAGTGATGACCAAAACTGGAGGCAGGATTCCAGGTGTGGCCTTACTAAGGCTTTAGAAAGCGGTACTATGAAGGATAAGCAAGAATGGGGAATTAACAGATACGGGGGTTAGATAGTAATAGTAGTAAAGTTGGAAGGGACCTTGGAGGTCATCTAGTCCAACCCCCTGCTCAGGCAGGAAACCCTACACCATTTCGGACAAATGGCTCTCCAGTCTCTTCTTGAAAACTTCCAGTGTTGGAGCATTCACTGCTTCTGGAGGCAGGCTGTTCCACTGATTAATACTGCTTAATACTGCTTAATACTGCTAGGCCCAGAGAAAAAACAAATAAAGAATATTTATAAACACCTGTTGGAACATAAGCTATATGAGGAGCAGGTTAAAGAAACAATGGTGACATGGGCAATAGATCTAGGACAGTGGTTCTCAACCTGTGGGTCGGGACCCCATTTGGGGTCGAACGACCATTTCACGGGGGTCGCCAAACCACGCTGTCCGCCATTTTTTCCTTTTTCCCTAGCTGTCCTACTCCCTCTTATTGGTGGCCACACCCACTTGGGGGTCACCACAACATGGGGAACTGTATTATGGGGTCACGGCATTAGAAAGGTTGAGAACCACTGATCTAGGATATAATATAAATATGGATCAATGGCAGCAAGTGTGGGAGCGAAATAACAAAATCACAGAGGCGACATCATATAAAGAAAACCTGTATAAGATGGTTTACAGATGGCATCTCCCTCCAGCCAGATTAGCCAAAATGTATAACGGATATTCATCTATGTGTTGGAAATGTAAAAAAGAAAAGGGCACCTTTTTCATGTATGGTGGACATGTAGAGAAGCACAGGTGTACTGGCGTATGGTCTGGGATTGGGCAATAGAAATGACTAGGCAAAACATGCAATACAAACTGGAGACATTACTATTAGGAATACTAGAGAAAAATGTAAATAAAGAGGACACATATCTAATTATCCATGTGGTCACAGCAGCAAGGATACTATTTGCTCAAAAGTGGAAAGCAATGGAAGTGCCGAGTGGGGAAGCACTAATAAAGAAAATTATGTCTTGCACAGAACTAGATAGGATAACTAAAAGATTAAAAAATCGGGAAGAAACAGAATTTTATCGAATGTGGAATAAATTTTATAGATGGAGGGAAAAAAATGGAGGTCACAGTAAAGAGATACACCGAGATAGACTAGAAATGTATAGTTGTATATAGGTACTGTATAATATATGTAATTAAGGTACAATATGGACTGAGATGTCAGTCAAAGACGATTTACCATGTTCAATGTTTTTAATCCTTTTTTTTTCTTTGTACTTAAGATTTTTTTTTTTTAAAAGAAAGAAAGCGGTATTAATACTTCACGTGATTTTGATTCTATGCCTCTGTTTATACAACCAAGGATTGCATTGCCTTTTTTTGTTTGTTTGTTTGGCGGCTGGCTCATGTTTAGGTGTTTAAGCTCATGTTTAAGGCTTGTAAAAGGAATCACTAGATCGAAGATTCCTCCTTGCATAGAAGAATGTGAGCCCAGGTGGGTACAATGAAATTGGGTACAATGAAATTGGTGAAATTGGTGATCCTCGATTTAGAACGATTCGTGTATTTATAAAATACATTTCCATTCTTTCTTCATTCATTTGCATTCATTTGAGTATAAATCCTTCCATTCCTCACCATCTAGTCAGAGCTGAAGAAGCTTCTGGGATGAGAAGCGAAACCTCTTCAAAGAAAAACGAGAGAGTCCAGTTGCCTTCTGAAAAAAGCACCTTTGGGACAACCCCGACCTGGATGATGGAGGATCTCCATAGACATTAAGCAAATCAGTGGAAAATCTAGCTTAGCAACTGCATGATTCACTTAAAAACCATGCAAGAAATGGTGGTGAAATCAAGCACTTAACAAACACCTTGCTCAGCGGAGGAAATTCTGTCCAAATTTTGCTTGTCAGTCAAGGACTACCTATACACTAGATCACACTCTACTTCTTACAGAGAAGTCGGAAAAGCGATCACGTGATGTGGCTTCTCAAGTTGAACTCCTGTCTAGTCTAATGAAGAGAGGACAAAGGGTGACATGATAGCAGCCTTCCAATATCTCAGGGGCTGCCCCAAAGAAGAGGGAGTCAAGCTCTTCTCCAAAGCACCCAAAGGCAGGACAAGAAGCAATGGATGGAAATTCATCAAGGAAAGAAGCAACCTAGAACTAAGGAGAAACTTCCTGACAGTTAGAACAATTAACCAGTGGAACAACCTGCCTCCAGAAGCTGTGAATGCTCCAACACTGGAGGTTTTTAAGAAGAGACTGGACAGCCATTTGTCCAAAATGGTATAGGGTCTCCCGCTGGAGCAGGGCGTTGGACTAGATGACCTCCAAGGTCCCTTCCAGTTCTATTCTGAATTGAATAGTCTGATGAAGAGAAGGACTAGGGGGGACATGGTAGCAGCCTTCCAATGTCTCAAGGGCTGCCAGAAAGAAGAGGCAGTCAAGCTATTCTCCAAAGCACCTGAAGGCAGAACAAGAAGCAACGGATGGAAACTAACCAAGGAGAGAAGCAACCTGGAACTAAGGAGGAATTTCCTGACAGTGAGAACAATTATCCAGTGGAACAACCTGCCTCCAGAAGCGGTGAATGCTCCAACACTGGAAGTTTTTAAGAAGAGACTGGACAGCCATTTGTTCGAAATGGTGTAGGCTTTCCTGCCTGAGCAGGGGGTTGGACTAGATCAGTGGTTCTCAACCTGTGGGTCGGGACCCTATTTGGGGTCGAACGACCATTTCACGAGAGTTGCCAAACAACGCAGTCCGCCATTTTTCCCCCCTTTTCCTTAGCTGTGCTACTCCCTTTTATTCTATTGGCTTTTGAAAGCCAATAGAATAGACTCTCTTGAATAGAGTCTAATTCTATTGGCTTTCAAAAGCCAATAGGAATTGTCCAGGCTGTCTCTGCCCTGCTGAGCCCGCCAAAAGTCCCATTCTGCAAACGGTGCTGCACCAGTTGAGTAGTCCTCGACTTACGACCGGTTGAGTAGTCCTTGACTTACGACCGGTTGGGGGTCGCGGCATTAAAAAGGTGGAGAACCACTGGACTAGATGATCTCCAAGGTCCTTTCCAACTTTATGATTATTATTATTGTTCTGGTGTAACCAGGTTAGGTTCTCTTCAAAGATCTAGCATTCGCCTTTCTATGCTTCTTGCTGTTTGACCTGAATTCAAACTTATAACCAACTAAACGTCTCCCCGAAGGAAAATCTTGCTTTTTTCATTCTCTGCTTCCCGCTGCTTGGCCTGAATTCAAGCTGACCTTGAAAGAAGAATACACACTGATTGCTATTCTCAATTCGGACAGCGAAAGGTTGGAGAAAGTACATCCCACCTGCAGCCATTCAGACTTCAAACTACGATGGTCATTTTTATTTGCTCCGCTGATTTATTTCCCTGAAATCTTGATGCCCTGGCTTCCATTTTCAGATATCGATCCAAGGAACGTCCAGCGAAGCGCCAAAAGTGAATTAAACAGATGGCTTGCAAAGAAACGGGGAAAAATAGCGCTGGGAAAATTCTTCGGGGTTTCAAAAATCGTCCTCAGCCCAACAGGTCAAACAGGAAAAAGTGAGGACCTTGGCACAAGGTGTAAAGTGAAAACCAGAACAGAGCCAGGTACATACCTGTACCACAAAGGGATGCCAAGCGTTTCAATGTCTGAAACTGAAATTAGAATTCTGGCAGGCTGTGATTTAAAGGCGCTGCTCTTGATAAGCTTCTTTTATTGCAATACCTGGAAAAGCCATTAAGGAAGAAAGCAAGACTCTAACATATAAGGTGCAAGCTATATCTCTCTATTAATCATCCTCCTCCTCCTTCTTAGTAAGAGTAGTAAAGTTGGAAGGGACCTTGGAGGTCATCTAGTCCAACCCCCTGCTCAGGCAGGAAACCCTACACCATTTCGGACAAATGGCTGTCCAGTCTCATCTTAAAAACTTCCAGTGTTGGAGCATTCACAGCTTCTGGAGGCAGGTGTTTCCACCGGTTAATTGTTCTCACTATCAGGAAATTTCTCCTTAGTTCCAGGTTGCTTCTCTCCTTGGTTGGTTTCCATCCATTGCTTCTTGTCCTGCCTTCAGGCGCTTTGGAGAATAGCTTGACTCCCTCTTCTTTGGGGCAGCCCCTGAGATACTGGAAGACTGCTATCATGTCCCCCCTTGTCCTTCTCTTCGTTAAACTAGACATACCCAATTCCAGCAATCGTTCCTTATATGTTTTAGCCTCCAGTCGCCTGATCCTCTTTGTTACTCTTCTCTGTACTCTTTCTAGAGTCTCAACATCTTTTTTACATCATCGGGACCAAAACTGGATGCAGTATTCCAGGTGTGGCCTTACCAAGGCATTGAAAAGTGGTATTAATACTTCACGTGATCGTGATTCTATCCCTCTGTTAATGCAGCCTAGGACTGTGTTGGCCTTTTTGGCAGCTGCAGCACACTGCTGGCTCATATTTAGGTGATTGTCTACTAGGACTCCAAGGTCCCTCTCACAGTTACTACTATTGAGCATAGTGCCACCTATGCTATACTTGTGCATTTGGTTTTTCTTACCTAAATGTAGAACCTTGCTTTTTTCACTATTGAATTTCATTCTTCTTCTTCTTCTTCTTCTTCTTCTTCTTCTTCTTCTTCTTCTTCTTCTTCTTCTTCTTCTTCTTCTTCTTCTTCTTCTTCTTCTTCTTCTTCTTCTTCTTCTTCTTCTTCTTCTTCTTCTTCTTCTTCTTCTTCTTCTTCTTCTTCTTCTTCTTCTTCTTCTTCTTCTTCTTCTTCTTCTTCTTCTTCTTCTGTGATTGGCTAACAACCTCATGTTTTGGGATTTAGAAATGGTTAACATTTTTCCGTCCTTATTTTAATGACCCATCTGTTCTCAGCCTTTGCTTCAGACTATGTTGTGGGGATGGTATGTGCACCTGGAGAAGGGATGTGTATGTTTGTGTGTGTAGGTGTGGGTGTAGGAGAAGAGTAGGCAGAGCTGGGAGAGGCAGAGTTAAATGTGTCAGTACCTTAGAATCGTTATGTTGCCCCAAATGGTTCAAGCCCAACCTCTCTTGAATTCCATTGATTCTTATCTGGTCCCAATTGAGTACTGAATTTTAGTTGATTAGATTCTTGTGTATAGACTTGAATAAATCCTCTGTACGGCAACTTCACGTGCGGTCCTGATCCTTTGTGCCTGACAGTGGGGGGAAATGCATCACAGTTTCCCAAGAAGCACATCCCAAAGAGGATCCCAAGACATGAATAGAATAGAATAGAATAGAATAGAATAGAATAGAATAGAATAGAATAGAATAGAATGAATAGAATAGAATAGAGTAGATAGAGTAGAGTAGAATAAAGATGGAATAGAATAGAATAGAATAGAATAGAATAGAATAGAATAGAATAGAATAGAATAGAATAGAATAGAATAGAATAGAATAGAATAGAATAGAATAGAATATATGGAATGGAATGGAATGGAATAGAACCTGGAAGGGACCTTGGAGGTCTTCTAGTATAGCCCCCTGCTTGGAATGGAATAGAGTAGAGTAGAATAGAATAGAATAGTATAGAATAGAATGGAATGGAATGGAATGGAATAGCATGGCATGGCATGGCATGGCATGGCATGGCATGGCATGGCATGGCATAGCATAGCATAGCATAGAATAGAATATATGGAATGGAATGGAATGGAATGGAATAGAATAGAATAGAATAGAATAGAATAGAATAGAATAGAATAGAATAGAATAGAATAGAATAGAATAGAATAGAATAGAATAGAATAGAATAAAGATAATAGAATAGAATAGAATGAATAGAATAGAATAGAGTAGATAGAGTAGAGTAGAATAAAGATGGAATAGAATAGAATAGAATAGAATAGAATAGAATAGAATAGAATAGAATAGAATAGAATAGAATAGAATAGAATAGAATAGAATATATGGAATGGAATGGAATGGAATGGAATGGAATGGAATAGAACCTGGAAAGGACCTTGGAGGTCTTCTAGTACAGCCCCCTGCTTGGAATGGAATAGAGTAGAGTAGAATAGAATAGAATAGTATAGAATAGAATGGAATGGAATAGCATGGCATGGCATGGCATGGCATGGCATAGCATAGCATAGCATAGCATAGAATAGAATATATGGAATGGAATGGAATAGAATAGAATAGAATAGAATAGAATAGAATAGAATAGAATAGAATAGAATAGAATAGAATAGAATAGAGCTGGAAGGGACCTTGGAGGTCTTCTAGTCCAGCCCCCTGCTCAAGCAGGAGAACCTACACCATCTCAGACAAGTGACTGTCCAGTCTCCTCTTAAAAATCTCCAGTGATGGAGCGCCCACGATTTCTGAAGGCAACTTCTGTTCCACTGGTTGATTGTCCTCACTATCAGGAAGTTTATCCTTAATTCCAGGTTGTTTCTCTCTTTGATCAGTTTCTCCCTTTTCAAGAACCTGCATAATTCTGAGGACGTGGGAGGGAGAGTAGCCATACCATAGAATTTCCCAGGATATATCTATTAGTTTAGGTTCGATTAAATCTGGAGAGAATCTATTTGTTGTAAGTAAATAATGAACTTGACATTTGGATTTCATGGTATCTTCTTTGGGCTTGGGCCTGATAGCTCCTTACCCTAAATTCAGACTTCTTCTTGTAACTTGCCCAAATTCTATTTGTTGTTGTTGTTGAGGTGGCCTCAGGAAAGTTTTGTGTTGTGCTTTCTTGTGTTTTTCTTAGAAGAACTTCAGACCTTGTAAAATATTGCTGGCTAAATCCTTCTCGTTACAATGTGTCATAAGAGACAGTGCTTTAGATTCCTTAATCTTAATCTCTTTTCAGATTAAATGTGATGAAGGAATACTTTAATTGAGCTTCCAAACTTACCTGTAACCCAGGGGTCTTCAAACTTGGCCCTTTTATGACTTGTGGACTTCAACTCCCAGAATTCCTCAGCCAGCATGCCTGGCTGAGGAATTCTGGGAGTTGAAGTCCACAAGTCATAATAGGGCCAAGTTTGAAGACCCCTGGCTTGGAAGCTGTGGACAAGAAGCAAGCTAGAACTAAGGAGAAATTACCTGACAGTCAGAACAATTAATTAACAATGAACAATTAAGCAGTGGAACAGCTGGTTTCTTCAGAGGTTGTGGCTTGCCTTCAGAGGTTGCGGTTCAGTGGTTCTCAACCTGTGGGTGGGGACCCCATTTGGGGTCGAACGACCATTTCACGGAGGTCACCAAACAATACAGTCTGCCATTTTTTCCCCTTTTCCTTAGCTGTGCTGCTCCCTTTTATTCTATTGGCTTTTGAAAGCCAATAGAATAGACTCTCTTGAATAGCGTCTAATTCTATTGGCTTTCAAAAGCCAATAGGAATTGTCCAGGTTGTCTCTGCCCTGCTGAGCCCCCCAAAAGTCCCATTCTGCAAACGGTGCTGCACCGGTTGAGTAGTCCTCGACTTACGACCGGTTGGGGGTTGCAGCATTAAAAAGGTTGAGAACCACTGTTGTGGATGATCCATCACTGTCTTTCAAAAAAAGAGTGGACAACTCTTTATCTGAAGTGGTATAGGTTCTCCTGCTTGAGTAGGGGGTTGGACTAGAAGACCTCTAAGGTCCCTTCCAACTCTGTTATTCTACGTTCGACAATCTTAGTCTTCCGCATGCATTCACCTATGTTTTTTTGCTACCTTCTCTTTGTGTGTCTTCCACTTTCTGCTTCATCCTCATGGCTGCAGCTGGAATATCCTGCAAAGGATGGTCTCTTGAACTCTTCAGCATAAAGTCCCCCCAGTTTCCTGTCAACCCCTGTCGCAATTATCTCCATTTTGTGAATCAGTCTGCCTGGCTTCCAAGTCTGTAGCCTTAGGAGAGGATTTCCAGTAAGGATTTCCAGAATTTGTTCTGGCTGGCTGTTAGAAGTGTGCGCAAAGGAAATGAGTGATGGCCTTAATCTCGGATGCCATGAAACTCCCGGGAGCTAGTGATGACTTTTGACTGCTTGATCACTCAGCTTTCTCATCTGTCAGGGAATACAAACATTCCATTAAAGCACCAGCTGATTTTGGAGATATCAGCTCCAGGTGATGGGCAAATAATAATAATAAGGGCATTGTTTGAGGACAGAGAGAGGGAGGGGAGTGGAAGTGGAACATGAAAGGCACAGCCACAAATAGTAATAGTAGTAAAGTTGGAAGGGACCTTGGAGGTCATCTAGTCCAACCCCCTGCTCGGGCAGGAAACCCTACACCATTTCGGACAAATGGCTGTCCAGTCTCTTCTTAAAAACTTCCAGTGTTGGAGCATTTACTGCTTCTGGAGGCAAGCTGTTCCACTGATTAATTGTTCTCACTGTCAGGAAGTTTCTCCTTAGTTCTAGGTTGCTTCTCTCCTTGATTAGTTTCCACCCATTGCTTCTTGTCCTGCCTTCAGGCGCTTTGGAAAATAGCTTAATTCCCTCTTCTTTATGGCAGCCCCTGAGATATTGGAATACTGCTATCATGTCCCCCCTTGTCCTTCTCTTCGTTAAACTAGACATACCCAATTCTCGCAACCGTTCCTTATATGTTTTAGCCTCCAGTCCCCTAATCATCTTTGTTGCTCTTCTCTGTACTCTTTCTAGAGTCTCAACATCTTTTTTACATCGTGGTGACCAAAACTGGGTGCAGTATTCCAAGTGTGGCCTTACCAAGGCATTGAGGAGTGGTATTAATAATGTAGAGTTTTTTTGAAAATGACTCAGACAGGAAATCACCGAAGATAAGAAAGAATAGAACAGTGATGGCGAACTTTTAGAGACCGAGTGCCAAACAACCGCCCCACCCCTGCACCCACAGGGCCACCCACCACCTCCATGGCCTTCTGCAGAGATAACCCAGCAGCCCTGCAGCACTATGGCAGCCACGCCTTCTGCCCACACCCCACAGTACCATCTGCGCGCAATGGGGCACAAGGGCGGAGTCTTGTCCCTATTGCCTAGCTGCCATGTTCTTGGCTGCACTGCTCCACGTGGGCTGCACCTGGGGGCGACTCCAGGGGGGGCTGCTGGTGAGGAGGGGGCCACGAGGGGAGGTGGGGCTGGGGCAATGGTGCGTGTGCCCACAGAGAGGGCTCTGAGTGGCGCCTCTGGCACGCGTGCTATAGGTTCGCCACCACTGGAATAGAAAGACAGATAAACCATACTGCAAAGCCAAATACAGCTAGTCCGCAACTCATAATGGTTCGCTTAGTGACTGGCACTGAAAAAAGTGACTTATGACCATTTTTTCCAACTTATGACCGTTGCAGCATCGCCAGGATCACATGATCAAAATTCAGATATTTAACTACTTTTATTCATAATACAATTAAAACAACAATGGACAAACATGACATTCCAGAATGAATTTTCCTATCAGTTCCTATCATGGTACAAAAGCTTAATACATCATTCTTAACCTCTATACAAGCCTCATCTTCTATACAATACAATTATATATACAATTATATGTACAGTTATATACATATCTTTTAATTCTACCATTAACTTGAAGTCCGAGCAGTTCTCCTTAATTCATACCAACGGTAAAATTTGCCCCATCTTTCAGATTTCTTGTCTTTCATAATCATTGTAAGCCTGTCCATCTCAGCACATGATAAAATTTTATGCAGGATCTCTTCTTCCGTTGGAGTTCCCTTATTCCTCCAATTTTGAGCAAAAACCAGTCTGGAAGCCGTTAAAATGTGTAGCATTAAATAAAATATGCCTTTGTCATGCTTTTGCGTAGTTAAACCTAATAGAAAGAGTTCTGGTTTTGGTTCTACCAGTTGCTCTAATATTTCTTCCAACCATACTTTAATCCTGTTCCAAAAATCACGAGCTCGCGTGCATTCCCACCACATATGATAGTAAGTTCCACTTGTCAAATTACATTTCCAACATTTAGGGGAGACATTGGTACACATTTTAGCCAATCTTGTGGGTGGGAGATGCCATCTATAAAACATTTTGTAAAGGTTCTCTTTGTAAGAGGTGGCCAAAGTAAGTTTAACCAAGCCGTATTTTTGACGGCTGTTAGTATCCCAGGGTCCTGTGACCCTTTTGCCCACTTTCTGAACAAGCAAAGTCAACGGGGAAACCAGATTCAATTAACAACCGTGTGACCAATTTAACAACGGCAGTGATTCGCTGAACAAATGCGGCAAGAAAAGTCATAAAATGGGGGCAAAACTCCCTTAACGGAAGCATCCCACTTTGCAACATAAATTCTGGGCTCCCTTGCGGCCGTTCGTTTGTTGCAACCTGAGATGGAGCATTCAAACAACCTGGAGGTGGTGAAAGAAGCAGATAGTAGGAGAAGAAGGGGGGAAGAACTTGGGGCAGAGTTGAGAAGATTAATGTCAGGCGTGAGAGACCAGATCCGCAGGTGAAGGTCCAATTAAATTGATCTATTGCTAAAAAACCTACACAGAGGAATCTTCTCAGCTACTGGTTAGACCTGCTTGGAATTATATAAGGGTCAACAGAATTCAAGGGGAGTTGGACTTCACTTGTGACCACGTAGGGATTCTAGGCTGATTCCTCTTTTAACTCTGCCCCCATGTTGTCAGTCCTTCTTCTCCATAGATATATCAAATTCCACAGTGCAATTGTTCCACCATTTCTTAGGACATAGATCGATCAATCAATCAGAATAGAGCTGGAAGGGACCTTGGAGGTCTTCTAGTCCAGCCCCCTGCTCAAGCAGGAGACCATATACCATTTCAGACAAGTGGCTGTCCAGTCTCTTCTTAAAAACCTCCAGTGATGGAGCACCCACAATTTCTGAAGGCAACTGGTCAATTGTCCTCACTGTTAGGAAGTTTCTCCTTAATTCCAGGTTGCTTCTCTCCTTGATTAGTTTCCAACCGTTGTTTCTTGTCTTGCGTTCTGTGCTTTGGAAAATAGGTTGACCCCCCTCCTCCTTGTGGCAGCCTCTCAAATACTGGAATACTGCACAAGTACTGTGCAGTAAGCTTTGAGAAGACTTGTACCTTCTCAAACTGTGTTAGATAAGGTCATCTTCAGCCTCCAAAAGTTGAGGGTATATGAAGTTTGGGGTTGAACTTCTTGGTTCTTGACGTTCTTCAAATGTGGTTTTTCTGTAGATGTTTTGTTAGCAGGCTAGCTAACCTCATCACTGCATGAGATTGAAACTAACTCTACTACACTAATGAGGTTACCTTGACCTGTATAATAAGATGTGTGGATGACCTTGGGGCTAGATCAAAATAGTAATAATAATAATAATAATAATAATAATAATAATAATAATAATAATAATAATAATAATAATAATAATAATAATAATACGAGAAAGAACTGGAGAAGATAACAAAATACAAAGACCTACAAATAGAAATAGAAAGACTGTGGCAAAAGCAAACAAGGGTAGTACCAATAGTAATAGGCTCCTTGGGTGCAATCCCAAAACAACTGGAGCACCACTTGAACACCATTGGCATTGACAAATTCACTATTAGTCAATTGCAAAAGGCGGCCTTACTAGGAACTGCTTCCATCCTGCAACGATATCTGTAATATCATCAAACATCCACATCTGCCTATCCCAGGTCCTGGGTAAGGACTCGATAGGTAGACAAAATGGCAAATCCAGTCTGAACATCTGGCTGACTGTGCGATGATCCAAAATAATAATAATAAAGTTGGAAGGGACCTTAGAGGTCATCTAGTCCAACCCCGTGCTCAGGCAGGGAATCCTATAGCATTTCAGACAAATGGCTGTCCAGTCTTTTCTTATAGACTTCCAGTGTTGGGGCATTCACTGTTTCTGGAGGCAGGTTGTTCCACTGGTTAATTGTTCTCACTGTCAGGAAATTTCTCCTTAGTTCTAGATTGCTGCTTGCTTTGGTTAGTTTCCATCTGTTGCTTCTTGTCCTGCCTTCTGGTGCTTTATATTAAATAATTGCATTATATAATGATGACCAAAACTGGATGGAATGGCTCTGAACTTTCTGAACTTTATTTTCTTTTTATCACCCTGTAATCCCTTGCTTAGGGGTGGGTCAGTGAGTGGAGCTGAGAATTTACTGGTTGGATGCCCTTCCTGATGCTTATGCGGAGTTCATAGCAAGTATTTTTTCTTTGCGACAGGGAAACATTTGTAGGGTTGAACTCTCAACCTTCCAAGTGGAAGGTGAGAGTCTTCACCACTAGGCCACCAGGCTGATCACCAATCTTTCCTTCCTTTACCCCTATTAACATATGAAATGATTGCAACCACTTCTACGTGGGACAAACATCACATCAATTAAAAACCAAGATCCATGAACACTGGCTGGCAGTCTCTACCTGCACTGAAACCAAACAGCACCAGTTTGATTGGAGCACCACTAAAACCATTGGCCAAACTACCACCCACAGGCTCATGAGTTCCTCGAAGCCTGGCCCTCCACAAGCAATTCCATCAACAGACTCAATGACCTACAACCAGCCTACGAACTCCTCAGGATCCAAATCAACCCCACAGCCAACCAGAGACATCCCTGACCCTCAACCATCCCACACAGGCCCCCTGTGATGACCCAGGGCACAGCACCAAGGCAACGCAGTCAGCTGGCAACCCAAACCACCCTTTAATTGCTCCAAATTTTCCCCAAATGCTCCCACGTTTCTGGCAAGCTTCAAAACAAAGGAAGACACACACACCTTCAGCCATCTCTGGCTGCAAGTAGTTTCACACACAGTCTGATTAGGAGAGGAATTTACTCAAGGCCACGGAGATAGCAAGGAATGACACATACATCATAAACCTAACGAGTCTGTGTGAATACACGCTTGCCTGAGCAGTTTCAGAAGGGAAGCCCAAATACAGTCCAAGATCTTTCAACATCCAAGCAATGTCCAGTCCAATGGTCAGAGTTTCCGGGTTTCCAAGCAGAAATCACAACACAGAACAAGAGATCAGAGAGTTGTTTCCAAGATCAGCAACAGCACACAAAACTCCAAGGAATCAGTGTTTGTTCCCGACAAATGCCTCTCCCCACAGCGTCTCCTTAAGTCTCAGTCTCCAGATGTACCTTGTGGAGAGGGGCTGGAAGCTCTCCTCCCGAATAGTTGAGCCTGCCTGCGTTGTTCTCTCCTTTTATCCACTCTCCATGCTCTAGGATCAGGTGGGGGTGGCCCTTGCTCATCGCCTGAGCTCCGTCTCTCCTGTTCAGCCTGTCCCAATCCTGAAGGGCCCTGGCCTGCCTTGGCCTGCTCTTCCCCACATTCCTCTGAAGCCACAGACCCCTCTTCCTCACCCTCCATAGGGTCCTGTTCCAGCTCATTTTCCTCAGCAGATTCAGGCTCCTATGGAGGCATGAAACCCCCCCAACCAGAACCTCACCTCCCAATGACCCACACCTGATGTAACCTTCCCATCACAAGACCCATCACCAGCCTCTCTTGGATGACTCACACCTGGCCCATAAACAGACCCTCATTCCACGTCTTGGAACCAGCTCCCCCCAGAAATTAGGACCGCTCCCACCCTGTTGGTTTTCCGCAAGCTGCTTAAGACCAGGCTTTTCCAGCAGGCTTGGGGTTTATAAAATCTGACCCCTGGATGAATGTTACTGTATTGTTTGTCTTGTTAAGTTATATTGTGTTTTTATTGTTAGCCACCCGGAGTCCTGCGGGAGTGGGGCGGTCTATAAATTTTAATAAATAAAAATAAAATAAATAAAATAAATTTGACCCACCCACACCTGAAGCCCTCATAAACAGAAGAACACTGACATTCCCTAAAATCCACTGAAGAGATTAGCTAGCTGGAAACCAACCCACAAGCTCAGAGAACTTCATATGAAATGCTTTTCCAGGTTTTCTGAAATTCTTGGCTTCCCTAACTCAGGATGATGGAAGTTGTAGTCCCAAATATCTGGAAGGCACCAAGTTGGGAAGATGGCTTCTGAGTATAATGGTCTAAAGGCAGACATTTTGTTCCCTGGATAGTAGGCATGTTCTGTTGGGCTGTTTTCATAATTTCAGTGATTTTATTTCTGGATTGCTCGGCTTGGTTGCATCGGCTTTGCCACGTGCCTCATTTCAAAACATTTTAATTGATGGGAAATTGGCTTCCAGGATTTATAAATAAAAGATTCCCTCCTCTGCGCGATGCTCTTCTCTCTTTATAAACTGTGAGTGATGAAGAGAAGATTCTTTTTTGGGGGAATAGAAATCTGGCAGGAAGTGGATTGCCAATAGTTAGATTTGATGACTGTGTGGGCCCAGGGAATTGATTGATTTTTCTTTTAAAGAAGTTATTTTATGAATGTCCATAAGTTGTGCCTTTAGCGGGGGGGGGGGAAATCATTGACTCCATGGTAACAAAATAAAGATTAAAACAAGCAGCGGGTTGCTTCAAAACTAACAAAGGGAAGCTGGAAAAAATTATTTTCAAGGGAGAGATATTAGCCTCCTGAGATGGATAGAATAGAATAGAATAGAATAGAATAGAATAGAATAGAATAGAATAGAATAGAATAGAATAGAATAGAATAGAATAGAATAGAATTATATTGTCAGGAAGTTTCTCCTTAGTTCTAGGTTGCTTCTCTCCTTGATCAGTTTCCATCCGTTGCTTCTTGTCCTGCCTTCAGGTACTTTGGAGAATAGCTTGACTCCCTCTTCTTTGTGGCAGCCCCTGAGATATTGGAACACTGCTATCATGTCCTCCCTCATCCTTCTCTTCGTTAAACTAGACATCCCCAATTCCAGCAACCGTTCCTCATATGTTTTAGCCTCCAATCCCCTAATCATCTTTGTTGCTCTTATCTGTACTCTTTCTAGAGTCTCAGCATCTTTTTTCATCATGGTGACCAAAACTGGATGCAGTATTCCAAGTGTGGCCTTACCAAGGCATTGTAAAGTAGTATTAATACTTCACGTGATCTTGATTCTATCCCCTCCAGAAGCGGTGAATGCTCCAACATTGGAAGTTTTTAAGAAGAGACTGGACAGCCTGTTGTCTGAAATGGTGTAGGGTTTCCTCCCTGAGCAGAGGGTTGGACTAGATGACCTCCAAGGTCCCTTCCAACTTTTATTATTATTATTATTATTATACAATAGATTATAGACTAGAGAATAGAATGTAGAATATAGAATATAGAATAGATTATAACTAGATTAGACTAGAGAATAGAATATAGTATAGAATATAGAATATAGAATATAGAATATAGAATATAGAATAATTATAACTAGACTAGAATAGAATATAAACTAGATTATAGACTAGAAAATAGAATGGAATGGAATAGAATAGACTAGATTAGACTAGACTAGACTAGACTAGACTAGAACAGAACAGAATAGAATAGAATATTTCTTGCAGACAGCTGGTCATTTGCATCCTTTCTGAGAGTCATTGAGGCCACCTGGAGGTTTATCTGTGTCCTCAGGGTTACCTGAGTGGTGCAACAGGTGTAGTGTAAGAAGGCTCCACACCCATTTGTACCATTCAGGTGACTCTGAGGACACAGACAAACCTCCAGGTGGCCTCAATGACTCTGTAAAATGATGCAAATGACCAGCTGTCTGCAAGGAGCATAAATCCTTCTCTTCCTCCACCATCCAGTCAGAGCTGAAGAAGCTTCTGGGATGAGAAGTGAAACGTCTTCAAAGAAAAACAAAAAAGTCCAGTTGTCTCGTGAAAAAAAGCACCTTTGGGTTTCCAGGAGATGTGTTCCTGAGTGGGGTCTTCAGCTGACACTGCTCAATTTCCAGAACATTTTTTTTTTTAATGAAAACGCTGCAGATGATAACAAACCTAAGAAAAGTTAACCTCAAAAACCAACTGGAAACAAGCTTCAGAATTATCTTGATTAGTTGGAACTCTGGACTGGGATAATTTAGGTTGACACCAATTCTGATTGCAAAAAAAAAAAATGGAAAAAAAATCCTTCTTTTAAGGAAATAGCCATACATGAGCTAATATATATGCCCATGTAAAGTTAGATCCATCTTTAGCTTTTGATCACAGTGGGGTTATCAGCAGCATAAGTACATCATGATGGAAAGTCGTTGGCTTCATAAACTAGTCAAAGTATTGTGTTGGCCATGCTCTTTGAAGGGCAGGTGGCTATGGTGGAAAGACTATCCCAGTGGTTTGCAAACCTAGCAGCTTTAAGCTGTGTGAACTTCAACTCCCAGAATTCCACACTCAGGATACTGGAGACTTGGTCCACCCGTCTTAAAATTGCTAAGTTTTAAAGAGAGGTTGTTAGTTGCAAAATCGTGTCCGACCCATCACGACCCCATGGACAATGTTCCTCCAGGCCTTCCTGTCCTCTACCATCTTCTGGAGTCCATTTAAATTCACACCTACTGCTTCAGGGACTCCATCCAGCCATCTCATTCTCTGTTGTCCCCTTCTTCTAATGCCCTCAATCTTTCCCAGCATTAGGCCCTTCTCCAGTGAGTCCTTCCTTCTCATTAGGTGGCCAAAGTACTTGAGTTTCAACTTCAGGATCTGGCCTTCTAAAGAGCAGTCATGGTTGATCTCCTCTAGGACTGACCGGTTTGATCGCCTTGCAGTCCAGGGGACTCGCAGGAGTCTTCTCCAGCACCAGAGTTCAAAGGCCTCCATTCTTTGGCGCTCAGCCTTTCTTATGGTCCAACTTTCACAGCCATACCTTGCAACTGGGAAAACCATGGCCTTGACTATACGCACTTTTGTTGTCAGGGTAACCTTAGCCACTTGTATATAAAAAGAGACCAAACCCCACTCCCTTCTAGCATTGATGCTGTTACCTAGATTGGTAATGAACTGTCTGCAAGAAAACATAGTATGCTGTCTAGATTTGCCATAGCTTTCTACCCCAGGAGCAAGCATATTTTAATTTCTTGGCTGCAGTCCCCACCCTGGAGCCCAAGAAGATAAAATCTGTCACTACCTCCATTTCTTCCCCATCTGTTTGCCAGGAATTGAGAGGGCCAGATGCCATGATCTTGGTTTTCTTAATGTTGAGTTTCAAGCCAATTTGAGTTTCAAGCCAATGAGGTTATCAGCACATAAATACCTCATGATGGAAAGTCATTGGCTTCATAAACTAGTCAAAGTATCACGTTGGCCATGCTCTTTTTTTAAAAAGTTTTTTATTTATAATACAGTTAAAATAAAAATGGACATAACATAACATTCCAGTATATGTATTTCTAACAATTTGTTCCTCTTCATACATATAGTTCTTAATCTCTGTATATACGTATATATTTTTCTATACAATACAATATCTAATTTATTTATCTATATACTAACATACAATTGTTTGTTTTCTGACATACAATAACATACAATTATATATATTTCTATCTTAACACTAGCTTATAACCTGAACAGTCCCCCTTGATTCACACCAATAATAAAATTTGTCCCAGATTTCAAACTAATCTGACTCTGTCTTGTTCTCCATTTCCATTGTGAGCCTGTCCATATCGGCACACGATAAAATTTTGTATAAAATCTCTTCTTCTGTTGGAGTTTCTTTATTCCTCCAATTTTGTGCATACGCCAATCTAGCAGCTGTAAGAATGTATAACATCAGGTAAAATATCCCTTTATCGTATTTCTGTGTAGTTATGCCTAATAAGAAGAGTTCTGATTTTAGCTCTATCTCTACCATTAATATTTCTTCCAGCCATTTTTTTATCTTATTCCAAAAATCACAAGCTTTTGGGCACTCCCACCACATATGGTAATAGGTCCCTATTGCCAATTTACATTTCCAGCATATAGATGAAAAATTTGGACCCATTTTAGCTAACCTTGGGGGTGAGAGATGCCATTTATAGAACATTTTGTAGATATTTTCTTTGTAGGAGGTGGCCAAAGTGAGCTTCCTATTTCTTGCCCATAATTCTTGCCAGATGTGCAGATCAAAGTTAAGATCAAGATCCCTGCTCCACGTTAACATGGTTTCTTTTACCTGTTCCTAAATACATTGCCTGGTCTAACAGATAGTGATATAGTTTTTTTAATCATATTGTCCTCAGTTCTTAATAATATTTTGTCCAGCCCTGTCAATTCTATTTTTATGGTTGGCCATGCTCTTTGAGGGACAGGTGGCTGTGGTGACAAGTCTACACCAGTGGTTTGCAAACTTAGCAGCTTTAAGTTGTGTGAACTTCAAGTCCCAGAATTCCACAGCCAGCATGCTGGAGAGTTGGCCCACCCATCTTAAAACTGCTAAGTTTGAAAGAGAAGGAGATCTTTGCATTTGTCTAGGACCCAACTTCAGCTAGAACGTTTTTACGGTTCTTTCTTGGGAGCATCTACTTTCTGGCTTCAGATTGATTTGGTGTCTTCTCCCATTAAATTATAGCTCGCTTGCCTTGGAAGTTGAAGCAAACCTCCCGCCTATCTTACCGGGAGCCCATTAAAATTAAAAATCACAGCCAGCATCTTCCCTCCGGAGTCAAGAGAAAAAGTCAACATTTGCATTTAAATGGATCTTTTGCCAGGGAGGATGAACATCTTCTGCAGAGTCGTGGGCGTCAGAGATAAGGTTCCTTTTGGATGCAATAAATATATTTTATCTTTTTAATTAATTTATTTATTTTAGAAAGTGCCTTTCGGTCCTTAGGACGGAGGGCTACAGAATTATTGCGCACGGAGCCGGTGCAATGTCTGCTGCAGAGTCTGTGCACCCAGTTGTGATGTGCTTAGGGCTTAAATACGAGATACATTCTTCTCCTCTCCGTTCGACACACCAAAGGCCACACGCCACTGAGAGCCATTCGTCATGTTGTGATGTGGTTGTGTCGTGAATTAGCTTGGCCCTTTGACGTGCAGGAGAATTTGTCTGTTAGGGAAATAGATGAATGAGGAGAACAAGCGTTTGAAACTCAAGAAAGGAGCATGGTTTTGAAAAAGAGTCAGGCTCGGAGGAGCCTGCAGCCAATTCTAACAGAATGCAACACTCGACACACAGATTGTACTTTCCTTTTGAACCCACTGCTTCAAATAGCCTCCTTCGCACTCGGTCCTAGAAATGAAGGGAGCAGTTGAGTGGCTGAAATGTGGTTTGTAGTTTAGCTAGTCTAGGGTTATGAATGTAAACCAGGATGCCCCTTCCTTCCTTCCTTCCTTCCTTCCTTCCTTCCTTCCTTCCTTCCTTCCTTCCTCTCTATCATACATCTCCTTCCTTCCTTCCTTTCTTCCTCTCTATCATACATCTTCTTCCTTCCTTCCTTCCTTCCTCTCTATCATACATCTCCTTCCTTCCTTCTTTCTTCCTTCCTTCCTTCCTCTCTATCATACATCTTCTTCCTTCCTTCCTTCCTTCCTTCCTTCCTTCCTTCCTTCCTTCCTTCCTCTCTATCTTCCTTCCTCTCTATCATACATCTTCCTTCCTTCCTTCCTTCCTTCCTCTCTCTTTTCCTTCCTTCTTTCCTCTCTCCTCTCTCCTTCCTTCCTTCCTTCCTTCCTTCCTTCCTTTCTTTCTTTCTTTCTTTCTTTCATCATCAATGCTAGAAGGGTGTGGGTGTTATGGAAGAGGAGGAGGAGGAGGAGGAGGGCTATGTGGTCCTTGGTCTTCCCTGAACGTGGTTGTTTTCTTGCAGACATTTCATTACCCAGTTAAGTAACATCATCAATGCTAGAAGGGTGTGGTTTTATGGAGGAAGAGGAGGAGGAGGAGGAGGAAGAATAATTAGTGCTGGAGGGGAGTTCGCAGAAAGGAGGAGGAGGAGGATGTGTATATGTGTCTCTGTTCCTCAAAGGATGCGAGGGAAGATATCCGTGGCCGGTGGAAGAGCAGAGGTCCACAAGGATTTAACTTATTGCCCATCTTCATTTTGTCTTTTTGTGTCTTTGTCGGGATGGAAGGGAGATGATTGATGGAGGTTGTTAAGATTCTATTTCTGAGAATTTCTAAGGCGGAGAGAAAATAGGGAGATTTCATTTACTGGCTTTCAAAGACAAGGCCAGTGCTAAGATCAATAATCGCTAAGCTCAAACAGTGCTTCGGTGGATGGCGGAGCTCAAAGAATCCAGGATATTGCGATGTATATAACAGAACACACAACTGCACAATTAATTGCTGTGGGTCTACAGGATTGTTTTTCATGGCTATGCCTTACAGCCACCACCTACAGAAGTGGCTCAATCCAGTGATTTAAATGAAGGCCGTTCTATCCTTGGACTGTGGTTTCCGTTCTTCGTCATCAAATTGTAACGAATGCCACACCGAAAGCCATAGGTGGTGTATTTCTCCACCAGGTTTCAATATGTTGAATGAAAAAGCTTTCAGAGTTGCCTTCGCAGAACTGAAGGTCACTTAGACTAGGTAACCCAACCCCCATTCAGAGTAGGGATTTGAAAGAAGCGTATTGTTTGCGAAAAAGGAGAAATGGAGTATTAGTAGCTCAGGGTTGAAATGAGGGGTCCTTGGTGCTCTGTGAGGCTTGGATGTTTTCTTGCAGACCTTTCATGAACCAACTAGGTTAGGGAGTGGGGTTTGCAGGGAGGAGGAGGAGGAGGAGGAGGAGGAGGAGGAGGAGGAAGAGAAGGAGAAGGAGGACGACAACAACAACAACAACAACAACAACAACAACTGTGAGTGGGGTCCTTAGTGCTCTCTGAGCTTTGCAGTGAAGATGATGATGATGGTGATGGTGATGGTGATGGTGATGGTGATGGTGATGGTGATGGTGATGGTGATGGTGATAGGAGGAGGAGGAGGAGGAGGAGGAGAACAGTGGGGTCCTTGGTGCTCTCTGAGCTTGGATGTTTTCTTGCAGACATTTCATTACCCAACCAGGTAACATCTTCAGTGGTAGAAGAGAGTGGGGTTTGCAGTGAGGATGATGATGATGGTGGTGATGATGATGATGAGGAGGAGGAGGAAAAGTAGGAGGAGGAGAACAGTGGGGTCCTTGGTTCTCTCTGAGCTTGGGTGTTTTCTTGCAGACATTTCATTACCCAACCAGGTAACATCTTCAGTGGTAGAAGAGAGTGGGGTTTGCAGTGAGGATGATGATGTTGGTGGTGGTGATGATGATGATGATGATGATGATGATAAGGAGGAGGAGGAGGAGAACTGTGGGGTCCTTGGTGCTCTCTGAGCTTGGCCGTTTTCTTGCAGATGTTTCATTACCCAGCCAGGGAACATCATCAGTGCTAGAAGAGATGGGGCTTTGTAGGGAGGAGGAGGAGGAGAAGGAAGAGCAGAGTGACAGAATAACAGAATAATAGTCATCAGTCACTTTTTTCAGTTCCATTAAACAAAAAGGTTGTGACCCAAAAACTCGCTCTCTTCACAAGCTTTCTGCAAATGGAACCCTAACGGTGGAGATAAGCAGTTTGGATCTTGTTCTGGGGGGGGGGGGGAACCTCCCCATTTTAAAATGTTGTGGCATTTGGATTGTAAATGCTTTTCTACTGCAAAAACTGACCTAGGCCAACCCTGTCAATGATTTGACACATTTAAGAGCTCTGATGTCAGGATCTCTGGACTGGTTCTTGGAGAGAGAGAGGAGAGAGAGAGAGAGAGGGAGGGAGGGAGAGAGAGAGAGAGAGAGAGAGAAAGAGAGAGAGAACATACTGAGAAATAATATTTGCAATTCTCCCTCAGCAAAGACCTGGATTAAGCTGCCACCTGATGACAGAACTGTGAGCCGATGTATTCCCAGTCTTTTAATCACAGCTGCATACATTTGCATGCGCACAATAGGGCTGTTTGGTGAGGAGGCTGAAAGACATAGTAACGTACAACATCATCCCGTCAGTCTTGAGGCTGCTAAGTAGCAAAGGGGAAGGGAGAGAGGGAGGAAGGGAGGAAAGGAAGGAAGGAAGGGAGGGAGGGAGGGGAGGGAGGGAAAGGAAGGGATGAAAGCAGGGAGAGAGGGAGGAAGGGAAGGGAAAGGAAGGGAGGGAGGAAAGGAGGAGAGTGAAGGGAGGGAGGAGAAGGAAGGAAGGAAGGAAATATGTGAGGGAGGGAGGAAGGAAAGAAAGGGAAGGAGAAAGGGAGAAAGAGAAGGGAGGGAGGGAGGGAGAGGAAGGATGGCTAAGTTCATAAATAAATAGAAATTAAACATTTTTCCTGCTCTTCATCATACTTTTCCCATTGTCTTGAACTGGGTTGCTTGGTGGCTTTTAGTGGACTACAAGCACTATCCTCTCGGATCCTTGGTGCTGTTGATGGGGTCTGATGAGATTTACAGCCAGCAACATGAAGAGAGATGCATGGATAGGAAATGATCCTACAAGAGACTAGGACCACGTTGAGAAGTTTAGAAGAAGAAGGTCCAAGGTCTTGTAGGAAGTCAGCCCCCCCTCCCCCGAGAAGGAAATATTAAAAAGGCAGAAAAGCATGCCCAGTTTTTCTTAATAGCCCCAAGTCTCCCTCCTTGAAACAGAATCCAGGCAGAGACCAGCTCTATAGAAATCCAGATTTGGTGATTCATTCAGAAAGACTTGAGCCAGGAAGCTTGCAGCTGATGAGATTAGAAAGACAAAGACCCTTAAAATCTACATACTCTAAAAGACATGACCTTTGAGGACACAATAAGATTAACCCACTAATACCCAAAAGGGACACACTGAACCTCAGGTCAAAGTTCAAGCCACAGGAACAGGAAACAACCTCAAAAGCCCAAGAAGGTATAAAAACCCTCCACTCAAAGCTACATGTGGTCAGCTTTCCCAGAGCCATCTTTCTGTCTGGCTCTCCTCTTCAATAAACCACAACCTTCTTTCTAAAGCAGTCTCCATTTTGTTTATTCCCGGCTTGGACTGGACCCTGGTGAAGATTCTTCTTTCAACAGTCCCTTCCAGCTCAGTTATCCTGCAGTTCCGTAACCCCAGTTCTCAATCAGATGTCGATCGCTTCCACAAACTGGCAAGATGACCTAAATTTCCTCCTCTGTGTCATGGGGATAATAATATTAAAATGACTTTACAGGGGTTTAGCAGGGCTGTAATAGGCACCCCTGGCAATGCAAGCTCCAGAACACACACATTCAATTGATTTGTAACCCAGTTCCCTCTATAACAGGAAGTGCAAAAGGGTTGTTTAGCTAATTCCCAGAGCAAACTCAGCTCCCCTTGATTTGAGATTAAATAGCCAGGGAGGACTTTTTGAATCTTTTAAGGAAACAGGGATGCGCCTCTTGGGAACGGAAGGAAAAGTAAGACAACTGCAGATTTATCAGAGAATGGAAGGCTTGCAGGACCCAGGAAGGATAATTCAGCATAAGGGATTTTATTAATTTTCTATTTTTACAAACAAGTGCTTAATAGACAACGCGTGGACTGGGTCCATTGATAATTCCGTAGTACATACAAGATTTTTCAAACTACATCCAATATTACACCATCCGATACGTCCTCTCTTCTTCCAGTAATAAACATTTTTCCACATTAAGCAAATACAATTCTTATTGTTATTAATAGATATACAGTTGAATATCAGGATTTATTACAGTTTTCTATTAGTATCAATGATATCAGTTTAAAATATCTCTTCTAACCAAAACATATCTTAATTGCATTAGCATTCAATATTTATTTTTTATTTAATAATAAAGTTGAAAGGGACCTTGGAGGTCATCTAGTCCAACCCCCTGCTCAGGCAGGAAACAGAAGATTTGATCTATTAGAGGGGACCTTATCAATTAGATGTTTGAATATGGTTAAGAATAGATTGCTAGAAATAGAAATATTATTATAACTAGATAGATAAATGGCTGTCCAGTCTCTTCTTAAAAACTTCCAGTCCATTTATTCAGTCCGTATCCTATTTTTGCTTTTTTTTTTCAGTTCTAATTTCCCATCCATGTTCAAAATATCCCAATCATTTATCATTTCAAAACAAGTTATGTTTGGGTAATCAAATATATTCAAACTTCTTAGCGTTTTCTTATTTCCCTTTTCGTGCCAAAATGTGATAGTCTGATTACCCATCTTATCTATCTAGTTATAATAATATTTCTATGTCTAGCAATCTATTCTTAACCATATTCAAACATCTAATTGATAAGATAAGGTCCCCTCTAATAGGTCAAATCTTCTGTTTTCTTCAGTCTGAAGACTGGTTTTAAAGGTTTTCAAACAATCGGGGATGTTGATGGTGGTCCTTAACAACCCCTCCAGTGATAAATTGCGGTCGACTTTCTCACCCTGAATTTTAAAAGGAACTATACCGGGAAACATAACTTAGAAAAGCCGCAGAGGCTGAATCTCCTCTTGGAAATTTTCCTTTGAAAACAGGAAAGTAATTATGGATCTTCCCAAAGGTGCTTTTTTCACGAGGCAACTGGACCTTCTTGTTTTTCTTTGAGGACTTTTCACTTCTCATCCCAGAAGCTTCCTCAGCTCTGACTGGATGGTGGGGAAAACGGAAGGATTTAGACTCCTTGCAGACAGCTGGTCATTTGCTTTCTTTTAGAGAGTCGTTGAGACCACTTGGAGTTTTATCAAAGTTCACATTCAGGACAGAGAGGACCGCTGATTTGAAAGAGGGGTCAAAGAGGCCATCTACCTCCAAATTGAATACCCCTCCCTCAACAGAGGGGGAGGGATAGGACTTCATTCAATTCCAATCTACAACACAGTCCTTTCAGCGGTTCCAAGAAAGCTCCACACCCATTTGCACCTCCTGGTGGCCTCAATGACTCTCTAAAAGGAGGCAAATGACCAGCTGTCTGCAAGGAGTATAAATCCTTCCATTCCCCACCATCCAGTCAGAACCCGAAGAAGCTTCTTGGATAGGAAGCGAAACCTCTTCAAAGAAAAACAAGGAAGTCCAGTTGCCTCATGAAAAAGCATCTTTGTGATAACTATGACCTGGATGATGGAGAATCTCCCTAGACAACTATGGATCTTCTAACTGTAAAGCCACTTCCTGCCCCAAGATGGATGAAACACAATTCGTACGGCATCCAAACTCGAGAGCAACTTAGGCTCTCTGCTCCAGGTTATTCTCTCCTCTGCTTGCCATATTTTAATGATTAAGCCTGGATGATTATTACAGCCTTCTCTGATCTCAACCTGCAATTTGCATTTTTAGCTGGTTAGAATAGCAGTCTGCACAGCGTTTCCAGCTTGCTACTTAACGCTTATTAGAACCTTTTCAAAAGAAAATGGCAGTGCTTGTTGGAGCAACAATACGGTCTTTGGAGAAGGGGAATGCCTGCCTAAATTGGCTAAACTTAATTTTTTTTATAGGAACGGTAAATTTTATATTGACTGTCGCTTGAGGGGACTGGAGGCTAAAACACATGAAGAACGGTTGCAGGAATAGGGTATATCTAGTCTAATTAAAAGAAGGAGTAGGGGAGACATGATAGCAGTGTTACAGTATTTGAGGGGCTGCCCCAAAGAAGAGGGAGTCAAGCTGTTCTCCAAAGCGCCTGAAGGCAGGACAAGAAGCAACGGATGGAAACTAACCAAGGAGAGAAGCAACCTAGAACTAAGGAGAAACTTCCTGACAGTTAGAACAATTAACCAGTGGAACAACCTTCCTCCAGAAGCGGTGAATGCTCCAACACTGGAAGTTTTTAAGAAGAGACTGGACAGCCATTTGTCCGAAATGGTATAGGGTTTCCTGCCTGAGCAGGGGGTTGGACTAGATGACCTCCAAGGTCCCTTCCAACTCTGTGATTCTGATTTGTCAAGGTGATCTACCCATAATCAGTGGTTTAACTGTTAGCTCAGTACTCCTATTATTTTCGAGTGGATTATATGTATGGGGAGGTGCAGTGGCTCAGGGGCTTAAAAGTTGCCGGAGAAAGTCTGTACTCTGGCAAGTTTGAGTCCTACCACCACATGACAGTGTGAGCGCCCGTTCCTTACCTCAGCTCCTGCTAATTTAGCAGTTCGGAAGCTTGTAAATGCAAGTAGATAAATAGGTGGCATATTGGTGGGAAGGTAACAGTGTTCTGTGTTTTGCTGTACATTTTGCGCTGTGTCATGCTGGCCACTTGACCCCGGTGACATCTTCGGGCAGCGCAGTCACAATGGCTTAAAGAAACAGAGATGACCACTGCCCCTAAAGCCAGGTATGACTAGCAAACTGTTGTTTGTCCATTGATTTCAGTGAAGACCTTGATATCTTGCGGGTTATGGGCCATCAATGATGTGTCCGTAGGTGGCTAATAAGACTGATGTTAGCACAGAATGTTCTGCCACATACTGAACAAAGAAATGTAGACACTGTTACTTCAGCATTTGCAGCTCTGGCTTTGCGGAGTGCTCGCTTTTCTTGTGCCAAGATTGTCCTTCTGTGTTCATATGTCTGGCAACCCTGGTACACCAACCCTGGTACACTAGCGAACTAACACCCACAGGGATGCCTTTATACACATGAGTATATACACATAACTTTTTGCAATTCATTCAGCCACTGTTTGAAATGGTGACCCCCAAAGTTATGGCTGTTGCAGGGCTTCTTGTAGTCATGTGATCACTCTCTATGCCCTCAGATGGGGGAGGAAGCTGCTCCTGATCAGAGAGGATCTGTTGGCTGTCATCACCACTGCCTGTCTGTGGCTGACCCTCGTCTGTCCCAAAGATGCTTTTTCATAAGACAATTGGACTTCCTTGTTTTTCTTTGAAGACATTTCACTTCTCATCCAGGAAGCTTCTTCAGCTCTGACTGGATGGTGGGAAAGGGAAGGATTGACACTCCTTGCAGACAGCTGGTCATTTGCCTTCGTTTAGAGAGTTGTTGAGGACACCTGGAGGTTTATCTGTGTCCTCATAGTCATCTGAGTGGTACAAATGGGTGCGGAGCCTTCTTGGAGCTGTTGAAAGGACTGTGTAGACTGACGATAGATGGTGTTGTATCCCTCCCTCTCTGTTGTGAGAGGGCTGTTCAATTTTGACATAGATGGCCTCTTTGAAGAACAAGGAAGTCCAGTTGCCTCGTGAAAAAGCACCTTTGAGACAATCCTGACCTGGATGACTAAGAATCTCTCTAGACCAGGCCTAGGCAACTTTGGCTCTTTTATGACTCATGGACTTCAACTCCCAGAATTCCTGAGCCAGCCACGCTGAGGGAAAAGGGAGAGGTTTCCAAGCTGAGCCATGTTGGCTCAGGAATTCTGGGAGTTGAAGTCCACGAGTCATGAGGGGGCCATAGTTCCCCCATGCTGGCTCAGGAATTCTGGGAGTTGAAGTCCACGAGTCAGACAGCGGCCTAGGCCTAGGCCAGAGGTAGGCCACGTTGGCTCTTTTATGACTCGTGGACTTCAACTCCCAGAATTCCTGAGCCAGCCATGCTGAGGGGAAAGGGAGAGGTTTCCAAGCTGAGCCATGTTGGCTCAGGAATTCTGGGAGTTGAAGTCCATGAGTCATAAAAGAGCCAAGGTGGCTTACCCTTGCTCTAGACAGATACTCCCCCATCTTCGTGAAGGTGGGTGGCTCCTTGTCTGGTCCACCACTTCTCCCACCGCTGGAGGGGCCCATGACAGCATTGTCCTCAGCCCCTGTTCTTTCCAGATGTTCCAGGGAAGACCTGCCATTCCCATCAGATGTTTCTCCTCCTCCTTCTCCAAACAGGGATCCGATAGGGTCACAACAACAACAAAAAAATGTTTGTGCATGTTTCCCTAGTCCTATCAGCACAAATTCTGCATTGAGGGCAAATGAGGTCACATGCAGTGTCTTCTTCCAAATTCTGCACGTGATAACTCCGTAGTTTATGTGGCATCAGAGTGTCTTCTCCCGTTATTTATGGCTAGGCCAGTGGTTCTCAACCTTTTTAATGCCGCAACCCCCAACCGGTTGTAAGTCGAGGACTACTCAACCGGTTGTAAGTCGAGGACTACCCAATTGGTCGTAAGTCGAGGACTTTCCCTGCCCGGGAGCACCGCGCATGCGTGGTGCCGCCCCCTGCGCCGGCCAAGGCGTAGCTGGCAAGGGGCAGTGACGACGCAAGGCAACCACTGGCTGGGCCACCAGCTGGCCCAGCCCAAGGGAGGTAAGGCACCCGCCGGGCCCCACACACACCAGCAACCCTCCCTGCACCCTCCGGCCTCCCACCTCCCACCCCTGGCCCTTTTTAACTTACATTTTTAGTAGTTGCTCAGCAGGGAGGGGTGGAAACTTCCAGACAGCTCGCCTTTGCTACAGACAACTTGCAGCACCGTTTGCAGAATGGGACTTTTGGCGGGCTCAGCAGGGCAGAGACAGCCTGGACGATTCCTGTTGGCTTTTGAAAGCCAATAGAATTGAACTCTATTCAAGAGAGTCTATTCTATTGGCTTTCAAAAGCCAACAGAATAAAAGGGAGTAGCACAGCTAAGGGAAAGGGGGGAAAAAAGGCGGACTGCGTTGTTTGGCGACCCCCATGAAATGGTCGTTCGACCCCAAATGGGGTCGCGACCCACAGGTTGAGCACCGCTGGGCTAGGCGGTGCAAATAGAAACCCCAACGTGTCAGGGAAGCAGATTCATTACTTTAAGTTGAAAACAGACCTCTGTTTCTGCAACATCCTGTGATTCACCATATTGGAATTGTGTCCTTCCTGGTGGGAGTCGTTGAAGGTAATTAGTTCTAACTTATGTCTGCATCGGTTTGATTAGAACATTCATTCGCGCCTGCTACAGAGATCAAAACAGAATTACTTGTTTTCAGGAAAGATTCTCGGCTCTGAAATTAGCGGGTTTCGAGTTGGAGACAGATCAAGATCTGGCATTCACGTACAGAGGGAGGTCAGGGAGTAAGTGGTTCTTACGAAGTGCTCTCTGAAAGGAAATATTTCCAGTTGTAATTACACCGACTCTCATTTCAATTTGGAGGTGTATTAAATGTGCACCTACCGTAAGGCTCACACACGACCAGAAAGGGCAGCAGCGTGAACTTTTCAGAAGAAGAATGGTAGATACTTGGATCCCTGCATTAGTGGATATTTAACAACAACAACAATAATAATAAAGTTGGAAGGGACCTTGGAGGTCATCTAGTCTAACCCCCTGCTCAGGCAGGAAACCCTACACCATTTCAGACAAATGGCTGTCCAATCTCTTCTTAAAAACTTCCAGTGTTGGAGCATTCACCGCTCCTGGAGGCAAGTTGTTCCACTGGTTAATTGTTCTGTCAGGAAGTTTCTCCTTAGTTCTAGGTTGCTTCTCTCCTTGATCAGTTTCCATCTGTTGCTTCTTGTCCTGCCTTCAGGGGCTTTGGAGAAGAGCTTGACTCCTTCTTCTTTGGGGCAGCCCCTGAGATATTGGAAGACTGCTATCATGTCGCCCTTCGTCCTTCTCTTCATTAAACTAGACATACCCAATTCCAGCAACTGTTCTTCATATGTTTTAACTTCCACTCCCCTAATCATCTTTGTTGCTCTTCTCTGTACTCTTTCTAGAGTCTCAACATCTTTTTTGCATCATGGTGACCAAAACTGGATGCAGGATTCCAAGTATGGCCTTACCAAGGCATTGTAAAGTGGTATTCATACTTCACGTGATCTTGATTCTGTCCCTCTGTCAATGCAGCCCAGCACTTGGTGGCCTTTCTGGTAGCTGCAGCGCACGGCTGGCTCCTATTTAAGTGATTGTCCACTAGGACTCCGAGGTGCCTCTCACAGTTACTACTATTGAGCAAGGTACCCTCTATACGAGGGCTTTTCAACCAATGGTATGGGTACCATCTGTGGTACATTGGCACCTGGCAGGTGATACGCGACCATCCTAGAAAAATGGTTGCAGGGGAGGGGAATGAGCTGAACTGGTGGCAGCACCGCACAAGCCTGAGTGAGAGACGGCTGGAGCTGCAGGATTGTCAGGGCTCAGCGGAAGTGCCAGGATCAGCGCCAGGCTCCAGCTGGAGCTCAGCGCTGATCCTGGCGCTTCCACTGAGCCCAGAAGAAGGACCGATCAGTTGGAATGTTGCAGCATCTCCAGGGCCTTGTGACTTACATTCAGATGCTTGGCCACTGATTCATATTTATGACGGTCACAGTGTCCCAGGGTCATGTGAAGTGACCAAAACCTGCTGCAACCACCCAGCAGATGGGGGGAATAAAAACCAACCCCCCCACCCCACCTCCACTGCCAATCCTCAACAGAAATGCTCACAACAATGAAAACCTCAGACAGGAGGAAGAGCGCGGCGGGGCGGGCAGGCAGGTGTCTTGCTCGGCTGTGGCTTTGGGGGGCACTTTTTTCAGTGCCATTGTAACTTTGTACAGTCACTAAGCGAACTGTTGTAAGTTGAGGGCTGCCTGTACTTTATCACTTTTTTCCTTTTTTGGGGGGGGTCATCAAGTTTTTGACACCTTGCCAGGCAACTGGTGGTACTCGGATATTGCCATATCCTAAAAGTGGTACAATGGGTGAAAAGGTTGAAAAGCCCTGCCCTATACTATACCCGTACATTTGGTTTTTCTTGCCTAAATGTAGAACCTTGCTTTTTTTTCACCATTGAATTTCATATTTAGGATGATATTATCCCTGACCCCATTGGGGGGGGGGCGTGTTTTAAGAGCAGGGATAAAAAATTGGACTTCTGGAAAGGAATGGTGGACTGAAAAAACGGCCCTATCAGCTGTCACTTTAATACTTGCTTGGGCTTCACTACTCTTCTGTGACAGACTGCCATGAACTTTGGGAAGGGAGGAAGGAAAGGAAAAAATTGAAAGTAAGGACTGTATCTCTTCAAGATGCTGCCCCAAGCTCACTTAGCATACCATCCTGGGCTTGAACTGACCATTATGAAAACATCCTGGATAGCCATTTGTCTTAAATGGTATAGGATTTCCTGCCTGAGTGGGGAGAGGTGGACTAGATGACCTTCAAGGTCCCTTCCAACTTCCTCCTCCTCCTCCTCCTCCTCCTCCTCCTCCTCCTCTTCTTCTTCTTCTTCTTCTTCTTCTTCTTCTTCTTCTTCTCCTCCTTCTCCTTCTCCTTCTCCTTCTCCTTCTCCTTCTCCTCCTTCTCCTTCTCCTTCTCCTTCTCATTATTATTATTATTATTATTATTATTATTATTATTATTATTATTATTATTATTATTATTATTATTATTATTATTATTATTATTATTATTATTATTATTATTATTATTATTATTATTATTATTATTATTATTTATCCTCCCTGAACCTGACTGGTCACACAGGGGTTGGGCAATTAGAGGCAGTTAAGAGATGGAAAAGTTAAACATTGAGATTTTGGTGCATGATTCTCAGTTTTGGCTATGCATTAGTGCAGGGGCAGAGAAGTATAGCTCCTTTTTGACCTGTGGACTTCAACTCCCAGAATTCTTGAGCCAGCATGCCTGGCTCAAGAATTCTGGGAGTTTGAGTCTACAAGTCACAAAGGAGCCATAGTTCCCTCCCTCTGCATTACTGCAATATATTTGACTTCTAATAAAACTATACTGGAATGGAACAGAACGAAACGGAACAGAACAGAATAGAATGAACAAATTCTGGAAAACCTCACTGGCAATCTTAAGGCTACCTCTCCCAGACAGATTGATTCACAAAATAAAGATAATTGCAGCAGTGTTGACAGGAAATGGGGGACTTTATGCCAAAGAGTTCAAGAGGCCATCGTTTGCAGGATATTCCAGCTGCAGCCATAAGGACGAAGCAGAGAGAGGAAGACACACAAAGAGAAGGGAGTGAGAAACATCAGTATATGCAGATGGAAGACTGGGTCAAACTTAGAACATAGAATAACGAGTTGGAAGGGAACTTGGAGGCCTTCTAGTCCAACCCCATGCTCAGGCATGCCATTTTAGACAAGTGGTTCTCATCATTTCTGTCATTTCTATTTAGAGCAGTGGTTCTCAACCTTTTTAATGCCGCGACCCCCAACCGGTCGTAAGTCGAGGACTACTCAACGGGTGCAGCACCGTTTGCAGAATGGGGCTTTTGGCGGGCTCAGCAGGGCAGAGACAGCCTGGACAATTCCTATTGGCTTTGGAAAGCCAATAGAATTAGACTCTATTCAAGAGAGTCTATTCTATTGGCTTTCAAAAGCCAATAGAATAAAAGGGAGTAGCACAGCTAAGGAAAGGGGGGGAATGGCGGACTGCGTTGTTTGGCAACCCCCGTGAAATGGTCGTTCGACCCCAAATGGGGTCCCAACCCACAGGTTGAGAACCACTGGTTTAGAGGTTTAAGTGGCTGCAGGTCTGACAGGCCCCTGTGGTGGAATAGAGCGGGTGAATAGATTGGCTTTTTGATCATTCCTTTCTGGACAAGGAGAGGACTTGAGATCACCCACAAATACTCCATACGGTTCCTTTTCATGAGGTGATCACAAGACAGTGGTCTCTGGCAACTCGGAGGGACAAGGGAATAGCCATCTTGCTCAACCCATAGTTAGTGTCTTTAAGGACACTGAGTTTGCACACAGTTAGTCCTCAGTTTATTGTTTTTTTAGTGACCCTTTGAAGTTATGATGACACTGAAAAAAGTGACATCTGGCTGCTTTTCACGTTCGTGACTATGGCGGTATCCCTGTGGTCACGTGATTAATATTCGGACAACTGACTTGTATTTATGATGGTTGCAGTGTCCTGGGGTCAAGTGATTCCCCTTTTTGCGACCTTCCGACAAACAAAGTCAATGGGGAAGCCAGATTCACTTAACAACCGTGTGGCTAATTTAACAACTGCGGTGTTTCCCTGAACAACAGTGGCAAGGAAGGTCGTAAAATGGGGCAAAATTCACTTTAACAACTGTCTCACTTGCCGTGACTCTTTTCTGTTCTTCGTTTGGTCTTTCTTATAGGCCAGCTTAACCTCTCCGGTATCCATTAAGTCTTCGCGGTGTACAGGTAGTCCTCCACTTACGACTAGAATGGAGTCCAGAATTTCTGTTGCTAAACCAGACAGCTGTTGAATGTGTTTTGCCCCATTTTACGACCTTTCTCGCCACAGTTGTTATGTGAATCACTGCCATTGTTAAGTTAGTAACGTGGTTGTAAAGAGGATCTGACTTCCTCATGGACTTTGCTTGTCGGAAAGTTGCAAAAGGGATCACAACCCACGGAATGCTGCAACCATCATAAATACGAGTCAGTGGCCAAGTGTCCAAATTTTGACCAGTGACCACAAGGGTGCTACAATGTTTGCAAGTGTGAAAAAAAGGTCATAAGTTTCTTTTTTTCAGCACTGTTATATCTTCCAATGGTCTTCCAACTCCTGTAAGTCAAGTTTTGGTCACCACGATGTAAAAAAGATGTTGAGACTCTAGAACAGTGATGGAGAACCTTTTAGAGACCGAGTGCCCAACCTGCAACCCAAAACCCACTCATGCATCATTGAGTGTCGGGTGGGCATGGCCCATTGGGTGGGTGTGGCCCATTGGGTGGGCATGGCTGCATTGGTAACGGCAGACTGGGTGGGACTAAAAAGTTCAATCAATCGATTCCAACTTTGCGAGATCTTTTTTTCCTGCAAGAAGTTGAAATTGACTGACTGAACATTTTTTTTTTTTTTTGCACACGGCGGTGGAGGCCTAAAGCGAAAAGATTTTATAAAACCCAGCTGAAGGCCTAGGACTGGGGCGACAGCGCGCGTGCCCACAGAGAGGGCTGTGAATGCCGCCTCTGGCACCTGTGCCATAGGTTCATCACCATTGCTCTAGAAAGAGTGCAGAGAAGAGCAACAAAGATGATCAGGGGACTGGAGGCTAAAACATATAAGGAACGGCTGCTGGAATTGGGTATGTCTAGTTTAATGAAGAGAAGGATGAGGGGGGACATGATAGCAGTCTTCCAGTATCTCAGGGGCTGCCCCAAAGAAGAGGGAGTCAAGCTATTCTCCAAAGCGCCTGAAGGCAGGACAAGAAGCAATAGATGGAAACTAACCAAAGAGAGAAGCAACCTAGAACTAAGGAGAAACTTCCTGACAGTTAGAACAATCAACCAGTGGAACAATCAGATGACCTTCGAGGTCCCTTCCAACTTTTTTATTATTATTATCAATCATCGCACAGTCAGCCAGATGTTCAGACTGGATTTGGCATTTTGTCTACCTATCGAGTCCTTACCCAGGACCTGGGATAGGCAGATGTGGATGTTTGATGGTATTACAGATATCGTCGCAGGATGGAAGCAGTTCCTAGTAAGGCCGCCTTTTGCAATTGACTAATAGCAAATTTGTCAATGCCAATGGTGTTCAAGTGGTGCTCCAGTTGTTTTGGGATTGCGCCCAAGGAGCCTATGACTATTGGTACTACCCTTGCTTGCTTTTGCCACAGTCTTTCTATTTCTATTTGTAGGTCTTTACTATTATTATTATTATTATTATTATTATTATTATTATTATTATTATTATTATTATTATTATTATTATTATTATTATTAAGCACCTGTAGTAGCTTCAGTGCACCTAATTTTGGGTGGCTTGCATATTCAGGTAAATAACAAAATAGGGCTGTCTTTCAAGAATATCTTCTGCACCTTCTTAAAGCCACCCAGATTAGTGACCAACACCAGCCTTCTCCTACTGCTGAGGTTAATGGTGTGCAATAAATTCCCCATAAAGCACAGGAGTGTTAAATAACCCGTCATTAAGCAAAGCACTCCTTTCTAATAGGCAGCTGCCTTCTTTCCCCAGCCGTGATGGGAGGCAAGTGCTTTTTTAATGCACTCTGGCAATTAAGCACTTTGCTTAACCATCGGCCCAAAAAGGGCTGCAGACAGATGTCACTTTTTTTTTCAGAACAGCCATTTGAGGTCTGGGCTGCCTTTTGCCTCCCACCTCTTGGGAGTTCAAGACGGGAGAGGTGGGGGGGGGAACCCACCTTCCTTTAATAGTATGAAGTGACGAGTTTATTTAAACATATCTAATTACTGGTGTGCTATTGATTGGTCTGAAAGAGCCATTAAGCAGACACGATTATGTCAGTAAATATGGGATGACCTTGAAACACAATCTATCTCCTGTCGGGAAATGAAAGAAGCGGAACATCTAACTTTTTTGTGTGACTTTTAAGAAGTCCTTGTTAGGACGTGAAAAACTCACTTTCAAGAAGCTGGAGAGAGGAACACAGCACCCAGTTTTTTTCAAAATACTTGAAGGCTGAATCGATCGCTAACGATAGGCAGAATTTGGACAAAACCGATCAGGCAGCAATACCACTTAGATTTATACACCCCTCGGTAGTGCTTTACAGCCCTCTTGAAATGGATTGTACAGTCAATATGTTGCCTCCAACAATCTGGGTCCTCGTTTTACCGATCTCGGAAGGATGGAAGACTGAGTCAACCTTGAGCTGGTCAGGATCGAACTCCTGGCAGTGGGCAGAGTTGGCCTGCAATTCTGCATTCTAACCACTGCACCACCAGGGATAATGATTAAAGGAGGAGGCAGAGGAGGAAGAGGATGAGGAGGAAGAGGAGGAGGAGGAGGAGGAAGAGGAGGAGGAGGAGGAGGAGCAGGAGGAAGAGAATAGTAATAGTACTTATATGCCGCTCCACAGTGCTTTACAGACCTCTCTAAGTGGATTACAACTATCAGCATATTGCCTCCAATAATCTGGATCCTCATTTTATCAACCTCGGAAGAATGGAAGCTGAATCAACTTTGAGCTGGTCAGGATCGAACTCCTGGCAGTGAGCAGAGTCAGTAGGCAAGCTTGCATTCTTACCACTGCACCACCAGGGATACTTATAATGATTAAAAGAGGAGGCAAAAGAGGTAGAGGAGGAGGAGGAGGAGGAGGACGACGACAATAGCAATAGCACTTATATATCACTCCACAGTGCTTTACACCTCTCTGTGTGGTTTACAAATATCAGTATATTCCCTCCAACAACCTGGGTCCTCATTTTACCAACCTCGGAAGGATGGAAGGCTGAGTCAACCTGGAGCCTGTCAGAATTGAACTGCTGGCTGTGGGCAGAGCTAGCCTGCAATATTGCATTTTAACCACTGTGCCACCAGGGATAAAGATTGAAAGAGGAAGCAAAAGAGGAGGAGGAGGAGGAGGAGAAGGAGAGCAATAGCATTTATATACCACTCCACAGTGCTTTACAACCTTCTCTAAGCAGCTTACAGAATCAGCCTATTGCTCTCAACAATCTGCGTCCTCATTTTACCGACCTCGGAAAGATGGAAGGCTGAGTCAACCTTGAGCCTGTCAGGATCGAACTCCTGGCTATGGGCAGAGTCAGGCTGCAATACTGCCTTCTAACCACTGCACCAACACAATTCTTAGCATCAAGGTAGCATTGATATGATTTGTTGCACAGTCAGCCAGATGTTCTGTTGGGATTTGGTATTTTTATCTGCCTATTGGATAAAAGGACCTGGGATAGGCAGATATCTATGTTTGATGGTATTAGAGGTATCGTCATAGGATGTCAGCTGTTCCCAGTAAAACTGCCTTTGGCCATTGACGGATAATGAATTTGTCAATGCCGAAGGTGTTTGAGTGGTTATCTAAGATGTTTTGGGATTGCACCCAAGGTGCCTATTACTATAGATACCATCTTTATTTTCTTTTGCCATAGTCATTCTACTTCTCTTTGTAAGTCTTTGTATTTTGTGATTGTCTCCAGTGCTGTCTCCAGGTACTGCCACATCCACCATCCAGATTTTTTATTTATCTTTCTTATCAACAATTGTTAAGTCTGAGAGACATCATTTGATTTTCTTTGTTTTACTTTGTCTATTTTGTGATCCCAGCCATTGCAATGGACTCTGGGGATTTTGTAAATGACAATGGTGTTCAAGGGGTGCTCCAGATGCTTTGGGATTGCACGCAAGGTACCTATGACTATTAACACTACCTTTGCTTTCTTTTGGCCACAATCGTTCTACTTCTATTTGCAGATCTTTGTCTTTTGTTATCTTCTCCAGTTCTTTCACTTCTATTCTGCTTTCTCCAGGTAGTGCCATGTCTATAATCCAGACTTTTTTTGTCCTTCTTATTGATCGTGGTTAGGCACGTGCCTCTCTCTTTGAAGTCAAAAGTCCCAGAGCAATTTAGCTTTTTCATTTTCTATGACTTTTCATATTTTATGGTTCCACCAGTTCTTGCTTGCAGGCAAATGGCAAATAGAATAGAATAGAATAGAATAGAATAGAATAGAATAGAATAGAATAGAATAGAATAACAGAGTTGGAAGGGATCTTGGAGGTCTTCTAGTCCAGCCCCCTGCTCAGGCAGGAAACTCTATACCATTTCAGACAAATGTCTGTCCAGTCTATTCTTAAAAACTTCCAGTGTTGGAGCATTCACCACTTCTAGAGGCAGGTTGTTCCACTGGTTAATTGTTCTAACTGTCAGGAAGTTTCTCCTTAGTTCTAGGTTGCTTCTCTCTTTGGTTAGATTCCATCCGTTGCTTCTTGTCCTGCGCTTTGGAGAATAGCTTGACTCCCTCTTCTTTGTGGCTGTCCCTGAAATATTGGAATACTGCTAACATGTTACCCCCCCTAATCCTTCTTTTTATTAAACTAGAACAGGGGTGTCAAACTGCCGGCCCACAGGCTAGATGCGTCACCAGGAAACCACACCCACTCCATTGCCAGCAATGGAGAAAAAGCTCCAATATGTCACGCGATGTCATGTGACATCGCGGGTTTGACATGCCTGAACTAGACTATCCTGCAAATCTTTCAAAGCACCGTTCTTGCTACCACTATAATTATGTCACACAGTCTGCCAGATGTTCAGACTGGATCTGTCTACTTATCAAATCCTTCCCAAGAACCTGGGATAGGCAGACCTGAATGTTTGATGCTGTTACATACATTGTCGCAGGATGTAAGGTGTTCAAAGCAAAGCCACCTTTTGCAATTGACCGATGGGTCAACTGGGATTCAAGTGGTGCTCCAGAAGATTTGGGATTGCACTCAACGCACCTGTAACTACTACTACTACTATTGTTATTGTTATTGTTTTTTGCTTTAGTTTTCACTGTTGCCTTTAGAAGGCAAGGCCACAGCGCAAATGGTAACGACTACAGACAAGAGAAACAAGGAAGACTTTGTGAAATAAGTAAGCCCACATCCCTCATACTACAATTGCAAAGAGGAGAAGAATAGATAAGAAAACTCGGTGGTAAAAATCTGAAAAGGAAAAAAAAGGGGGAGAGAGAGAGAGAGAGAGAGAGATTGTATTAGCGGGTAATCTTCCAAAATCACACTTAAAGAGAAGAGCGCATTGTAGAAAATGAGAAAAAAAAAACAGTTGTGATTCACAGCTGGGGTGAGATTTTTCAACCCACCTTTTCCTTATTGTTTTAGGGGATTTTCCCCACCTTGTGCTTCTAGTAAAGTAGGCTTTAGACATGAGTTTGTTACTGATCCTGTTTCCTTCCAAAAGACAGTCATCGCTCATTCTGTGGTGTGTCCCAGTTTTCTGCCTTACTATATTTTCCCCCAAAATAAGATCGGGTCTTATATTAATTTTTGCTCTGAAAGATGCATTAGGACTTATTTTCCGGTTAGGATTTATATTCAGAGAAATACAGTACTAAATGCATCCATCTGGCTGATGATCTTAACTAGGGCTTATTTTGGGGGTGGGGCTTATATTACGAGCGTCCTGAAAAATCATGCTTATTTTCCAATTGCCTCTTATTTTCAGGGAAATACGGTATATTCAGTAGGGCTATGGGACCAAATGGTCTAGAGCAGTGGTTCTCAACCTTTTTAATGCCGCGACCCCCAACCGGTCGTAAGTCGAGGACTACTCAACCGGTCGTAAGTCGAGGACTACTCAATTGGTGCAGCACTGTTTGCAGAATGGGACTTTTGGCGGGCTCAGCAGGGCAGAGACAGCCTGGACAATTCCTATTGGCTTTTGAAAGCCAACAGAATTAGACTCTATTCAAGAGAGTCTATTCTATTGGTTTTCAAAAGCCAATAGAATAAAAGGGAGTAGCACAGCTAAGGAAAAGGGGGAAAAAATGGCAGACTGCGTTGTTTGGCGACCCCCGTGAAATGGTCGTTCGACCCCAAATGGGGTCCTGACCCACAGGTTGAGAACCACTGGTCTAGAGAAATCCCCAAAATATAACAGATTGATGTCAACGCTGCTAACATCGGATGTTTTTGCTTTGACAACATATGGAGATGCAGCCATTTTTCTTCTTATGTTTTACTCTTAGAATTAGAGCTAGAATTAGATGATACTGGAGGGGAAGGAAGAGGAATGTGTATGGGGGGTTTAGTTAGATATAACAATATTATAACTAGTGTGAGAATACGAGAATAAGAGACGATAAGAATTGGCGGGTTAGAGAACTAGATGGAAAGCCTGCATTTCAAACTAATTGGAGAATGTGATTTATGACTATAAATTAGAGGAGGGAATTGTGTTTTGATACTATGTGCTCAGGGGAGGGGAATTCAGATTTTGGCTTGGCCGATGTACGTGCTGATGCTGTGCTACTCGAATAAAGATTCTTTAAGGCAAACAATGCCTCAAAGTTCTTTGAAGAGTTTCATCCGTCGGAACCATGACAGTTGCATCTATAGGTTGTCCTTGACTTACAACCACAACTGAGCCCAAAATTAATTTTGCTAAGCTAGGCAGTTCTTACGTAAACTTTCCGCATTTTGTGATGTTTCCTGCCATGATTGTTAAGTGAATCGCTGTAGTTGTTAAGTTAGCAAGATGGTTGTTAAGTGAACCCGGCATTCCCCATTAACTTTGTTTGTCAGAGGATCAAAAAAGGGGATCATGTGACACACACACAACCAGGGACACTGTGACCGTCATCAATATGAGTCAGTTGCTAAGAGTCTCAATTGGTCCCAATTTTGATTCCGTGTCCCTGGGGCTGCTGCAATGGGCATAAGGGTGAAAAAGGGGCATAAGTTGCTTTTGCCAGTGTTGATGTAACCCTGAACAGTCACTAAATGGACTATTGTAGGTCGAGGACCACCTGTATTGTGAAGAAATACCTTTCCGTTGTTGTGCTTCTTGTGTAGCTAAGACAACAGCTTTTCCCATTGGGACCCATTGCTTCAGCTCTACTTTTTTGTCTACCTGGTCTTTTCAGGATCATAGAATCATAGGCTGGAAGGGACCTTGGAGGTCTTCTAGCCCAGCCCCTTATTCTTAAACCATCCCAAGCAAACGGTTGTGTGATCTTTTCTTAACAACCTCCAGCGATGGAGCACTCACAACTCCAGGAGGCAAGCTCTTCCATTGATTAATTGTTCTCACTGTCAAGAATTTCCTTCTTATTTCCAGGTTAGATCTCCTTCTGATGAGTTCCCGCCCGTTGCTTCTTTATTTATTTATTAAAAATTATAGACCGGCCCATTCCCGCAGGACTCCGGGCGGCTAACAATAAAAACACAATATAACTTAACAAGACAAACAATACAGTAACATTCATCCAGGGGTCAGATTTTATAAACCCCAGGCCTGCCGGAAAAGCCAGGTCTTAAGCAGCTTGCAGAAAACCAACAGGGTGGGAGTGGTCCTAATCTCCGGGGGGAGCTGGTTCCAAGACGTGGGCGCCATCACAGAGAAGGCCCTCCTCCACGGCCCCACCAAATGACATTGCTTGGCCGACGGGACCTGAAGGAGGCCCAGCCTGTGGGATCTAACCGGACAAAGGGAACTATGAGGTAGTAGGTGGTCTCGCAAATAGCCTGGCCCTGAGCCATATAGGGCTTTAAAGGTAATGACCAACACCTTGAATTGGACCCGGAGACCAATAGGCAACCAGTGCAGCTCATGGAGGATAGGTGTAACGTGGGTGTACCGAGGAACACCCACTATCACTCGCGCGGCTGCATTCTGGACCAACTGTAGTCTCCAAATACTTTTCAGGGGTAGCCCCATGTAGAGCGCATTGCAGTAGTCCAGGTGTGAGGTGACGAGTGTCAGTGTACTTTGGAGAGCAGTAGACCCTTCTCTTAGAATAGAATAGAGCTGGAAGGGACCTTGGAGGTCTTCCAGTCCAGCCCCCTGCTCAAGCAGGAGAACCTATACCATCTCAGACAGGTGATTGTCTAGTCTCTTCTTGAAAATCTCCAGTGGGGGTAAACTGTTCCACTGGTTGATTGTCCTCACTGTCAGGAAGTTTCTCCTTAATTCCAGGTTGCTTCTCTCCTTGCTTTGGTATGGACTAGAAGACCTCCCAAGTCCCTTCCAGCTCTATTCTGATTGATATATCGATTGATTGATTGATTGATTGTCTAATGTATTTTTCGCCCTTTGCCAATTCTCAGGTGGATGGAATCCTTGGTCAACCTGGGGCGAGTGCACCAAAGACTGTGGAGGTGGCCTTCAAACTCGGACCCGAACTTGTCAACCTCCTCCTGATGAAGGTCTCATCTGCGAAGGAGTCCTGGAAGAAGGGAGATTATGCAACAGGAAAGCTTGCAACCGTAAGTAACCGTGGCTTCTGAAGGAGCCTCAGAGCAGGTGCTCCTGACTCTGTCCACGAGGCGTAGGCCCAACAGAAACCCTTTGGCTAAGCTCTTCGCTCGAATCAACTCGTATACTTTGGACTGCAAACTTTTCAAGGCAGGCACTTTTTGTTAGAGCGGTTACATGGTTCAGAGTAAAGATGGTCCAGAATCTACAGCAGTGGTTCTCAACCTTTCTAATGCCGTGACCCCATAATACAGTTCCCCATGTTGTGGTGACCCCCAAGTGGGTGTGGCCACCAATAAGAGGGAGTAGGACAGCTAGGGAAAAGGGAAAAAGATGCCGGACAGCATGGTTTGGCGACCCCCGTGAAATGGTCATTCAACCCCAAATGGGGTCCCGACCCACAGGTTGAGAACCACTGATCTACAGTCTTGACTTCCTTAAGGGCAGACATTTCTCTTTTCTTCACACACACACACACACACACACACACACACACACACACACACACACGGTGTGTCCAGTTTTGGGCACCACAATTTAAAAACGAATGTTGAGACTCTGGAAAGAGGGCAGAGAAGAGCAGCAGAGATGCTTGGGGGACTGGAGGCTAAAACATGTGTGGAACGGTTGCAGGAATTGGGTATGTCTAGTCTAATGGAAGGGAAGGATGAGGGGGGACATGATAGCAGTCGTCCAGTATGTAAGGGGTCAATAAAGAAGAAGGGGTCAACCTATTCTCCAAAGCCCCTGAAGGCAGGACAAGAAGCAACGGATGGAAACTATTCAAGGAGAGAAGCAACCTAGAATTAAGGAGAAACTTCCTGACAGTTAAAACAATTAGCCAGTGGAACAACTAGCCTCCAGAAGTTGTGGGTCCTCCAACACTGGAGTCTTTTAAGAAGAGACTGGACAGCTATTTGTCTTGTATGTTAGGGTCTCTTGCTTGAGCAGGGGGTTGGACTAGAAGACATTCAAAGTCCCTTCCAACTTTGTTATTCTGTTACTAATCATGTCAGTTTCTGACATTCCATTCCTATTGCCACATGAGACAACCAATGAGTGTGCCATCAGTGCAAGAGTCTTGTGCTTTATGTACAAACGACAACAACAACAGTTGAAGTATTCTGATTGGATTGGAGTGTGGTTGTGAACAGCTTTCCATTTGCATTCCAACTCTTCTGCTCTCTTCTTAAGCCCAAGGGATTTATGTTCTTTAGCTACCGATTATTTATGTATTAATTCATAATAAATGCTTGCATTTATTACAGTCTTGAAGTGTGCAAGCATGCTTCCCCAGAGGTAATTAGAAGTAATTAGGAGTAGAAAAGCAAACCAAATATAAATGTAAAGCTGTAGATCTAACCTCCCCCCCCCCCACACACTCTAATCTAGAAGATAGCCAGGAAGAAAAAACTGTTTATTAGGTAGGAAAATCTTGCTTTTGGATCACCACTCTACACCAGTTGATCAGACAGCGTCCTCCCCAACCCCTTTGGAAAGGCCATAATGGAGTTTCAAAAATGCGTCTTGGTGCACCACAGTTGGGTGGTGAGACTCTCAGATTTTGCTTGAGTCAAGAAGAAAACAAAGTTTCTTTTTCCTATTTATTGTTGTCATTCAGGAATTATGTCCCAGTTTGTACAAATATCTTCAGATAAGGCAGGTGTAAGGTCCGCGTAGTATACAGAAAATGGGTTCAACTTATTTTCCAAAGCACCAGAAGGCAGGACGAGGAACAATGGATGGGAGCTAATCAAGGAGAGAAGCAACCTGGAATTAAGGAGAAACTTCCTGACAGTGAGGACAATTAACCAGTGGAACGGTTAATTTTATTTTACAATAAAATCCCTCCCCACCTCTCTCCCTCCTCCCTCCCCTTAACCCTCCCCCCCTTCCCAGAGCTGAATACAGAGCTAAAAACAACAAGAAAAAGAACATAAAAAATTAAATAAGCATCAATCAATTATACATAAATCCTAAAAAAATTAAGAACCCCTTTAACTCCATTACCATAAAATCAACAAATCTAACCATAACAACTTTACACAGTAAGTTATTCAAAAGCTATATAATACTTTCTAATCCCATATTTATTCTGAACACAATTTACCCATCTTTTCCATACAGAGTTATATCTCTCTTGCGAATGATCTTTCAGATAAGCCGATATTTTTGCCATTTCTGATAAGTAAGAAACTTTAAAAAACCATTCCTCTAAGGAAGGCAAAGAGTCTTTCCTCCAATATTGCGCAATCAATAACCTTGCTGCCGTAATAAAATTCAACATTAAAATAATCTCTTTACTATCACAATCTTCAATGATACCTAACAAAAATAATTGTGGTGTGAATTTTATCCTTCTATTAAAAATTTTTTGAATATTCCACCAAATCTTAATCCAGAAAGCCTTTATATTTCTACAAGACCACCAAGTATGATAATAGGTTGTGTCCATACAACCACACCTATCACTGGAGGTTTTTAAGAAGAGAATGGACAATCACTTTGTCTGAAATGATTTGGGATCTCCTGCTTGAGCCAGGGGCTGGACTAGAAGACCTCCAAGGTCCCTTCCAGCTCTATTCTGAATCTGACTTAACAACCAAACATCTCTGACAGACAACAGTACAGCCCATGTTTAAGACCTCCAGCGAAAGAGAATTCCTTAGGTTTCCCTCTTTCACACTTTCAAGAACTTCCTCCAGATGTCCTATCTTGAATCTCCTGCCTTGTCATTTTAATTCGCTGGTTCTGATCTTGTGCTCTGGAGCAACAGAGAAGGTCCATCTTTTCTTCGGCATGCTGAACCTTCTGGTTTTTGAAAACAGCTCTTATATCTGCCCCTCCGGTATATTATCTGCAGGCTTCACACGTGCAGATGGTTCCATCATCCCGTATATTCTGAATTTGCTCCAGTTTTGAATTGCAGGGCCCAGAACAGGACACAAGACTCCGAATGGAGTTTAACCAGGATCAGAAGGCAGAGAATAACTCACATTTCATCATACAAATAAGAACAGGTTCACCACCTCTTCAGTGCTAGTGAGGACATGGTTCATTTCCTTCTGTGCTAGCCAGGATGGGTGTCTGTGGAGCGTCACAGTCATCCAGGTCCTGGTTGTCCCAAAGATGCTTTTTAAAAGAGGCAACTGGACTTTCTTTGTTTTTCTTTGAAGACATTTCACTTCTCATCCAAGTTCGGTTCTGTGAAGTGAGGATGGGGTTTGCTTGCTCGCCCAGTGTTGATAGAGGGGTGATTATAGCATTGATTGCTGAGTGATTATTGTCTGGTGTTGATCTTGGCTTATATGAATGTTAGCTGCTGGAGGAGATGTATTCTACTGGAGTCCTTGGTGCTCTCCGAGCTTGGTTGTTTTCCTGCAGACATCTCATTACCAAATTAGGTAACATCATCAGTGCGAGAAGGGAGGGGGGTTTGCCATTGATAGACAAGCTGCGTGCCCTGTCAGTTATTCTTGGTGATTCCTTGATTAGGCTGTTTACTGTTAGCTTGTTTATCTGAGTTGGTGTTTCTTTGATTGGGGCGCTTACTTCTTGCTTGTTGGTCTAGTATTAATTTTGGTGTTAATCTCTGTTTATCTGGACATTGATTGATGATGGGGAGGTGTTTTGGTCCTTTTAATTTCCTTTTTAGATTTTTCAGTACGCCACATTTCCCGCGTCCCACCAAACCTTTTTAGATTTTTAATTGTCTCTTCTAAATGGTATGTAAATGTTGTTTATCTCTATGTGCCAGCTGATGGCCGATTTGTCTGGCTTCCAGGCTTCCGGTTATTCTCTAGTGTTTTTAGGACTGAGTTTGAATAAGGATGCTCACAGTTTCCCAACTGATGCTATAGTTAAATGTTTCCATGTGTTGTGAATTTAAGATGTTTTCATCGTGTCTTCTGACTGCTAGTTGGTGTTCATGGATGTTCACGTCATCTAGTTCATGTAATCTACTCTTTTGGAGGTTTTTATTGTCTCTTTGGAATGGTGTGTAAAGATACTTTATTTCTACGTGTCCACTGATGGATAAATTGTCTGCACTTACAGAATGGACTGTATAAGCTGACATTCCCAAGCTTAGTCACCACAACTGCCTTTGATGATCTTCAATTTAATTGAAGATTAGAAAAAAAATGATTAGGGGATTAGAGGCTAAAACCTACTGTATGAAGAAAAATTCCAGGAATTGATTATAATAGCGCAGGGATCTCCAAACTTGGCAACTTGAAGACTTGTGGACTTCAACTCCCAGAATTCCTCAGCCTGAGAAATTCTGGGAGTTGAAGTCCACAAGTTGCCAAGTTTGGAGACCCCTGTAGTAGCGTATAATGAAAAGAAGGACGAGGGATGACATGATAGCAGTGTTCCGATATTTGAGGGGCTGCCCTAAAGAAGACGGGGTCAAGCTATTCTCCAAAGCGCCTGAAGGCAGGACAAGAAGCAACAGATGGAAACTGATCAAGGAGAGAAGCAACCTGGAACTAAGGAGAAACTTCCTGACAATATAATTCTATTCTATTCTATTCTATTCTATTCTATTCTATTCTATTCTATTCTATTCTATTCTATTCTATTCTATTCTATTCTATTCTATTCTCCATCTCAGGAGGCTAATATTTCTCCCTTGATTCTTTTCCCAGTTTCCCTTTGTTAGTTTTGAAGCAACCCGCTGCTTGTTTTAATCTTTATTTTGTTACCATGGAGTCAATGAGATGGACGAGGGGGGATATGATAGCAGTCTTCCAGTATCTGAGGGGCTGCCCCAAAGAAGAGGGAGTCAAGCTATTCTCCAAAGTCATCCGAAGGCAGGACAAGAAACAACGGACGGAAACTAATCAAGGAGAGAAGCAACCTGGAACTAAAGAGGAATTTCCTGACTATGGGAACAATTAACCAGTGGAACAGCTTGCCTCCAGAAGTCGTGGGTGCTCCATCACTGGAGGTTTTTAAGAAGAGACTGGACAACTGTTTTCTGAAAGGATGTAGGGTCTCCAGCTTAAGCAAAGGGCTGGATTGGAGGACCTGTTATTCCGTTACTCTATTGTGTTAACTGCCAGAGTCTAATTAAGTCTAATTAAACTTCGATATGAATATGATCTTCCCAGCCGAGGACAGGTGAGCTGTCTATCCATGGAAGAGCAAGCAGACACCTTCCCTAATTTTACACTTTGCTTGGCATTTCCATAAAGTTAAATCATGCAAGAGCGGAAATCTTCAAATGAAAAAGTTTCTAGCACATTAAGCTGCCTTCGTCTCGTTCACGTGGACTAATTTGGCTAGACACCTGAGCAAATTCTTCCACAGGTTTCTCCCCGGCGCTTGCTTAGCGCTAGCCCTGTTTCCCTTTAGATCTCAAAAAAGAAAGAAAGAAAGAAAGAAAGAAAGAAAGAAAGAAAGAAAGAAAGAAAGAAAGAAAGAAAGAAAGAAAGAAAAAAAGAAAGCCAGACCTAAGTGAGGTCATGCGATAAACTGTCGTTTTGTCCCATTGCAGATTTTGTTGAAAATAATACGCGCAAATCGCGGTGTAGGAGGATAAGGCCGAAGGGTTTCCAAAGGGGATTTTGATTTGATTCTATTCCCATCGTGGCAATCTTTGGAATCAAAAGATTCAAAGGGAGAACCAAGCTAGAACTGAAGGGGACTTTCCTGACAATTAGAAGAATTAACCAGGAGAACGATTTGTCTCTGGAAGCTGTGGGTGCTCCATCATGGGAGGTTTTCCAGAAGAGATTGGACAGCTATTTGTCTGAAATGAGATAGGTTTACCTGCTTGTGCAGGGGGTTGGACTAGAAGACCTCCCGGCTCCCTTCCAGCTCTCTTCTGATTGATGGTGGCGCTCTTGGGAATAAAACATTTCAGGGCGAGAAGCAACCTGGAATTAAGGAGGAACTTCCTAACAGTGGGGACAATTAACCAGTGGAACTGCTTGCCACCAGAAATCGTTGGTGCTCCATCACTGGAGGTCTTTAAGAAGAGACTGGACCGCTATTTGTCTGAAACCATATAGGGTTTCCTACTTGTGTAAGAGGTTGGACTAGAAGATCACGTGAAGTATTAATACCACTTTACAACGCCTTGGTAAGGCCACACCTGGAATACTTCATCCAGTTTTGGTCACCACGATGTAAAAAAGATGTTGAGACTCTAGAAAGAGTGCAGAGAAGAGCAACAAAGATGATTATGGGACTGGAGGCTGAAACATATAAGGAACGGCTGCTGGAATTGGATATGTCTAGTTTAACGAAGAGAAGGACGAGGGGGGACATGATAGCAGTCTTCCAATATGTCAGGGGCTGCCCCAAAGAAGAGGGAGTCAAGCTATCCTCCAAAGCGCCTGAAGGCAGGACGAGAAGCAATGGATGGAAACTAACCAAGGAGAGAAGAAACCTGGAACTAAGGAGAAACTTCCTGACAGTGAAGACAATTAACCAGTGGAACCACCTGCCTCCAGAAGCTGTGAATGCTCCAACACTGGAAGCTTTTAAGAAGAGACTGGACAGCCATTTGTCTGAAATGGTATAGGGTTTCCTGCCTGAGCAGGGGGTTGGACTAGATGACCTCCAAGGTCCCTTCCAACTTTATTATTATTATACCTCCAAGGTCCTTTCTAGCTCTATTCTGATTGATTGATTGATTGAAGTATAATTGTAGAGCCACCATCCCATCACTTCTCGTTTTTTGGCAGGTAAATGCACAGTGTGCCCTTCCCATCTGTATTTCTGTTTTAATTCCATTTTTTTTTTAATGTCATCTTTGAGGTCTGCCAGTTGCCCAATATTCTCATTGATGACTTGATCTTTCAGGGAGATTTTTGGCTCATTTTTTTTTTCCCCTGCATGCGGCATGACTCAGAGCTTTCCTGCCTCCGATCTCCATCGTTTCTCGACTTCCCACGAACTCGTATTTTATAACTGCCCTTTATCGGAAGAGAAATGAAACTTTACCTTCTCCACGGTGGGCCATTTGAGCAAGGAGGGAGCCGTAGCTCAGGATAGACAAGGAGAGAGAGAAAGAACACTTAGATAAATTCAACTCTCCGAGGCCAGATCGATTACACCCGAGCTTGGAACAAGAGGAGATGATTACAGAATTGCTCACAGTGACCTCTGCCAACTGCCGGAGAACTGCTGAGGGGCAGAAGATGGAGAAGTCCTCCCTCTATTCAAAAAAGGGGTTGAAGGAAATTGTAGATCTATTCAGCTTGACATGCACGTTGATTCAGACCAGATGTTCACTAGTTTGGGGACATGTCCGTCCATCTCTTCAGGCGAATGATTGTCCAGTCTGTTTAAAGAAGAGACTGGACAACCACTTGCCTGAAATGGTATAGTATAGGGTTTCCTGCTTGAGCAGGGAGTGGACTAGAAGACCTCCAAGGTCCCTTCCAACAGAATAACATTCTGTTATCCTGTTGTCTATCTGTCTGTCTTTCTGTCTCTGTCAGTCTATGTCTGTCTGTCTGTCTGTCCGTCTGTTTGCTGCCTGCCTACCTATCTGTCCATCTGTCTCTCTCTTTCTAGTTATCTAGCTATCTTTATCAAGCTTGCCTGCCTGTCTCTATCTATCTATCTATCTATCTATCTATCTATCTATCTATCTATCTATCTATCTATCTATCTATCTCCGTCCATCTGTCCGTCCACCCACCCACCCACCCACCCACCCACCCATCCATCAATCCATCCATCTGTCACTATCTATCTATCTATCTATCTATCTATCTATCTATCTATCTATCTATCTATCTATCTATCTATCTATCTATCTATCTTTCCATCTATCTATGTCTATCTCTATTATCCTATCTCCCCGCCCCTCTCTCTCTCTCTGTCCATCCATCCATCCATCCATCCGTCCATCGCTGTCTGTCTATCTATGTATCTATGTATCTATGTATCTATCTATCTATCTATCTATCTATCTATCTATCTATCTATCTATCTATCTATCTATCTATCTATCTATCTACTTATCATCTACCTATCTATGTCTATCTCTATTATCCTATCTCCTCTCTCTCTCTCTCTCTCTCTCTCTCTCTCTCTCTCTCTCCATCTGTCCATTCATCCATCCATCGCTGTATCTATCTATCTATCTATCTATCTATCTATCTATCTATCTATCTATGTCTATCGCTATTATCATCTCTCTCTCTCTCTCTCTCTCTCTCTCTCTCTCTCTCTCTCTCTCTCTCTCTCTCTCTCTCTCCATCCATCCTGGATTTTCTGCAGGAAGGGGGCCAAAAAGTCAAGGTAGCAAACTACACTAATCCCTTTTCTTTTTAACATATGGCATGCAGATAAGAAAAGGCAGCTCTTCTATAGCATCATATGGTGGTGAACCCCCATCTTCACTTTTTTGACCCCTCTCTCTGCAGACATCCCGCTATTGTCCATATGGGGGAAAAAAGGTAAACAAACACACACCTGCATAACTGTCACATGTGTGGTGGGGTAGATATGCTGAGAGCTGATGGCTGCTGTCCCTGGAACAATCTGGCAGCTACCCAACAGTCATTGACCAGGCAGGAGGCCCCAAATAGTTATTTGGCCACAACTGATGGATCGTGATATCAAGCATGAATTGATCTGAGGTTTTTTTTGTCTCTTCCGGAATTGGCTTTTTCCACATCAGCGTAGAAATTACAAATCACGTTAATGCTTTTTAGAACCCCATCAGTAGGTTTGGTATGGTTTGCATGTGCAACTGCTTAGTAGTGATGTTTGCACATCAAACCTGCCGGGAACCATAGCCTAGCCATTATCTTCCTCTGAGGCAAATTTCAAACCGAAGAAGCGGGGTTTGTCGTTTGGCAGGTTTTGTTCAGCAGGCAGCAGATGCCAGCTGTCTACACTCTTCCAAAGCCTCGGCAGATGCCTTCAAGGTGTCATGCCTCCGTCTGAGCCGGAATTTGCAGAGAAAAATGAACTGGAATGGGACCCTATGGAGGGTGAGGGAGAGGTGTCTGTGGCTTCAGAGGAATGTGGAGAAGAGGAGGCCGAGGCAGACCAGGGCCCTTCAGCAGTGGGACAAGAGGAACAGGAGAGGCAGAGTTCAGGCGATGAGTAAGGGCCACCCCCACCTGATCCTAGAGCAGTGGTTCTCAACCTGTGGGTCGGGACCCCATTTGGGGTTGAACGACCATTTCACGGGGGTCGCCAAACAATGCAGTCCGCCATTTCCCCCCCCTTTTCCTTAGCTGTGCTACTCCCTTTTATTCTATTGGCTTTTGAAAGCCAATAGAATAGACTCTCTTGAATAGCGTCTAATTCTATTGGCTTTCAAAAGCCAATAGGAATTGTCCAGGCTGTCTCTGCCCTGCTGAGCCCGCCAAGAGTCCCATTCTGCAAACGGTGCTGCACCAGTTGAGTAGTCCTCGACTTATGACCGGTTGGGGGTCGCGGCATTAAAAAGGTTGAGAACCACTGTCCTAGAGCATGGAGAGTGGAGAGAAAAAAGGGAACAACGCAGGCAGGCTCAACTACTCAGGAGGAGAGTGTCCCGCCCCTCTCCACAAGGCATACCTGGAGACTGAGATTTAAGGAGACACTGTGGGGAGAGGCATTTGTCGGGAACAAAACGCTGATTCTTGGAGTGTTCTGTATTGTTGCTGATCTCTTGTGCTGTGACTTCTGTTTGGAAACCTGGAAACTTTGACTATCGGATTGTATTTCGGATTCTCTCTTTTGAAAACTGCTCAAGCAAGCTAAGATGCAAAGAGACTCGTTAAGTTTATAAACTTACTTACTTCCAGGCAGAGTTGGCTGAAGGGGTGTGTGTGTGTGTTATTTTGTTGAAGGCTTGCCAGCAAATGTGGGAGCATTTGGGGAAAATTTGGAGCAATAAAAGCACTGTTTGAATTGCCAGCTGACTGCATTGCCTCTGTGCAGTGCCTTGGGTCATCAGACAAGGGCTCAGAGAAAACAGTGCTGCTTTGTGGGGTACTGAAGGCAGAATTCTTTCAGGTTAAGCAAAAAACAATTCCCCAGCTTGGTTTGCTTGCCTGTCTCTGACCAATCCCTCTGCAAAACGGGATCTGTTTGACAGCTCTGTGGTTTGTAGCAATGTCCGTTTAGAGCAGCGGTTCTCAACCTATGGGTCGCGACTCCATTTGGGGTCGATCGCCCATTTTTCGGGGGTCGCCAAAGGCGGCGATCCGCCATTTTTCGCGGCGCCGTGCATGTGCGCCGTGCATGGGGGTGGTGCCGTGCATGTGTGCCGCGCATGGGGCGCCCCGTGCACACGTGCCGTGCATGGGGGCGCTGCGCATGCACGTCACGCGTGGGGGCGCCGCCGCGCACACACGCCGCGCATGGGGGGCGCTGCGCATGCGTGTCGCGCATGGGGGCAGCACCGCGCATGCGCAGAACGTTTGTGTGGTGAGGGTCGCCGTCACACAAACGTTGAGAAGCACTAGTTTAGAGTTTGCTTGGAGCCAAGAAATCTATACAGGTTGTTCTATCCCAGCCTATAGCTGTCCTTGTTAAAGGCACAAGGACCAAATTGATAAAATAGGCTGGAGACTTTAAAACAAAACAAACCCCTTTTAATATGGGTGACAAACCTGCCAAATAGTCCAAAACACAAACAGCAAAACTCAAAACAAATGAAGGAAATAGTCCACAGGAAACACAGTGCAAACAGAAGAGTAGTCACAAGCAAGACGAACAGACCAGAATTCCAAGAAGTACTTTGCAAACGGTTGCCTTCAGCAACCAGCACTGCCCACACCTCTTCTTTTTATACAGCAGTCCCAAGGCGTTGCCTCTCAGTGCCTTCTCCTCCTCCCCTGGAGTTGTCGTATTGACTGCTGCTGATCTGCTCTCACTAATTGCCTGCATCTATGAGCATCAATCATCATGTCCATCAGGTGTGAATCTTCCAAGTCTGACCCATTCTCCCCACACAGCTGAGCTTCATCAGGAACACGACTGGAGGGCCCAGGCTCTGCATCAAACGGTGAGTCCTGTAATTCATCAGAGCCTCCCTCTGCTCCTGATGGCCCTTCAAATGCCTCCTCCACCTCCTCCTCAGATTCCTCAGACTCAGCTGTTGGGAGCACAGGCTGGCACAGAATCACAACACAGGTAGTCCTCGACATATGAGCCCCAGAATTTAAGTGAGTATGGCCCATATTTGATTGCCACATTTATTAACTGAATTTTCACCATTCTTAAGTTAGACACACGGTTCTTAAGTGAATCTGGCTTCTCCGTTGACTTTGCTTGTCAGAAAGTCACAAAAGGGGATCACATGATCCCAGGGACACTGCAACAGTTCTCAGTATGAGTCAGTTGCCGAGCGTCTGAATTCTGATCACGTGACCGTGGGGATGCTGCAACGGTCATACGTGCGAAAAATGGTCGTACGTCCCTTTTCTCAGTGTCCTTGTCAGTTTGAATGGTCACTAAACGGATGGCTGTTAAGTAGTGGATTACCTGCAATCCTTTCTACTTTAGTAATAGTAATAGTAGTAAAGTTGGAAGGGACCTTGGAGGTCATCTAGTCCAACCCCCTGCTCAGGCAGGAAACCCTATACCATTTCGGACAAATGGCTGTCCAGTCTCTTCTTAAAAACTTCCAGTGTTGGAACATTTACTGCTTCTGGAGGCAGGCTGTTCCACTGGTTAATTGTTCTCACTGTCAGGAAGTTTCTTCTTAGTTCTAGGTTGCTTCTCTCCTTGAATAGTTTCCATCCGTTGCTTCTTGTCCTGCCTTCAGGCACTTTGGAAAATAGCTTAATTCCCTCTTCTTTATGGCAGCCCCTGAGATATTGGAATACTGCTATCATGTCCCCTCTTGTCCTTCTCTTCGTTAAACTAGATAGAGACCTTTCTGCTCCTTTTTTTGGATTTGGAAAAAGACAGAAGCTTTACGGGTTGAGCATCTCAGCCCAAATCCATAGCTTGGAGGAGCAAGCCGTTGGAAATCTGTGCAACGGTTGTGAGAAGTGGCACAACGAGTCTCTTTCAAATGTTAAAGTACCCAGGTTTTTTGCAGCTCTCTGTCTCCCGTTGTTTGCACACAGGTGTGCAGGTCCAGACAAGGTGAAGCACGGTTGCTGGAATTGGGTATGTCTAGTTTAAGGAAAAGAAGGACTAGGGATGACGTGATAACATTGTTATAATATCTAAGGGGTCTACGGAGATTCTCAGTCATCCAGGTCCTGGTTGTCCCAAAGATGCTTTTTCAAGAGGCAACTGGACTTTCTTGTTTTTCTTTGAAGATGTTTCACTTCCCACAACTTCTGGAGACAAGCTGTTCCACTGGTTGATTGTCCTCACTATCAGGAAGTTTCTCCTTAATTCCAGGTTGCTTCTCTCCTTGGTCAGTTTCCAACCATTGTTTCTTTTCCTGCCCTCTGGTGTTTGGAGAATAATTTGAGCCCCCTGTTCTTTGTGGCAGCCCCTCAAATACTGGAATACTACTATCATGTCCCCCCTAGTCCTTCTTTTTTCTAGACTAGCCAGACCCAAATTCTGCAGCTGTTCTTCGTATGTTTTAGTCTCCAGGCCTTTGATCATCTTAGTTGCTCTTCTCTGATTAGGGGTGACAGCATAGCAGTCTTCCAATATTTGAGGGGCTGCCACAAAAAAAGAGAGAGTCAGCCTATTCTGCAAGACACCTGAGGCAGGACAAGAAGCAATGGATGGAAACTAATCAAGGAGAGAAGCAACCTAGGACTAAGGAGAAAATTCCTGACAGGTAGACCAGCTAACCAGTGGGACACTTTGCCTCCAGAAGTTGTGGGTGCTCCATCACCATCACTGGAGGTTTTCAAGAAGAGATTTGTTCTCCTGCTTGAGCAGGGGGGCGGACTAGAACACCTCCAAGACCACTTCCAGCCCTCTTATTCTGTGTTCTACATTTTTCTGTTCTTCGTAGCTGAAGCAGACGAGCGTTTGCAAGCAGGGTCCACATATTTTTACCCTGGCATGCTTCCTTCCAGCTCGTGTACCATGTGGGACAGCCCTAAGTTATGTTTTTCCTTTCAAACTAAATTAATAAATGCATCTGAAACCAAGTGGAAACATCTCAACGGGCTTCCCAGAATAAGTGACGGGAAGTGCACGTGCCCCAGAATTATTTAAAATATCTTTCCCCCAGCCTTTCCTACTCTGGCTTGGAAAGTGGACCTGGCCCCAGACCCAAAGGAAGGGATGCTGGACCTAAAGACGTAGTAGTAGTAGTAGTAGTAGTAGTAGTAGTAGTAGTAGTAGTAGTAGTAGTAGTAGTAGTAGTAATAATAATAATAATAATAATAATAATAATAATAATAATATCAAACAGACAACCACCTGCAACATAACACCCCAGACTTAACAATTGTCGATAAGAAAGACAAAAAAGTCTGGATAGTGGACGTGGCAGTGCCTGGAGACAGCAGAATAGACGAGAAAGAACTGGAGAAGATAACAAAATACAAAGACCTACAAATAGAAATAGAAAGACTGTGGCAAAAGCAAGCAAGGGTAGTACCAATAGTCATAGGCTCCTTGGGTGCAATCCCAAAACAACTGGAGCACCACTTGAACACCATTGGCATTGACAAATTCGCTATTAGTCAATTGCAAAAGGCGGCCTTATTAGGAAGTGCTTCCATCCTGCGACGATATCTGTAATACCATCAAACATCCACATCTGCCTATCCCAGGTCCTGGGTAAGGACTCGATAGGTAGACAAAATGCCAAATCCAGTCTGAACATCTGGCTGCCTGTGCAATGATCCATAATAATACTAATACTAGTACTAATACTAATAATAATACTAATACTACTACTACTACTACTAATAATAATAATAATAGTAAAGTTGGAAGGGACCTTGGAGGTCATCTAGTCCAACCCCCTGCTCAGGCAGGAAACCCTACACCATTTCGGACAAATGGCTGTCCAGTCTCTTCTTAAAAACTTCCAGTGTTGGAGCATTTACTGCTTCTGGAGGCACGTTGTACCAGGCAAACTGACCCTGGTCTGTTCTCTGCTCTCCCCCTGCCTAAGGTCTGACATATATCCTGCCGTGACAGTGACATCCACATTTAAGCAGAGCACTAGTTCGTTTCACGAGGCACGTGCCTCCTTAATGTGCAATTCTTCTTGCCAAGCCAAAGTGCCCTGAAATGTTAATTTCGTGGCGAGAACAGTGAAAAGAGCTAAAATTAAAAACCCTGCCTTGAGGATGAATGTCAGACGGAGCTACGAGGAGGAGGGAGAGGAGAACAGGCTGGTGTCCAAGATGCGGGAGATAAATCTGTTGTCCCTCAGTGATGGCTTCCATATGTATTTGCTAGCACATGACCTTTGAGCAAAAAAATGGTTGCGGCTGGCCAGATCCTTTGTCACAAGCTGGCCAACAAGAACGGCGAATATGGCTATTTGTGTAGTCCTTTCCGCACACTCGGAGGTGATCATCTAATTTTGCCTCTGCGGACCAGTCCACTCTTTGCATTTCATTTATCAAGAAGTTAGAAAAGGTAGATAAATCCTTTTTTTAAAAAAAAAAAAGCACCACTGAATAGAATAATCCTTCATCTCTACATTGAGGCAACTTCGAGGAAAGAATAACGTTTGTGGACAATTGGATATGTAGGAGAGCATCTAAATTGCTGGAAAAGCAAGGAACTCAAGTGTCAGGCATGGATTGAGTCCTAAGGGTGTTTTTTTTTTTCCAAAAGGCAGCTGTACTTTGTTTTTCCCTGAAGACATTTTGCTTCTCATCCAAAGAAGCTTCTTCGGTTCTGACTGAATGGTGGGGAATGGAAGGATTTATATTTCCTGCAGTCATCTGGTCGTTAGTACTCTCTCTGAGGATCGTTGAGGCCACTTGGAGGTTTATCTGAGTGGGATAAACCTCCAAGTGGCCTCAACGACTCTCATAAAGTGTGCCAATGACCAGGTGGCTGCAAGGAATATACTGTAAATCCTTCCATTCTCCACCATTCAGTCAGAACTGAAGAAGCTTCTCGGATGAGCAGTGAAACTTGTCTTTTGAAAAAGCACCTTTGGGACAACCTGGATGATCTGGATGGCTGAGAATCTCCACCGATATGGACTGAATGTTAGAAAGTTCTTCACTTCTAACTTCATCTTTACTCACCCTTCTGCTTTCCCGTTCTCTGTTGGTTATTACAGCTAGGGTCTTCCGTATGCGACGTGTGAAATAGCCTTTGGGTAGCTCCACTTCCTTTTGAAACGTCTTCTAGCTTAATTGCTGAGCTCCCTTGTATATAGATAGCCCAAATAAGTACAACACAGAAGGATCGATGTGTATTGCATTTGGAGCTGAGGGTGGCTCCTATGTGTTGCATGTAAACATCTGAAGAATATTTCTTTTTTCTTTTTTCCAACCAAAGGGCAAAAAACGAAGAGGATTTTGACTAATTTAACAAAAGTTTTAGAATTTGATTGAGGATATTTTATTTCACTCCTTCTTTTCCCTCTTCTCTTCTTCCTTCCTTCCTTCCTCTCAATCATACATCTCCTTCCTTCCTTCTTCTCTTTCTCTTTCTCTTCCTTCCTTCTCCTCCCTCCCTCTCTCCCTCTCTCCCTCCCTTTCTCCTTCCCCTTCCTCCCTCCCTCCCTATTTCTCTTCCTTCCTTCCTCTTTTGCTCCTTCCTTCCTTCCTTCCTTCCTTCCTCTCTTTTCCTTCCTTACTCTCTCCTCTCTCCTCTCTCCTTTCTTTCTCTTTCCTTCTTTCCTTCTTTTCTTTTCCTTCCTTCCTTCCTTCCTTCCTTCCTTCCTTCCCTTCTCCTCCTCCTCTACTTTTAATATATCACATTCTTTATAGTGGTGTTTCTGTGATATAATAAAACAACTTTTAGAAAGCATAGGCCAGATCAATTCAGATTGGTACCACCAATATCAGGAATCATCAGTAGGCATAACATTCTAGAGAAGGCATTTGACAGCTGAAACCAACCTAAAGAGAAACTCCGATTGATCGTATCATCTGCACATTCTCCCCAACAAGATGCTTTTGATGGCTGATGAGCACCCTGGAAACTGAAAATAAATAATACGAAACAAAACAGAGTATGATTAAGAGGTCCTACGAAAGCCTAAATTCCCTGAAGTTTCCCCATGTCGAATCATTAACTAACGGGATCTCCATTGATTGCAAGGAGGAGGGTATCAATTTTGCCCACTCAACAATTTCTGCCGCTGTTGCAAGAACAGACTTTGAATTTCGGCCGTTTAGACCTCATCAGCTTTAATTAGCCCGAGTTTGGCAGCTGAGATCCAAGATGGTGGCACGGGAATAGAAAGCAATTGTGCAACTCATTAGAGGACAATCTTGGCCATTCAGGGACTCATCAGGTGGAACCTGAATGCCAAGGGAGGGGATCATTTGGAACGGACTCTGCACAGATAGGTTGGAGACGTCATCAAATACTTCTCCAGATCATTGGGAGGAAGTTTGATTTCTCCAGTTCTTTCCAGTACAGGTTCTAGAGCAGTGGTTCTCAACCTGTGGGTCGGGACCCCATTTGGGGTCAAACGACCCTTTCACGGGGGTCGCCAAACAACGCAGTCCGCCATTTTTTCCTCCCTTTTCCTTAGCTGTGCTACTCCCTTTTATTCTATTGGCTTTTGAAAGCCAATAGAATAGACTCTCTTGAATAGAGTCTAATTCTATTGGTTTTCCAAAGCCCATAGGAATGGTCCAGGCTGTCTCTGCCCTGCTGAGCCCGCCAAAAGTCCCATTCTGCAAACGGTGCTGCACCAGTTGAGTAGTCCTCGACTTACGACCGGTTGAGTAGTCCTCGACTTACGACCAGTTGGGGGTCGCGGCATTAAAAAGATTGAGAACCACTGTTCTAGAGAAAAGAAGAAACTGGGGAGACACGATAGCAGTATTCCAGTATTTCAGGGGCTGCCATAAAGAAGAGGGGGTCACATTATTCTCTAAAGCACCAGCGGGAAGAACAAGAAACAATGGTTGGAAACTGACCAAGGAGAGAAGCAACCTGGAATTAAGGAGAAACTTCCTGACAGTGAGGACAATTAACCAGTGGAACTACTTGCCTCCAGAAACCGTGGGTACTTGATCACTGGGGGATTTAAGAAGAGACTGGACAGCCACCTGTCTGAGATGGTATTGGTTCTCCTGCTCAAGCAGGGGGCTGGAGTAGAAGACCTCCAAGGTCCCTTCCAGCTCTATTCTATTCTATTCTGAACCCAAACCAAATATACCTTTACAGAATACAGAATAGCAAAATTCAACCTCAGTTCTAGGTTGCTTCTCTCTCTTTGATAAGCTTCCATCCGTTTCTTCCTATCCTGCCCTCAAGTGTTTTGGAGAATAGGTTGACCTTCTTCTTTGTGGCAGCTTCTTCAAAACCTCCCATGATGGAGCACCCACAACTTCTGGAAGCAAGCTGTTCCACTGATTAATTGTCCTCACTGTCAGGAAATTTCTCCTTAGTTTCAGGTTGCTTCTCCACTCGATTAGTTTCCATCCATTGCTTCTTGTTCTGCCTTCAGGCGCTTTGGAGAATAGCTCAACCCCCCCTCTTCTTTGTGGCAGCCCCTCAAATATTGGAAGACTGCTATCATGTCACCCTTCCTAGTCCTTTTTCTTCTGATGAAGTTCACAAATCGATTGTCCTCCCAATCTGAAAGCAGGTCATAGGTCTGAAATACAAAAAAATAAAAATAAAATTGCAATACTTCCAGTCTATCTGTTTTTGCCATTTCGGAAAACAGTTTTAGCAAGCTTGAAAACAACACCACCAAATCTTGAAGACCTTCAGATCAGACGGAACCGAGGCAGAGGAAAAAAGAAAAAAAAAAAAAGCAGGTGGGGATGTGGGGACATATGGGAAGAAGCTTCTTCACAAACTAATTTGAATCCTGAACTTCTTAATTACAAAGCCGTCAGCTTTGTTTCGAAGAAACGAAAGCCCACATTTGGAGCAGAAGAGGAAGCAAATAAATATCTCTCAACATTTCACGGGGGAATTTCCACGATTGCTCGGAAGATCTGCGTCTCAGCTGTACAGATTGTTTATGACATTTTAAATCCTGAAAACAAAATGCTGATGGTTTTTTGTGCTTGTTTTAATTGTATCATGGTATCAAAATTGTTTATTTTCCCGCTGTCTCGCGAGCCGTGGTAATAGTTCTTACTCAGCGGAGCAGCAATTGTCCCAATTTTGCTGTCTTTGGTTTAATGATATGTTGTATTAATTTTGAAGGAGGCAAAAATTTTTTTGCTATTCATAAAAATTGAATGCATTAGGAATTAGTTGTGCTTTTTCTCACCGATTACTTCCTCTGCAGCCAAAAGGGCTGCCGAAAATCCTATTTTGGAATCAAAATTGGATTATATTTTAGGAACAGCTGCATCCTAAACTAAAGTTGCTCACTGTTAGGTTTTGTTCTCCGATATTGCTGAGATTATCGCTCTTCTCGGAATAAAATGTACTCTGTGCACGCTTAGAAGTTGCAGCAGTCCAGCTGCAAACTCTCTCTGATGTTCTTCAGTTTGATCTTTAAAAAAAAAAGATTCTCTTTGTATTTAGTTTGCAGAGATGCAACTTCTCCTTAAAAACAGGAAGAGGGGATGAAGCTTTCTCTAGAAATCTAGGGAGATTCTCAATCATCCAGGTCATGGTTGTCCCCAAAGTGCTTTTTCAAAAGGCCACTGGACTTGTTTATTTTTTCTTTGAAGACGTTTTGCTTCTCATCCAAGAAGCTTCTTCAGTTCTGACTGAATGGTGGAGGATGGAAGGATTTTTAATCCCTTGCAGTCATCTGGGCATTTGCACTCTTTCTGAGAGTCATTGAGGACACTTAAGAGGTTCCTTCTGTGCCTTCAGGATCACCCAAGTAGTGCAAATGAGAGTGAAACACTTGTCAGCACTTCCAAGCAGGCTCCACACTCATTTGCACTATTGGGGTGACCCTGAGGGCATGTAGATGAACCTCCAAGTGGCCTCAACGATCCTCAGAGAGAGCACTAACGACCAGATGACTGCAAGGCATAGAAACCTTTCCATTCCAAATTCTGCAGGGTTTTAAAAGGCCAGATAACTTTAGTAAGCAGACTAAAAAGCCTACAGAAATATTTTGGGTGGCTGATAACCAGCCACCAACTTTCCCCAGTTGTATTTGAAGGACCATCTTTTCCCAGTTGTATCTACTTGATCCACTGGAGCTGGGAGTTGTATTTACCTGATCCACCAGACCACAGAGGCAGGGCAGATTCCAGGTCATCTCTATTAAAGAGGTCCATCTGGTAGGATCAAGAAGAAGGACCTTGACGGTGAAGGTTCGTTCTCTGAGCTTGTGGATTAGTAATAGTAATAGCAGTAAAGTTGGAAGGGACCTTGGAGGTCATCTAGTCCAACCCCCTGCTCAGGCAGGAAACCCTACACCATTTCGGACAAATGGCTGTCCAGTCTCTTCTTAAAAACGTCCAGTGTTGGGGCATTTACTGCTTCTGGAGGCAGGTTGTTCCACTGACTAATTGTTCTCACTGTCAGGAAATTTCTCCTTAGTTTTAGGTTGTTTCTCTCCTTGGTTAGTTTCCACCCATTGCTTCTTGTCCTGCCTTCAGGGGCTTTGGAAAATAGCTTGATTCCCTCTTCTTTATGGCAGCCCCTGAGATATTGGAATACTGCTATCATGTTCCCCCCTTGTCCTTCTCTTCGTTAAAATAGACATACCCAATTCTAGCAACCGCTCCTTATATGTTTTAGCCTCCAGTCCCCTAATCATCTTTGTTGCTCTTCTCTGCACTCTTTCTAGAGTCTCAACATCTTTTTTACATCGTGGTGACCAAAACTGGATGCAGGATTCCAAGTGTGGCCTTACCAAGGCATTGAAGAGTGGTATTAATACTTCACGTGATCTTGATTCTATCCCTCTGTTAATGCAGCCTAGCACTGTGTTGGCCTTTTTGGCAGCTGCAGCACACTGCTGGCTCATATTTAGGTGACTGTCTACTAGGACTCCGAGGTCCCTCTCACAGTTACTACATTTGGTTTCCAAATGTTTCATTACCAGGCTAGATAACATCTTCATTAGAGTTTAGGAGATGTCTGTGTTGGTGTTCTTCTGTTTATAAGGGCTTCAGGTATGGGTGTGTCAAGGGAGGGTCTTGTGATGGGTCAGGTGTGAGTCATCAGTGAGAGGCTTGTGATGGGTCTTGTGATGGGGAGGGTCTGGGTCGTTGGGAGTCGAAGTACTGGTGGGAGGGGGCCTGCGCGGGATGGTTGAGGGCTGGTGCTGTCCCTGGCTGGCTATGTGGTTGATTTGGATCCTGAGGGGTCTGTAGGCTAATTGTAGGACAAAGTGTCTGTTGATGGAATTGCTTGTGGAGTGCCAAGCTTTGAGGAATTCACAAGCCTGGCGGGTGGTAGGATGGCCAATGATTTTCGAGTTGCTCCAATGAAACTGGTGTTGGTGTGGGTAGAGATTAAGGATTTGGGATGGTGGCATTGGACTGCCAGCCGATGTTTGCGGATCCTGGTTTTTAATTGACATTTTGTATGTCCCATGTAGAATTGCTTGCAATCGTTAACAGTTTTATTTTGTAGGTGACCTTGTTTCTTTCATCCTTCTGTATCTTGTCTTTGGATAATTCCAGAAGAAAGATCATTTCTGTGAGTGGCTCCCTGTCTGTGGAACAGCATCCTTGGTGTTGGTGTGGGTACAGATTAAGGATTTGGGATGGTGGCATTTGACTGCCAGCCGATGTTCGCGGATCCTGGTTTTTAATTGACGTGATGTATGTCCCATGTAGAATTGGTTGCAGCGGTTACAGTTGATTTTGTAGGTGACATTGTTTCTTTCATCCTTCTGTACCTTGTTTTTGGTCCTGGATAATTCCAAAAGAAAGATCTTCTCTGTGGTGACTCCCTGTCTGTGGAACAGCATCCTTGCAGAGATCAGATTGACTCCAAATTCGTCACTCTTTGGAAAGGCCCTGAAGACCTGGTTTTGCCAGGTGGGCCTGGGGACTTCAGAGTGATATGGAGCCCATCAAGCAGTTGGTTCATTGTCCCCAGGAGAACTTTCCTTACACTGAGAACAATTAATCAGTGGAGTAGCTTGCCTCCAGAAATTGTGGGTGCTCCATCACTGAAGGGGGTGGGACTAGAAGACATGCAAGGTCCTTTCAACCTGATTATTCTATGTTTTATATTCTGTAATGTTAATGGTTGAATCTAAACTGTCTGCATTCAGTGTCCTCATTTTCAATTCTAATGAGACATACATGGCCTTCCATTTTTTAAAAAAAGTCAGCATGTGGATTATTTGAGTCCCACTTTCTCACTGCATTTATCTGAAAAGAAAAGCAGACATGTCCCCTTCAATAAGTCCTCTTCATAATGGAGGTCACCTTAAATCAGGCATGGGAACATGTAATGGAGCCTTTATTGTTTGCCTCTGATCTTCCTTTCTGAAGTAGGTGCAGACCTCATCTTAACAAAGAGGGCCCCATCTTCTAGTAATGTGAATTTTTTCTTTCTTGTTTTGCCCTTGAAGCAAAAGTTTGGAGAAGAGGATTCTTGCAAGGGTGTTCATCTAGATTCTTCTCTCTTTTTTTCCCCTTTTCTTTTTTTCCCTTTTTCTTCTAGCTAATGTGCACTATAACTCCCGGAGTCAGTCTCTACGGTCGACAGATAACCGGAAAAGAGATGACATAGAAGACTTTCAGAAATACGGCTATCCTGCGCCACAGATAGGTACGTAGCCCAAATGTTAGAAAATGAAAATGTAAGAGACCAACAGTTCCATACGTGAAGGCTCAGATTAGCCTTCCAGTTTGCTGCTGCGGGCACCACGGCCATTGGAAGTCGAGCTCCGTCTTCCATGTCTGATTTCGCACCACTGTGGAACTCTGGAAAGGGTCAAAAGTCGCCCTGTAGGGGCAACAAGCACGGAGGGGATCCCCACTTGATTGCGGGAGGGCGGTAGCCCTTCTGCTCGATCTGAGGCAGCTCTCCAAACCGGCAGATGAAACACCAGAAATATGGCCCGTCACTAGGCTGCAGACTGCCGAAGTCAAACTTACCACCAGGCACCTATAAAGCAGCGTGGATGAGACTGGGTGAGATCTGAACCTCTCTTCAATGCTAATTATTTTTTCCACCTTGTATAAGCTGCCCAAAGTATTTTCCCCCCTGTGGAGAGAAGGAAGGGAAATTCTATTCCACCCTCTAAAAACAGCGGCGACTGACTATCCAGGGGGAGTTTAAAACGCTGAAAGAATAACTTGATTCTAACTGGATTTTTATCTTTCTCAAATTTGAGGACAAAAAGATTTCTTAATCTTATTGAAGATTTGGGTTTTTACTTACAAAAAAGAAGTACAATTGAAAAAGGATTGTCAAATTAGCCTGATTTTATTTTCCTTAGGGTAGAAGAAACAAAAAGGGAAGATTAAACATTGAGAGGCCATTTGGCCTCCAGATATTCACTTGTAAGCCATTATTGGTCTGTCTTAGACCAACATCCTTAACCTGGTTATAAAATTCACCCATAGGGGGGATTTGCTCAAGATTCGGATCCATCAATTAAGGAAACCAGTTGGGCATGAATAGCAATGTAAGTGTGCAATCCTTGGTGCTTTTTGAGTTTGGCTGTTTCCTTTGTAGACATTTCATTACCCAACTAGGTGACAGCATCCACATGGATGATGGTACCTAGTTGGGTCGTGAAACGTCTGCAAGAAAAGAACCAAGCTCAGAGGGCCCCAGGGACCCTCACAGTTCAATCCTGAGCTACAAATATGCTCTTCTACTGACAGCACAATAAGTGTCCTGTAGTATTCTCAGTTTGGCAGTTGACTACATAACAATTGCTCAGGGGCATTTGTTGGCACCAGGAGAGTCCTCCGCTTATAACAGTTCATCTAGTCCAGTGGTTCTCAACCTGTGGGTCGGGACCCCATTTGGGGCCGAACGACCATTTCACGGGGGTTGCCAAACCACACAGTCCGCTATTTTTTCCCCCCTTTTCCTCAGCTGTGCTACTCCCTTTTATTCTATTGGCTTTGGAAAGCCAATAGAATAGACTCTCTTGAATAGAGTCTAATTCTATTGGCTTTCAAAAGCCAATAGAAATGGTCCAGGCTGTCTCTGCCCTGCTGAGCCCGCCAAAACTCCCATTCTGCAAACGGTGCTGCACCAGTTGAGTAGTCCTCGACTTACGACCGGTTGAGTAGTCCTCGATTTACGACCGGTTGGGGGTCGCGGCATTAAAAAGGTTGAGAACCACTGATTTAGAGACTGTTCAAATTTACAATGGCACTGAAAAAAAGGGACTTAAGACCCTCTCTCACACTTACGACCATTGCAACCTCCCCGCGGTCATGTGACTTATATTCAAATGCTTGACAACTGACTCATGTTTATGGTGTGAGTCGGTTATCAAGCATTCAAATATAAATCACGTGACCGCGGGGAGGTTGCAATGGTCGTAAGTGTGAAAGAGGGTCATAAGTCACTCGCGTTTATGACATGAGTCACGTTGCAGTGTCTCTGAGATCGGGCGATCCCCTTTTGTGACCTTCTGACAAGCACTCAAGGGGGAAAACTAGATTCCCTTAGCAACCAAGTTGCTAATTTCACAGCTGCACCGGTTCAGTTACCAAATTTGTCAAGGAAAGATGTAAAACAGGGCGAAACTCATTTAACAAATTTCAATCAATCCATCAGAAGAGAGCTGGAAGGGACCTTGGAGGTCTTCTAGCCCAACCACCTGCTCAAGCAGGAGACTCTAGACCAGTGGTTCTCAACCTTTTTAATGCCGTGACCCCCAACCGGTCATAAGCCGAGGACTATTCAACCGGTCGTAAGTCGAGGACTACTCAACTGGTGCAGCACCGTTTGCAGAATGGGACTTTTGGCGGGCTCAGCAGGGCAGAGACAGCCTGGACAATTCCTATTGGCTTTGGAAAGCCAATAGAATTAGACTCTATTCAAGAGAGTCTATTCTATTGGCTTTCAAAAGCCAATAGAATAAAAGGGAGTAGCACAGCTAAGGAAAAGGGGGGAAAATGGCGGACTGCATTGTTTGGCGACCCCCGTGAAATGGTCGTTCGACCCCAAATGGGGTCCTGACCCACAGGTTGAGAACCACTGCTCTAGATTTTTCTTCACTTAGCAACATAAATTTTGGTCGTAGGATGAGGACAACCTGCACGGCATATATAGGGGGCTACTTGCACTGCATTGTCAAGAGCAAAACTCAGGTGCACAGGTGAAGGTTTCAAATTAACAGATGCATTGCTACACTGTGCACAGGAACCTTCTCAAATAAGGATCAGAACCTGGTTAGAGCTAGATCAGGGGTCTCCAATCCCTGGTCTGTGGACCAGTACTGGGTTGCGGCATGCCAGCAACCAATCTGCACAATTAAGAAAAGCCCCATCCACAGGATGCAGGCAACACACAAAACCATGCCCTCTTCGGGCCATGGAAAAATCTCTCTCCATGGAACCAGTCCCTGGTGCCCAAAAGGTTGAGGACCTCTAAGCTAGATGACAGTCAAGAGTAACCAAGGCGGATGGGACTTTGGACTGCATAAACCGGGGTCTCCAAATTTGGCAACTTGTAGGCTTCAATTCCCAGAATTCCTCAGCTAGCCAGTAAAGAAAACTCTTGGCTGCCGTCTAGCAGAAATGCAGAACTTTGCAGCTCAAACGTGCTGCATTGGATCAATTAGCACATTCAATTAACCCAGATAAAGACAGGATGACTGGCTTAACCCCATGCAGCATTCTTGCTTCGTTTTAATCTCGGGATGCCCCCAAGGTGCTTTTTTCAAGAGGCAACTGGATTTTCTTTGTTTTTCTTTGAAGAGGTTTCGCTTCTCCTCCAAGAAGGTTCTTCCATTCTGAATTGAGAAGCCAAACCTGCTCAGCAACGTGGCTGCGTTTATGCTGGTTTGCAGTCACGTTTTAGGAAACTTTGCTGAAAATCAGTATTTATTTCAGTTTGGGGCAAAACTGTGTCCATAGCAAGCTGTTGGTTCACTTAATAACTGTGGATTTACTTAATGACAATGCAAAAAAGGTCGTAAAATCAGGTCATTCAGGTGACAGTTATTATTATGACATAACGACTGCAATGGGCAGACCCCATTGCAGTTGTTTCTTAAGGACTTACCTGCAATGGAATTCTCGCTTAATACATCCCCACTGAGTACCTGCATTATTTATATAGCTTGTATAATTGCCTACTTTTGACCTTGACATCTCAAACAAGGACTTGCTCCCTGTTCCCATGGTCCCACCTAAGGTCAAAGAAGAAATGTTGGCTCCCCAAGAGAGAGCACAACTTGGAGAATCCACGCGTTTCCACCTCTCTCTAATGCAAAAACAAAATGGGTGGTCAACCTCAGGATAAGGTAGTTTCCTGTGTTCTACACCTTGACAGGTGATCCAGCGGCGGAAGAGTGGTCGCCCTGGAGCGTCTGTTCGACCACCTGTGGGGAGGGCTGGCAGACTAGGACTCGGTTCTGTGTGTCGTATTCGTACAGCACCCAATGCAGTGGGCCCCTCCGCGAACAACGCCAATGCAACAATTCTGCAGTCTGTCCAGGTGATGACCTTCATGCACCACCCCTCATTCCTTCCCCCTTCTTTCTTCCAGACACGGGGCAGGGTGTGCTTCCAGCTGAAAGAGCTTCAGCATCAAATCAGATGGGGAACCGCAGAATTCTGCAATCTGTATAAATAATGCACACTAAATGCAACACCTGAAATAGTTTTGCCTGTTGAGGTCCTGGTGTTCTCTGAGCCTGTATGTTGCGTGAAGATGTTTCATGACCCAGCTAGGTAACATCACCAGTGCAACTGTTATCTAACGAGTTACAGAATAACAGAGTTGCAAGGAATGCTGGAGGATTTTCTCATCTGACTCCTTGCTCAAGCAGGAGACCTTAAACCAGTCCAGATCAATGGCTGTCCAATCTCTTCTTGAAAACCTCCAATGATGGAGCACCCATAACTTTTGGAGGCAAGCGGTTCCACTGATTAATTGTATTAAAAATGTATCTTTCCTTCTAGCTTCAATCTCTCATTAAGCTTCCATCTCTTACTTCTTGTCTTGCCCTGAGGTTCTTTGGAGAATAGGTTGACCTCTTTCTTCTCTGGGACAGCCCCTCAAGTATTGCAAGACTGCTATCATGTCACTCCTAGTCCTTCCCTTCATTAGACCAGAGGTTCCAAGTTCCCACAACCGTTCTTCCTAGGGTTTACTGCAGTGGTGGGCTTCAAATATGTGAACAACCAGATCTCTGTGTGGATGCCACTTCCGGAAGTCCATTCTGGGCCTGGGCAACAAAAAATTAGCTACCGGTTCTGCCGAAGTGGTGCGAACCGGCTGAATCCCACCACTGGTTTACTGATGAAGATAATGGTATTGGTGATATTACCTGGTTGGGTAATGAAACATCTCCAACTCAACAAATAAGTTCAGTAAGAACCAAGAAGCCCACAATTCAACTCTTAGCTACAGATGTTCGCTTTTATTGGATAGTTTCCCCTAACTTGTGTTATTTCTGAAAGGGCTTCAGGGAACTTGGACTCCGTTCCAAATCACAGTGGAAAGAAAAATATCACCTTGTGGTTCCTGCCTGCCTGAGCGATTTCACCCACAAGCATATGTTTTCAGTTGCAAAAATAATTCAGTGTGTGCTGTTGAAAAGGGCAAACCAGTAAGATGGTGGCAGTGGGATGTTAGCGAGCTAATCTGTTTTGTGTTCTCATTAAAATACCCAGTTGATTCTCATCTCCGAAATTATATATCTATGGAAACCTGGACTCGGGTCTTATCAACACTTCTTTAAAATCACAGGAATGCTTAACAAGCCACAAAGACATCAGGTGTACCCTGCTATGGTTAGGCAAGGGATACAGATACTGTCAATTGTGTATCTTTTATGTGATGACACAAAGGACATGGTGCAACATTTAGATTCACATCTAGGAATGAATCCTGTTTAACTCCTGGGGTGAAATTCTGTCTCTGTGTTAGAGAAGACTTTTGTTTAGTTTAAGAAGTATCAGATCTGAGGGGTCTTCAATGGTCTCTGAGCTTGACTGTTTTCTTGCAGTTGTCTCATGACCCAACTAGGTAACAGTGCTAGAAGGGAGAGGGGTAGGAAGAGGAGGAGGAGGAGGAGGAGGAGGAGGAGGAAGAGGAGGAGGAGGACGACTGTGGGGTCCTTAGTGGTCTCTGAGCTCAGTTGTTTTCCTGTAGATGTTTCATGACCCAACTAGATAACATCATCAGTGCTAGAAGGGAGAGGGGTTTGTGGAAAGGAGGAGGAGGAGGAGGAGGAGGAGCACCAGGAGGAGAAGAAGGAGGAGGAGGACAACGACGACGACTGTGAGGTCCTTGATTCTCTCTGAACTTGGTGGTTTTCTTGCAGGTGTTTTATGACCCAACTAGGGGACATAATCAGCGCTAGATGGGAGTGGGGTGTGTGGGGGAAGAGGAGGAGGAGGAGGAAGAAGAGGAGGAGGAGGAGGAGTGGGATTTCTTGTCTATTTATATACTGGTGGTTTGCCCTGTCAGTGTTGATGGGAGTGTTCTTGAGATGATAGAGCAAACCAGCTGTATTAAAACAGAGAAAAACCCTACTCCCTCCATCTGCAAGAAAATCACCAAGCTCAGAGAGCACCAAGAACCCTATTGTCGTCTTCCTCCTCCTCCTCCTCTTCACAAACTCCACTCCTTTCTTGCACTGATGGTGTTCTCTAGTTGGGTCATGAAACATCTGCAAGAAAACAACCAAGCTCAGAGAGCACCAAGAACCCCACAGTCCTCCTCCTTCTCCTCCTCCTCCTCCTCCTCCTCCTCCTCCTCCTCCTCTCCCTCCCCCTCCTCCTCTCCATAAACTCCACTCCTTTCTTGCACTGATGATGTTTCCTAGTTGGGTCATGAAACATCTGCAAGAAAACAACCAAGCTCAGAGAGCACCAAAACCCCCACAGTCTTCCTCCTCCTCCTCCTCCTCCTCCTCTCCATAAACTCCACTCCCTTCAAGCACTGATGGTGTTCTCTAGTTGGGTCATGAAACGTCTGCAAGAAAACAACCAAGCTCAGAGAGCACCAAAACAGTCTTCCTCCTCCTCCTCTTCCTCTTCCTCTTCCTCCTCCTCCTCCTCCTCCTCCTCCTCCCCCTCCTCTCCATAAACTCCACTCCCTTCAAGCACTGATGATGTTTCCTAGTTGGATCATGAAACCTCTGCCAGAAGTTCAGGGACCACCCAGGACCCCACAGCTCAACCCTAAGCTACGAATACTCTCCTGTATCAGAGCGACCCATCCTAATTTTCAACATCACCTTCTGGTGAACTTAGAATGCAACGAACAACAGAATGAATTGTAATTAATCAATTAAGCGATAAATGATCTGCTGAGGCAGGTGATTGACACAGGCAACACATTGGATCCCAAAGGAGCCTGTTTAGGAATTCTGATCTAGCCTAGTTGGATTAGGGATATAATCAAACCTGCCATCACGGGATGACTGAACCCGCAAAGAGACGGTTTTGAATTATAAATAGTCCTCGACTTACAACATTTGTTTAGTGACCGTTCGAGGTTAACAATGCCACTGGGGAAAAAAAGTGACTTATGGCTATATTATACACAACCGTTGCAGCCTTCCCACGGTCACGTGATCAACGTTCAGAGGCTTGGCAACTGACTCGTACTTATGACAGTTGCAGCGTTCCGGGCAGCATGTGATCCCCTTTGGTGACGTTCTGACATGCAAAGTCAATGGGGGAAGCCAGATTCACTTAACCACTGGGTTAACAATCACAGTAATTCACTTAACAAGAAAGGGGTCAAAACTCACTTAACAACTGTCTCACTTAGCAGTGGAAATTCTGGGCAAAATTTTGATCCTAAGATGAGCTCTACCTCTCTTTGGAATCCAACTCGGAGAATCCCAAAACATCTGAATGGCTTCTTTGGACCTCCAGTGTCCGGGAGGGAATATTTTTGTAAATCCTCCCGTTTGAAACCGAATTCCGAATGGTGAACGTAACAAGGGAGTAAATCCCTTCGGATCTGCAGCGAAGAATAGCCTTCTCCTTATTATATCTTGCAGCGCTGACTCGATATGTTTACACCTCTTAATAACGGATGCTTTCGTATTTTAACCGGCGTTTCTTCTCCTGGCATCTGTGCAAGGCGAACTCTTTGCACGTATTAAATACGAACAAGTGGGGCTGGCGCTAATAATGTTTCAACACAAATTTCAGGAATCTGAACCTCCTCGAACTACGTATTTAACTATGATTTGGGAGGAAAAGGCAAGCTCAAGCGGAATCAAAAAAGAGAACTCTTAGAATTGCAAATCGGCGCCAAAAGTACGGCTTTATTTGAGTGGAAACGTCCATGTGGGGTGTCCTTAGACTTGCAAATGAACGCAGAAATTACAGTTAAAATGTTTGCTGAATATGAATAATACGAAGGTCCTGCACTGCAAGTGTGTAGATTTGCTTATCCTCCAGTCAGAAAAGGGCAAAATTGTTTCCGCTAAAAAAGAAACTGCAATTTACTAAGGAGCTTATAAGTGGAAAATGGAAGCTTTTTTTTTTCTTTTCAGCTTCTCTGGAGTGTCCAGGGGCAAATTTTAATCAGGATTCGCCCTCTCTCCCACCCCCCATGTTGTCACTGCTCTACGCTGAACTGACCTAAAAATTTGTCTCCAGCTGTTTAATTTGCACAGAATAAATGGGGAAGATAGAATGCAGAACAAAGAAGCTATAAAAAGACAGCCAGTTTGGTCTATGTACTGGTCTAGGAGCCTGGCAGTTCTAGTCCCGCCTTAGACATGAATGCTTCCTGGATGACTTTGGGCCAATCACTAGGAGAGGGTGAGTTCTAGTTTGTCTTCGGCCTGAAAGCCAGCTGGGTGACTTTGGGCCAATCACCAGGAGACTGGGACTTCTAGCCCCTCATTAGACAGAAAAGCCGGCTGGGTGACTTTGGGCCAATCACCAGGAGACTGGGACTTCTAGCCCCTCATTAGACAGAAAAGCTGGCTGGGTGACTTTGGGCCAATCACCAGCTGAGTTCTAGTCCTCCCTTAGGTACAAAAGCTGACTGGGTGACATTGTGACCCAGGAGAGGATGAATTCTAGTTCCACCTGAGGCACAAAAGCCTACTGGGTGACTTTGGGGCAGTTCTTCTCTCTCAGTCCAACCCCAACTTCACAGGGTTGTTGTCGTGAATTAAATAGGAGGCGGAAAAAGACCCAGGTATGTTTAGTCTCTTGAGTTCCTGATAAAGAACAAGAAAGGTGGGGATGAACATCCAAGAAAGAAAGAAATCATAAATAAGTGATCAACAGTGAGCAGATACAGAGACTTCAGAAGTTGTAGTTGCTCCATCACTGGTGATTTTTAAGAAGAGACTAGACAGTCACTTGTCTGAAATGGTATAGGTTCTCCTGCTTGAGCATGGGGCTGAACTAGAAGACCTCCAAGGTCCCTTCCAGTTCTATTCTATTCTATTCTATTCTATTCTATTCTATTCTATTCTATTCTATTCTATTCTATTCTATTCTATTCTATTCTATTCTATTCTATTCTATTCTATTCTATTTCATCCATTCTACTCTACTCTATGCTACTCTATACTCTATTCTATTCTGTTCTGTTCTGTTCTATTCTATTCTATTCTATTCTATTCTATTTCATCCATTCTACTCTACTCTACTCTACTCTACTCTGACTCTACACTACCCTACCCTACTCTACTCTACTCTACTCTACTCTACTCTACTCTACTCTATTCTATTCTATTCTATTCTATTCTATTCTATTCTATTCTATTCTGTTTCATCCATTCTATTCTAGTCTATTCTATTTCATCCATTCTACTCTACTCTACTCTACTCTACTCTACTCTACTCTACTCTACTCTACTCTATTCTACTCTACTCTATTTCATCCATTCTACTCTACTCTACTCCTATTTCTATTCTATTCTATTCTATTTCATCCATTCTACTCTACTCTTTGCTCTACTCTGACTCTACTCTGACTCTACTCTACTCTACTCTATTCTGTTCTGTTCTGTTCTATTCAATTCTACTCTGTTCTATTCTATTCTATTCTATTCTATTCTGTTTCATCCATTTTACTCTACTCTACTCTACTCTATTTCATCCATTCTACTCTACTCTACTCCTATTTCTATTTCTATTTCTTTCATTACAGTCCACGGCACCTGGGACGAATGGTCGCCCTGGAGTCTCTGTTCATCAACCTGCGGACGGGGATACAGAGATCGCACCCGGATATGCAAACCCCCCCAGTTCGGAGGGAGCCCCTGCGAAGGTCCCGAGAAGCAAACCAAGTTCTGCAATATCGCTCTTTGCCCAGGTAATTTGGTAAAGAAACTTTCCCTCCCATTTCCCCCCCCCAACATCCATGACCGATGGGGAATCGTGATTTTCTCTTTTTTAAAAAAAAAACAACTGTTTTTTTCTGCTTCTGGAGATTGGAGAAAGGATAATGGCTTAATGAACGGGAATTTATACTGCCAAAAAATGCAGTCCTGGTGGGATGGTACAGGCAGGTAGTCCCCGGCTTATAACCATTCGTTTAGTGACCATTCAAAGTTACAATGGCAGTGGGAAAAACATTGGTTGTGACCACTTTTCACACTTAGGACCAGTGGTGGGATTCAGCCAGTTCACACCAGTTCGGTAGAACCGGTAGCTAAATTGTGTTGAGTTTGGAGAACTGGCTGCTTCTGGAAGTCTGTTCTAGGCCTCAGAGGCTTGGAGGAGGTCTCCCAGGCCTAGAACGGCCCACCGGAAGTGCATGGATGTCACTTCCGGAAGTCCATTCTAGGTCTCAGAGGCCTAGGCCTGCATCCACGCAGAGAACCGGATATTCAGGTATTTGAATCCCACCACTGCTTAGGACCGTTGCAGCATCCCTGTGGTCATGTGATCAAAATTTGGGCACTTGGCAACTGGTTCGTATTTATGATGGCTGCAGTGTACTGGGGTCATGTGATCACCATTGGTGACTTTCCCAATGGGGGAAGACAGATTCACTTAATAACCATATGATTCACTTAACAACATATCTATCTATCTATCTATCTATCTATCTATCTATCTATCTATCTATCTATCTATCTATCTATCTATCTATCTATCTATCTATCTATCTACCTACCTACCTACCTACCTAGATTATCTATCTATTATCTGTCTTTGTCTGTCTGTCTATCTGTCTACCTCTCTCTCTCTCTCTCTCATCTCTCTCATCTATCTAGCTATCTATCTATATCTATCTATCTATCTATCTATCTATCTATCTATCTATCTTCTATCATATCTCTCTATCTATCTATCTACATACCTATCTATATCTCTATCATCTCTGTCATCTCTCTCTATATATATCATCTCTATCATCTCTCTGTCTCTCATCTATCTATCTATCTATCTATCTATCTATCTATTATCTATCTATCTATCTATATATCTATCACTCATCTCTCTCCTATCTATCTATCTATCTATCTATCTATCTATCTATCTATCTATCTATCTATCTATCTATCTATCTATCTATCATCTCTATCATCTCTCTCTATCTATCTATCCACATACCTATCTATCTCTATCATCTCTTTCTCATATCTATCTCTATATATATCATCTCTATCATCACTCTCTCATCTATCTATCTATCTATCTATCTATCTATCTATCTATCTATCTATCTATCTATCTACATACCTATCTATCATCTCTCTCTCATATCTCTCTATATATCTCTATGATCTCTCTCTCATCTATCTATCTATCTATCTATCTATCTATCTATCTATCTATCTATCTATCTATCTATCTATCTATCTATCTATTTATCTAGCTAGCTAGCTAGCTAGCTAGCTATTGGACCAGCAAAGTCAATGATGGAAGCTGGATTTGCTTAACAACCACATGATTCACTTAACAACACACACACACACAAACATATGTATCTATGTATATACTTCTTACACACATTATATTTTTATGACCTATTTTATACCCATTTTATTTGAATTTGTAAGTGCTTCTGCCACAGATAAAGAAGGAACTTAACAACTGCAGCAATTCCTTGAACAATGGTGGCAAAGAAGCTCATCAAATCAGGCACAACTCACTTAAGAACAGTCTTGCTTAGCAATGGAAATTTTGGCCTTAGTTGTTGTCGTAAGTCAAGGATGACCACCTGTCTAGTTGAACCAAGAAAGTTCAATGTGGTATTTTTGTGGCACAGGAGCCCCAGGAAACACTGCACAAAAGTAAACATGGTGCAACTCTATATACAGCCATACAGAGTCATGTCCACTGCAAGGCGACCAAACTGGTCAGTCCTGGAGGAGATCAACCCCGACTGCTCTTGAGAAGGCCAGATCCTAAAGTTGAAACTCAAATACTTTGGCCACCTAATGAGAAGGAAGGACTCACTGGAGAAGGGCCTAATGCTGGGAAAGATGGAGGGCAAGAGAAGAAGGGGATGACAGAGAATGAGATGGCTGGATGGAGTCACTGAAGCAGGAGGTGGGAGCTTAAATGGACTCCAGGAGATGGTAGAGGACAGGAAGGCCTGGAGGAACGTTGTCCATGGGGTCGCGATGGGTCAGACACGACTTCACAACTAACAACAGCAAGAGTCATGTCCAGGTGGAAATTTGCAGCCTACAATCCTGGAATTAACATTAGTATTTTCTAGGAGTGAGGACTGGGGTCACAACAACAACAATGTGTAGCCCACCTTTTTTTGAGTTGCATTCTCTAGCCATCCAATTTTTCCAAAGTTTGGATTTGGATAGTCCTTGACCTACCACCACTATTGAACCCAAAATTTCTGTCACTAAGTGAGACAGTTGTTAAATGAGTTTTGTCCTGTTTTATGATGTTTCTTGGCAGAGTTGTGAAGTGAATCAAGTGGTTTTTAAAGGAATCTGGCTTCCCCCATTGGCTTTGCTTGCCAGAAATTCACAAAAGGGGATCACGTGACCCTGGGACACTGCAACTGTCATAACTACAAGCCAGTTGCCAAGTGTTTGAATTTTGATCACGTGACCACAGGGAGGCTGCATCGGCCATAAGTGTGAAAAACGGTCATAAGTCACCTTTTTGAGTGCTGTCGTAACTTGGAATGGTCAGTAAACAAATGATTGTAACAGCAATTATGCCTTCACATCACCGGGGAAAAATAAGTGGAAACAGCCCCAAAGGGAATGTGCTTTTAATGAATTGTAGATGGGGAGAAATAGCAATAAGATCTTCGGGCTTAATTAATATTTAAGGTTGATCTCCATATAACTGACCACCAGTTTCAGAGAGAGGAGAGATGGGATACAGGAATTTTAGTAGCCACAACGAGACGGAGGCATCGATGACACATTTTTTAATTCCCTGTTTTATTATCCCTGGCTGACCGGCTGTACTCAGCGTGTGGTCCTCAATAGAACAGCATCTACATGGAGGGAAGTGTGTAGTGGGGTGTCCCAGGGCTCTGTTCTGGGCCCAGTGCTCTTCAACATCTTCATCAACGATCTGGACGAGGGGATAGATGGGGAACTCATCAAATTTGCAGACGACACCAAGCTGGCAGGAATAGCCAACACTCCAGAAGACAGGCTTCAGATACAGGTGGATCTGGACAGACTTGAACACTGGGCGCTATCTAACAAAATGAAAATCAAGGGTGAAAAAAGCAAGGTTCTGCATTTAGGCAAGAAAAACCAAATGTACAGGTATAGCATAGGGGGTACCTTGCTCAATAATAATAACTGTGAGAAGGATCTCGGAGTCCTAGTGGACAATCACTTAAATATGAGCCAGCAGTGTGTTGCAGCTGCCCAAAAAACCAACACAGTGCTGGGCTGCATTAACAGAGGGATAGAATCAAGATCACGTGAAGTATTAATACACTTTATAAGGCCTTGGTAAGGCCACACTTGGAATACTGCATCCAGTTTTGGCCACCACAATATAAAAATGATGTTGGGACTCTGGAAAGAGTCCAGAGAAGAGCAACAAAGATGATTAGGGGACTGGAGGCTCAAACATATAAAGACAGTTGCAGGAATTGGCTAGGTCTAGTTTAATTACTCAAAACAATGACAATTCTCAAATGCGGCATTTATTTGCAGCTGGACAAGAGATCTGGAATGACTTCTTTAGGAAAAAAAAATGAAGGGAAGCTGGGAAAACATTGCTTAATTGCAGCAGGAACTCTGCTTAAATTCTGGCTGGCTGACGACTGTTTGATTTGGTGCAGTGAGGCGCTGATAATTAAACTGCTGGATCTTCGGAGTGAAAATCTTGGCAAACAACTGGGCACTGCTTTTAGAGTTTTATCACACACACACACACACACACACACACACACACACACACACACTTGGATGTTAATTAAAGAGAGAAATGCCAGCCATTTAACAAAGATGGTTTGTGTTCTGGGAAAGGTCAGGATACAGGGAGGACCGGAATAAAATATATCTTCCCCACCCACCACACAACCTAGTGGTTTTTTTTTTTTTACTGGAGCAAACTGCATCGCTGGTGTGGGGTGTCCAGAGTATTCCCTCAAAATACTTGTTGCACTACAGGCGGTCCTCGTACAACTTACAAAGGTTTGTTTAGTGACCGTTCGAATGACTGACGGCCGTTTTTCACACTTAACAATCGTTGCAAAATCTCCGTGGTCGCGCGATCAAAATTCAGACTCTTACCAACTGACTCGCATTTACGACGGTTGCAGTGTCCCGGGCTCATGTGATCCCTTTATTGCAAAATGCAGGCAAAAGTCACTTAACAACCGCCTGAGTTAGCAACAGACATTTTGGGCTCAGTTGTCGTTAAGTCGAGGACTTACCTGTACAAAGCAAAACGGTAAGTCATCCCCTCTGGGATGTCCGTTAAATCCTAATTTTAAACTTTGTGCACAGAATTGGGCCATACCATAAATACTTATAGATTGATGTATAGATTGATTTACGATCACAGTTTGGGGTCCACGTTTCCAGGGCTAAGCCAGGCAGTGGTTGCGAGTTGTTGCTCCATTGTGCGACCTGCTTTGTCCACCATCGTTAAATGAATCACGTCATGCTTATGCGAATCTGGCTTCTCCCATGGAGTTTGCGTGTCGGAAGCTGGTGGGGAAGGTTGCAAATGGGGATTGCATGATCCTGAGATAGGGAAACCGTCAAGGGTACATGCTAGTTGCCAAGCACCCAGAATTTGATCACGTGACCATGGGAATGCTGCAACGGTTGTTAAGTGTGAAATGAGTCCCTCTTCTCAGTGCCCGTTGTAACTTTGAACAATCTCTAAACAAATGGTGGTTGAGTCAAGGAATTTTATGGAATGAGAATGTGAACAAAACAAAGATAATGTAAGGAATTTGACCATTTTCCTCACTTCTGGAGGTGGAGTTTTCTACTAGAAATGACAGCTGGGGTGAAAACTGAATTATATTAGCAGAAGTCTAAAAAGAATCTCCCATAACTCAGCTGAGCGGTGTGTGTGTGTGTATGTGTATGTGTGTATGTGCATACTTGTCTTTATTATGATGAAGCTATGAACAAAACAACTTTGTGAGAGTGGTAAATATCTGTAGCTCTGGTGGAGGATGAAGGTGGAGATTCGTTTTCTGAGCTGGTGGGTTGGTTTCCGAACATTTCGTTAGCAGGCTGGGTAACGTCTTCAGCGGAGTTGAGGAGAGGTCAGTGTTACAGGTGGTCTTCTGTTTACAAGGACGTTGGGTGTGGTCAGTAGGTCTGGTGAGGGGAAGGTCATATCAGCTGAAGGTCTTGTGATGGGTCATGTCAGGTGAGATTCTTGTCATGGGTTAGATAAGGATCATCTCAGGTGTTGTGAGGGGGTCTTGTGATGGGTCTTGTGGGGATCACATCAAGTGAGGGTCCTGTGATGGGTCTTGTGATGGATCAGGTATGGGTTGCTTCAAGTGAAGATCTTGTGATGGGTCTTGTGATGGGTCAGGTGTGGGTCACATCAGGTGAGGGTCTTGTGATGGGTCTTGTGATGGGTCAGGTGTGGGTTATCTCACACAAGGGTCTTGTGATGGGTCAAGTGAGGGTCACCTCAGTGAAGGTCTTGTGAGCGGTCTTGTCATAGATCTTGTCATTGGTCAGGTGTGGGTCACATCAGGTGAGGCTCTTGTTATGGGTCTTGTGAGGGAGTCTGGTCATGGGTCAGGTGAGGGTCCCCTCAAGTGAGGGTCTTGTGAGGGGTCAGGTCTGGGTCATGTCAGGTGAGCATCTTGTGATAGGAACAAAGTTGGATGATCCAGCGTTGTCTAGATTGGTCCAAGGTGGTTTGTGAAGCTTGAAGGCATCTAAAGATCTACAATCCTCCAATTCACAGATCATTCCAACTTCATCTCTTGGGTTGGGGAATTATTTTATTTATTTATTTATTTAATTTATTTATATGCCGCCCAATCCCAAAGGACTCAGGGCGGCATACAAAATTAAAACAATCATCAAGAATAAGACAATAAAATAATACAATCATACCGCAAATCCGATCATGTCCCGCCCCCCCCCCCCCGGGGACATCAGCCCCAGGCCTGCCGGAACAGGAAGTTTTAACGGCTTTCTTAAAGGCCGGCAGGGTGGGAGTTGTTCGAACCTCGGGGGGAAGTTGATTCCACCAGGTCGGAGCCACCACAGAAAAGGCCCTTCCCCGAGGGCCCGCCAGCCGACATTGTATGGCCGACGGGACCTGAAGGAGGCCCAATCTATGGGACCTCACCGGTCTCTGGGAGCTGTGCGGCAGAATGCGGTCCTGTAAGTAACCTGGTCCTAAGCCATGAAGGGCTTTAAAGGTGATAACCAACACCTTGAATTGCGTCCGGAGACCCACAGGAAGCCAGTGCAGCTCGCGGAGGATAGGTCACACGTGGGCGTACCTTGGCCTTAATCTTTAGCCTCCCTGTTTTAGCAATATAAGTTCTGAGATAATTGGATCCAGTCCGTCATCTCAAGCCCCATGGCAAGATATACCGCTACAATAAAAATTACTCATATTTCATTCCTAAATTGCACATTGCAGGAGGAGGTGTCGCCAGTTAGGTGATAAATTGTGGCTCATGTTTCAGACTGGGTGTGTGCTAGTCTGTGTGTATGTGGTGTGCTATGAGCTAATTACGTTGTGCAAAAGGGGGGGGGGAATTCAGAAGTTTTGAGAAACTGGACAGCTTACAATAGTGCAAATGGGGCTGGGGGGGCGGGGCTTAAATCCTTATGCTTTGAAATAATTTGTATTTGCTTTATCATCCCAAATTCCTGTTGGGATATTCCTGTGAGGATATTCAGCCCAGCAAACCAAGTCATCAATAGCTTATTTACAGATTACAGACGGGAGAAGGGCTAGACTGTCAAAAGAGAAAAATGTCTTATCAAAAGCGATGCAGCTGATATTAAAAAACAAGAACAGCCCTGAAGGATTCCGTCAATATGTTTCTTTTCCTTGCTTTGGCAGGAAAACTGCTCAAGAAATTCACTCAGTGCTTATTTGCTGTCTCCTTGAATTAGAATATCAGAATAGAATACAGCTGGAAGGGACCTTGGAGGTCTTCTAGTCCAACCCCCTGCTCAAGCAGGAGACCCTATATCCTTCCAGACAAGTGGCTGTCCAGTCTCTTCTTAAAAACCTCCAGTGATGGAGCGCCCACGATATCTGGAGGCAAGTCGTTGCCCTGATTGTTCTAACTGTCAAGAAATTTCTCCTTAGTTTTAGGTTGCTTCTCTCTTTGATAAGCTTCCATCTGTTGCTTCTTGTCCTGCCTTCTGGTGCTTTGGAGAATAGCTTGACCCCCTTTTCGTTGTGGCAGCCCCTCAAATATTGGAAGACTGCTATCATGTCATCCCTTGTCCTTCTCTTCGTTAGAGTAGCTATACCTGGCTCCTGCAACCGATCTTCATCTGTTTTAGTCTCCAGGCCTTGGATCATCTTAGTTGCTCTTCTCTGAACTTTTTCCAAAGTCTCAACGTCTTTTTTTTTTTTGTAATGTGGTGACCAAAATTGGCTGCAGTATTCCAGGGGTGGCCTTACTAAGGCTTTATAAAGCGGTGCTAATATTTCAGGTGATTTTCTATGCCTCTGTTTATACAACCCAGGATTGTGTTAGCTTTTTTGGCTGCTGCTGTACAACGCTGGCTCGTGTTTAAGTGATCGCCCACTAGGACTCCAAGGTCCCTCTCACAGTTGCTGTTTTTGAGGCAGATCTCAGCTAATCTGTACTTAAACTTTTGATTTTTCCTGTCTAAATGTAAAACTTTTGCTTTTCTCCACATTGGATTCCATGCTGTTGGATAGGGCCCTTTCTTCAAGTAATTATTAGAGCTATCACTGGAAAGTCCATGCAAAATTCTTGTCTTGTATGCCTCTGCGACGTCTACTATTCCAGGATGAGATTTATAATCTCAGTCTTCCCAGTCTGGAAGGGAACAGTCAGGATAAATGGCCTCTCTCCTTCAGGATTGTTTGCTGTTGTTTCTCTCACCCTTCTTCCAGAGATTATAGCCCGCATGAACATTTGGAGGGCAGCTAACTAAATCTAGTTTTTGAAACAAGGTCATGTGTAGTTCAAGATTCTTGATGAACTAATGTTTATTTCATGTCTGTCAAGAGGGCAAGATTGCCTTTGTCTGCTGTGCAGATGTGAAATTCCATATCTCAAGGTCTACGTTTAACTGGAAAGTTACGACAGTGCAAAATAAAGTTCCAAATTATAGAATCATACATAGGGAGGGAGGGAGGGAGGGAGGAAGGAAGGAAGGGAGGGAGGGAGGAAGGAAGGAAGGAAGGAAGGAAGGAAGGAAGGAAGGAAGGAAGGAAGGAGCTTGGTGGTTTTCTTGCAGACATTTCATCATCCCACTGGGTAACAACATCAGTGCTAGAAGGAGGTAGGATTTGTGGAGAGGCGGAGGAGGAAGAGGAGGGAAGGAGGTAGAAGGGAGGAGGAAGAAGAGGAAGAGGGAGAGGGAGGAGAAAGAGGACTGTGGGGTCCTTGGTGCTCTCTGAGCTTGGTCATTTTCTTCCAGGCGTTTCATTACCCAACTAGGTAACACCTTCAGTGCTGAAGGGAGTGGGGTTTGTAATTTCTAGCACATGATGTTCCCTAGTTGGGTCATGAAACATCTGCAAGAAAACCACCAAGCTCAGAGAGCCCTAAGGACCCCACGGTTCAGCCCTGAGCTACGAATCTTCTCTTTCATCGGTGCAATCCCTACTGGATCAGAAAGCTGGCATGTCGACACCAGCCGTGCAAAAGCGTTTTTCACATTCTGCCTCCTGTCTTTTCTTCCTTTGGGCCACTCAGTGGACGGCAACTGGAATGCCTGGTCCAGCTGGAGCTCCTGTTCGACCTCCTGCTCCAATGGCACCCAGCAGCGGACACGGGAGTGCAACGGACCCTCGTACGGAGGGGCGGAATGCCAGGGACCCTGGGTGGAGTCCCGGGACTGCTTCCTTCGGCAATGCCCAGGTGGGTTGCATGGGGACCCCCTCCCAAGTGGAGAGCTTTGATGACCAGGGGTGGGGTGAGGTGGGTGGCTAAATACATTTGAGAGAGAGAGAGAGAGAGAGAGAGAGAGAAAGACAGATAGATAGATATGAAAGATAGATAAGATAGATAGGTAGATAGAAAGATAGATATGAAAGTTAGATAGATAGATAGATAGATAGATAGATAGATAGATATGAAAGATAGATATGAAAGATAGATATGAAAGAGATGAAAGAGATAGATATGATAGATAGATAGATAGATAGATAGATAGATAGATAGATAGATAGATAGGGAGAGAGAGAGAGACAAACAGACAGACAGACAGACAGAATAAATATGAAAGAAAGAGATGAAAGAGAGATAGATACATAGATATGAATGATAGATAGGTAGGTAGGTAGATAGATATGAAAGATAAAAAGATAGATATGAAAGATATGAAAGATAGATATGAGAGATAGATAGATGTAGGTAGGTAGGTAGGTAGGTAGATAGACAGACAGAATAAGAGAGATAGAGAGATACATGTGGAAAGAAAGAGACACACAGAATTGAGTTGTTCGGAGAACTGGCTGAACCCATGTTGCTTCCGGAAGTCCGTTCTAGGCCTTGGAGGCCTGGAGGAGGTCTCCCAGGCCTAGAACAGCCCACCAGAAGTGTGTGGATGTCACTTCTGGAAGTTCGTTCTAGGCCTCGGAGGCCTGGAGGAGGTCTCCCAGGCCTAGAACAGCCCACCAGAAGTGCATGGATGCCACTTCCAGAAGTCCATTCTAGGCCTCGGAGGCCTGGAGGAGGTCTCCCAGGCCTAGAACAGCCCACCAGAAGTGTGTGGATGTCACTTCCGGAAGTTCGTTCTAGGCCTCGGAGGCCTGGAAGAGGTCTCCCAGGCCTAGAACGGCCCACCAGAAGTGCATGGATGTCACTTCCAGAAGTCCGTTCTAGGCCTCGGAGGCCTGGAGGAGGTCTCCCAGGCCTAGAACGCCCACCAGAAGTGTGTGGATGTCACTTCCAGAAGTCCGTTCTAGGCCTAGTGGAGGCCACCCAGGCCTAGAACAGCCCGCCGGAAGTGCATGGATTTCATTTCTGGAAATCCATTCTAGGCCTAGTGGAGGCCTCCCAGGCCTAGAACAGCCCACAGGAAGTGCATGGATGTCACTTCCGGAAGTCCATTCTAGGTCTCAGAGGCCCAGGCCTGCATCTATGCAGAGAACCGGATGTTCAAGTATTTGAATCCCACCACTGGACGTAGGTACACTTTCTCATTGAGGCCAGGTTATTTTCTGCTCTTGTTCGACATAGAAATATAGCTGTGATGACCCAGAAGAATTGGAGGACTCAATGATCAGGAAACCCACATTTATGTTAATCTATTGTGTCTTTCAAATATAAACTGGCCTGTGTTCTTTGAAAAGCCTTCCTCCCATTCAGAGACATCTCAGTCTAGCGCCACCTGGTGTCTACACTATATTAATGACACCCTCTTTTGGCCTTTGGGAAAATACAGGAAGACACATCACTTTGAAAGTTTCCCTTTCCCATAATATATCTTCTCTAAAAGCAGAAATTCCATGCTTCTGATAAACGGACAAACACTGACATTCCCTAAACTCCGCTGAAGAGGTTACCCAGCCTGGTAACAAAACATTTGGAAACCAACCCACCAGCTCGGAGAACGAACCTTCACTCTCATCCTACCCCCAAGCTGCAGATATTTGCCACTATCACAAATCTCTATCCACCATCTATATCTGTCTGTCTGTCTGTCTATCATCTATCTATCTATCTATCTACCTATCTACCTGTCTTTGTGTCTGTCCATCTACCTGTCTGTCTGTCTGTCTATCATCTGTCTGTCTACCTATCTGCCTATCTACCTGTCTTTGTGTCTGTCCATCTATCTGTCTGTCTGTCTGTCTATCATCTATCTGTCTACCTATCTACCTATCTACCTGTCTTTGTGT
>JAKSXO010000092.1:723251-868251 GCA_024509115.1 Crotalus helleri
ATTCTATTCTATTCTATTCTATTCTATTCTATTCTATTCTACTCGTCTTCATTTTCTATTCTATTCCATTCTATTCTATTCTATTCTGTTCTGTTCTGTTCTATTTTATTCTATTCTATTCCATTCCATTCCATTCCATTCCATTCCATTCTATTCTATTCTATTCTATTCTATTCTACTCGTCTTCATTTTCTATTCTATTCCATTCCATTCTATTCTATTCTATTCTATTCTGTTCTGTTCTATTTTATTCTACTCTTTTTCATTATTCTATTCTATTCTATTCTATTCTATTCTATTCTATTCTATTCTACTCATCTTCATTTTCTATTCTATTCTATTCTATTCTATTCTATTCTATTCTATTCTATTCTATTCTATTCTATTCTATTCTAGTTGCAGGAACTGGGTATGTCTAGTCTAATGAAGAGAAGGACTAGGGGTGACGCGATAGCAATCTTTCAATGCCTGAGGGGCTGCCCCATAGAATAGGAGGTTTTTAAGAAGGGATTGGACGCCCACTTGTCTGAAATGGAACAGGGTCTCCCGTTTGAGCATGGGGTTGGACTAGAAGACCTCCAAGGTCCCTTCCAACCCATTTATGCTACGTTCTATTTGGTGGGGATGCTTCAGTTGAGATTCCTTTACTGAGCAGGGAATAGATTTGGGGCGCCATGTAGAGCCTTCCACCCTTGGGAGCCAAAAAGGAAGACGCTCCTCTGAAACTGCATTGCTGGAATAGACGACAAAGTGGACCAAGCCAACTATGGAGGTTTCACAGAGAAACACTGCTAGTTCTGATAAGTGTCTACGGGGGAGTTTGAATTGATAATAATAATTCAATTCTAAATGTTGCCTTTTTGGCACCGGGCTGCAAGTGATATATTTTAGAGTCTTCTGGGAAGAAAAAATTAAATTTGTCTTCCTGGAAGCTACTCAGAGCTGTTGTAGTTGTACCACTCTGATCTCTCTCTCTTTCTCTCTCTATCTTCACTTTCTCATTTCTCTCTCCCCTTCTCTCTCTCTCTCTTTCATTTTCTCTCCCTTTCTTTCTCTCTTTCCCAGTCCCTCTCTATTTCTCTGTATTTCTCTCATCTCTTTTTTCTCATTCTTTCTTTTTTCTCTTCCATTTTAATCTCTTCTTTTTCTCTTTTTTCACTCTTTCATTTTCTGCCCTTTTTTCACTCCTGTTCTCTTTCTCTCTCATTCTTTCTTCTCTTTTCTTTTTCCCCATCTCCCTCCTTCTCTCTCTTTGTCTCTCTCATTTTCTCTACCTTTCTTTCTCTCTTTCCCTCTCCCTCTCTCTTTCTCTTCTTCTTTCTTTGTCTCTCTCATCTCTTTCTCATTCTTCTGTTCTCTCTTCCATTCTCTCTCGTACTCTTTTCTTTCTCTTCTCTCTCTGACTCTCCTTTTTTCTCTCCCTTTCTTTCTCTCTTTCCTTCTCCCTCTCTGTCTCTTCCTCTCGCTATCTGTCTCATCTCTCTTTCTAATTTTTCTCTTCCATTCTCCCTTACTCTCTTCTCTTCCCCCTTTCTTTCTTTCTCTCTCCTCCTCCTCCTTCTTCTTCTCCTCTTCCTCCTCCTTGTCCTCCTCCTCCTCCTCTTCTTCTTCTTCTTCTTCTTCTTCTTCTTCTTCTTCTTCTTTTTCTTCTTCTTCTTCTTCCTTCTTCTTCTTCTTCCTCTTCCTCTTCCTCTTCTTCCTCCTCCCCCCACTCTTCCCAAACTACCAATAACTTTTTGCATCCAGAAAGGATACTGCTTATGGTTGGTTGCTAAAACAACCCACCTACAGCTTTGAAAAATGAGGTGCCCCTTTGTTATTTCCAAATGAACACCATTGCAGGCTAATGAAAAAGAAATGCACCTGATCAAAACTATAATCCCAACCAGCTTTAAAAAAAAAAATAACTAGCAGATCTTGCTTAACCTCCTGGCCCAATTGCTTTGGGAGGTTGCTAGGTCCTCACCACTTAGGGTCATCCTGATCTCCAGGGGGATGCTGTTCCACAGAGCGGAAACTGTGTGATGGAACATGGTAAGGAGATGGTTTTCCAGGCAGGTGAATTCAAGAGGCAACTCAGCTCAGATATTGTGTGTGAGAGAAAGAGGGTGAAGACATCCCCTCCCTAATAGTTCCCAGAATATATTATAGATGAAGAGAGTAGAGTGTTCACTCTGGCAAGATTCTGTCTATGGGTGTGAAACAATAAGGAACTCAACTTGGAAGAATCCCCATGTGTCATTCTTTGGGGGGGGGGCTGACACAGCAAAGGCATGACTCCTGGGTCCAATGAGGTGACATTATTTGATGGAAAGGAGTTGGAACATGTCCTCCTTGCTAGATCTGGTGGGACAATCAGAGACAACAGAGAACAGTCCTGGGAATCTTGTGGGAGCTTGAATAACCAGCACCTTGGATGACCCTCGGATGCTCACTGACAGCCAGTGCAGCTCTCTGAGCAACGGTTTTTATATGACTGTAATAATAATAATGAAAAATCTTTAAAAATATCTGCAGTGTTGCGTTCTGGTCCAGCTACAGCTTCCAAATTATCTCGAAGATTAACGGCATGCAGAGCACATTACAGTGATCCAAATGGAAGGTGACTAATGCATGAGTCACCAAGAAGAAGATCTTCTGGACTAAGAACAGGCACTGTGGGTAGCCAAGGCAGACCTGTTCAAGGCCACAGTTGCACTCTGCGGTCAAGAGATCTCTGTGTCAGGGCCCACTTCAAAATCTCATCCTAAGAAAGCAGAACTCGTGGAGGCCGTTTCTTCCAAAAGGAACTTTTATTAGGAGAAACTGACTGCAGGCATAACAGACAGGATCTGAGGGTTTTCCCACTCAGATCAATAGGTTAAAGGAGTCCCAAGTGTGCTGGTCAGAGTATATAGCTATCTTAGGAATTAAGAACTGTCCCCTTAACGGATAGCCTTCTGGGCAATGTAGTTTAAGTTACCTGGTCATATCTGTGTTCGGACTGGCCACTGGGAGGGACTTCTCATTGTTACCGGATTTCCTGGCTATGTGCTGGCCAGCAAGGTCTTTATGAATTCCAGCCACGAGAACTGTTTGCTTCATTAGCATGGAAGAAACTATCTCTATTTACCTACATGTTGGGATACAGATTATGCAAAGAATGTCAGAAGAATCCCTACACAAACTGCTTAGAGGATGCCTGACGAATTAAAGTAATCTACATGAACCCTTTCCGTGGAGTTAATTTGTCTATATCAAGTAATAGCCAGTTCCCTTTGCTTGTAACAGACCAAGCAAACCCCACCCCAATAGTTCAGGCAGGAGAAGAAGCAATGGATGGAAACTAACCAAGGAGAGAAGCAACCTAGAACTAAGGAGAAACTTCCTGACAGTGAAAACAATTAACCAGTCGAACAACCTGCCTCCAGAAGTGGTGAATGCTCCAACAGTGGAATTTTTTTAGAAGAGACTGGACAGCCATTTGTCTGAAATGTTATAGGGTTTCCTGCCTGAGCAGGGGATTGGACTAGATGACCTCCAAGGTCCCTTCCAACTTTATTATTATTATTATGGATCATCGCACAGTCAGCCAGATGTTCAGACTGGATTTGGTATTTTGTCTACCTGTCGAGTCCTTACCCAGGACCTGGGATAGGCAGATGTGGATGTTTGATGGTATTACAGATATCATCACAGGATGATGATGATGATGATGATTATTATTATTATTATTATTATTATCCAGTCAGTTTGAATGGGCCAATCCTCAGGTGTTAAGTCCGTGGTGGGAAAGCTGCTGATAGCGCCAGTCCGTAACAGGGTTATAGTGGTGTTTGTTGAGTCTTTGCACCTTTCCTTCTGAATAGGAGATAAGCCAAATGCCCAGAGGTGCATTCCTTTCTCTCACCCCCCCTTCCAGTTGACATCAAGGGAGGACAGTTCAAAGAGCGTGTATGCAGACACAGCCAAAGAGTTTCGTTGTTGCGATAGAGAAAAACAAAGAAGCAACCCACAGTGTCTTCCCCCCTCCCTTCCAGGAATATGACAGAACCCAGAAGAATAGAAATAACAGAGTGTCGTGGTTCTGACAGATGAAACTCTTCAAAGAATTTTGAGGCATTGTTTACCTTAAAGAATCTTTATTCGAGCAGCATAGCTTCCGCACGTACATAACTGAAGCCAAAATCTGAATTCCCCTCCCTTAAACACATAGTATCAAAGGACAATTCCCTCCTCCAATTCATAAATCACATTCTCCAATTAGTTTGAAATGCAGGCTTTCCCTCCAGTTCTCCAACCCGCCATTTCTTATCATCTCTTATTTCAAACAACCTTGAAGAACACTCTACTGCGATGTTGTTATGTCTAACTAATCCCCATACACATTCTTCCCCCTCCCCCTCCCCAGCACCATCTAATTCTAACTCTAAAAGTAACACACAGGTTAAAGAGAAAATGGCTGCATCTTCATATATTGTCAAAGCAAGAACATCCGATGTTAGCAGCGTTGACATAGAGCTTAGAATCAGAGTTAGGAAATATGGGTTCTGACACTTGAACACTGGGCACTAACTAACAAAAGGAAATTCAATGGTGAAAAAAGTAAGGTTCTATGTTTGGGCAAGAAAAACCAAATGCACAAGTACAGCATAGGTGGCACCATGCTCAATAGTAGTAACTGTGAGAGGGACCTCGGAGTCCTAGTAGACAATCACCTAAATATGAGCCAGCAGTGTGCTGCAGCTGCCAAAAAAGCCAACACAGTGCTAGGCTGCATTAACAGAGGGATAGAATCAAGATCACGTGAAGTATTAATACCACTCTTCAATGCCTTGGTAAGGCCACACTTGGAATACTGCATCCAGTTTTGGTCACCACGATGTAAGAAAGATGTTGAGACTCTAGAAAGAGTACAGAGAAGAGCAAGAAAGATGATTAGGGGACTGGAGGCTAAAACATACAAGGAACGGTTGCTGGAATTGGGTATGTCTAGTTTAACGAAGAGAAGGACGAGGGGGGACATGATAGCAGTTTTCCAATATCTCAGGTGCTGCCCCAAAGAAGAGGGAGTCAAGCTATTCTCCAAAGCACCTGAAGGCAGGACAAGAAGCAACAGATGGAAACTCATCAAGGAGAGAAGCAACCTAGAACTAAGGAGAAACTTCCTGACAGTGAGAACAATTAATCAGTGGAGCAACCTGCCTCCAGAAGTGGTAAATGCTCCAACACTGGAAGTTTTTAAGAAGAGACTGGGCAGCCATTTGTCCGAAATGGTGTAGGGTTTCCTGCCTGAGCAGGGGGTTGGACTAGATGACCTCCAAGGTCCCTTCCAACTTTACTATTATTATTATTATTATTATAAAACTCTGTCTTGGTGAATGACCATAGCCAGTGACTGCATGCAGAAGACAAAGAGAAGGGGAGAGGGTTGATGGTTGAGGCACCCCATAGAGCAGGGAGTTGACTTCTCTCCCCTCAAAATACCCTCCAAACTGGAGTGGGAGAAAGTAGGAGAACCGTTGCAGAACAGGCCAGCATTGTCAGAGTGGTAAAACAACAGCCCTAGTTTCCTAAGCTGGTCCAGTAGATACCATGGAATCAAAGGTTCTTGAGATATCAAGGACCAGGATGGATGTATTACCCCTCTCCAAGCCCTACCAAAGATCATCCAAAGGTCTTTTAAGAAGAGACTGGACAGTCACTTGTCTAGAATGGCACAGGGTCTCCTGCTTGAGCAGGGGGTTGGACTAGAAGACCTCCAAGATCCCTTCCAGCCGTATGATTCTATGTTCTCTTCTAACAACTGTCTCTACTACAGAACATCAAGCTTTGTTACCAGAAATGTCATTATTCAGTGCAGCTTGCAAAATCGGAGAGAGAAATGGTACCTTGTGTGTTTTCTTCATCTCTGTCTGAGGAAGGGCAGATGGTGGAGCAGATGGCCTGCCAGGAATGTGACCCTCCTCCTCATGTTGTGTTCACACAACAGCTTTCTAATTGTCTGGACTACAAATTGCCTGGGCCCCGAGCAAAAGGATCATTAGCTTTTCCCAACTGGATTCTTTCCAACTGCGTTGGAGGTGGTGCCCGTGAACTCCACTGATTGAGATGAATGAAGGGATCGACTGTACAATCCAGACCAATGCAGGGAAGGCTGGAGCCCTCAAAAGTGGGAAATCTCACCTTCTTCATGTATCAGGTGTCACAAAAGTCCATTATTCGGAAAGAGGATTTGAGGTCTGATTCTCTTGGCTTAGTTCAAAAGATGACAGTGACTTCTCTGAATCCACCTCTGGATTCCAGTATATGAAGATTAACAGAATAAGAGACTTGGGAGGGACTTTGGAGGTCTTCTAGTCCAACCCCTTGCTCAAGCAGGAGATCACGAAGATAACGAAGAGAAGGACAAGGGGGGACATGATAGCAGTATTCCAATATCTCAGGGGCTGCCCCAAAGAAGAGGGAGTCAAGCTATTCTCCAAAGCGCCTGAAGGCAGGACAAGAAGCAACAAGTGGAAACTAATCAAGGAGAGAAGCAACCTAGAACTAAGGAGAAACTTCCTGACAGTGAGAACAATTAGCCAGTGGAACAGCCTGCCTTCAGGGAGCTGTGAATACTCCAACACTGGAAGTTTTTAAGAAGAGACTGGACAGCCACTTGTCCGAAATGGTGTAGGGTTTCCTGCCTGAGCAGGGGGTTGGACTAGATGACCTCCAAGGTCCCTTCCAACTTTACTACTATTACTATTACTATTACTATCATATCAAACAAATGGTTGTCCAATCTCTTTTTGAAATCCTCCAGTGATGGAGCACCTACACCTTCTGAAGACAAGCTGGTCCAATAACTAATTAAAGAATAACAGAATAGCAGAGTTGGAAGGGACTTTGGAGGTCTTCTAGTCCAACTCCCTGCTCAAACTGGAGACCCTATACCATATCAAACAAACGGCTGTCCAATCTCTTCTTGAAAACCTTCAGTGATGGAGCACCCTGAACATCTGAAGGCAAGTCGTTCTACTGATTGATTGTTCTCACTGACAGGAAATTTCTGTTTAGGTCTAGATTGGATCTCTCTTGGATAAGTTTCCATCTGTTGCTTCTTGTCCTGCCTTTAGGTGCTTTGGAGAATAGGTTGACTAGAACTCATTGTCTCCTGGTGATTGACCCAAACTCAACCAGTAGTCATTCAACGGGGGACAGGAAATTAGCTGGGTTGGTAAATTAAGATGAAGTTGATCTGATGGCCTGTCATTTTGGGTTTACCACCCCAGATAATTTCCTATCCCCAGTTGAATGACTACTGGGTGAGTTTGGGTCAATCATGGAGACAGTGAGTTCTAGAAAAAGAGAGAGAGGGAGAGAGGGAGTGAGAGAGAGAGAGAGAGAGAGAGAGAGAGAGAGAGAGAGAGAGAGAGAGAGAGAGAGATGGATTGTAGGAGATGACCAGGTTGAGCCTGAGGGAGGGAGGGGTCAAGTTCCTCATCAGTCTCAAGTCACTTCATGCCTACAAAATATCTAAGAAAGACCAGCCCACCTTGAATTCCACTGACTCTTACCACAAATTTGCGACAAGAGTCAGTGGAAGTCAGTGGAGCATGAGCTTGCAATGAACATATATATCCATTTTAAACCGCCTGGACTTCCTAATGTTTTGGAAAATAGGTTGACACCCGCCCCCCTCTTCTTTGTGGCAGCCCCTCAAATATTGGAACACTTCACCTTCCAAGGCTGAGAAATATTGAGGTAAGGCAAGGCTGTTTTAAGAAAAAAGTAAGGTTCTACATTTGGGCAAGAAAAACCAAATGTACAGGTATAGTATAGTATAGGGCAGTGTTTCTCAACCTTGACAATTTTAAGGCATGTGGACTTCAACTCCCAGAATTCCACAGCCAGCATTGCTGGCTGTGGAATTCTGGGAGTTGAAGTCCACATGCCTTAAAATTGTCAAGGTTGAGAAGCACTGGTATAGGGGGTACCTTGCTCAATAGTAGCAACTGTGAGAGGGATCTCAGAGTCCTAGTGGACATGATAGCCGTGTTACAATATCTCAGGGGCTGCCCCAAAGAAGAGGGAGTCAAGCTATTCTCCAAAGTGCCTGAAGGCAGGACAAAACGCAACGGATAGAGACTCATCAAGGAGAGAAGCAACCTAGAACTAAGGAGAAACTTCCTGACATTTAAAACAATTAACCAGTGGAACAACCTGCCTCCAGAGCTATGAATGCTCCAACAATGGAAGATTTTAAGAAGAGACTGGACAGCCATTTGTCTGAAATGGTATAGGGTTTCCTGCCTGAGGACTAGACGACCTCCAAGGTCCCTTCCAACATTATTATTATTATTGTTATTGTTATTGTTGTTGTTATTATTATTATTATGGATCATCGCACAGTCAGCCAGATGTTCAGACTGGATTTGGCATTTTGTCTACCTATCGAGTCCTTACCCAGGACCCGGGATAGGCAGATGTGGATGTTTGATGGTATTACAGATATCGTCGCAGGATGGAAGCAGTTCCTAGTAAGGCCGCCTTTTGCAATTGACTAATAGCAAATTTGTCAATGCCAATGGTGTTCAAGTGGTGCTCCAGTTGTTTTGGGATTGCACCCAAGGCGCCTATGACTATTGGTACTACCCTTGCTTGCTTTTGCCACAGTCTTTCTATTTCTATTTGTAGGTCTTTGTATTTTGTTATCTTCTCCAGTTCTTTCTCTTCTATTCTGCTGTCTCCAGGCACTGCCACATCCACTATCCAGACTTTTTTGTCTTTCTTATCGACAATTGTTAAGTCTGGAGTGTTATGTTGCAGGTGCTTGTCTGTTTGAATTCTGAAGTCCCAGAGCAGTTTAATTTTATCATTTTCTATGACTTTCTCTATTTTATGATCCCACCAGTTTTTGCTTACAGGCAAATGATATTTTTTGCAGATCTTCCAATGCACCATTGTTGCTACTTTGTCATGCCGCTGCTTGTAATCAGTCTGTGCAATTTTCTTGCAACAGCTTACCAAGTGGTCCACTGTTTCTTCAGCTTCTTTGCATAGGCGGCACTTACTGTCTGTTGCTGTCTTCTCAATTTTGACTTTGTATGCATTTGTCCTTAAGGCTTGGTCTTGTGCAGCCAGAATTAGTCCCTCGGTCTCTTTCTTCAATTTTCCTGCTCTTAGCCATTGCCAGGTTTTATTATTATCTGCTTTCCCAGCTATTTTTTTAATGTATTGGCCATGTAGTGCTTTGTCTTCCCATGCCTCTATTCTGTTCTTCATTTGGTCTTTCTTGTAGGCCAGTTTGGTCTCTCCAGTAGTCAGTAAGCCTTCCTGATATACTAATTTCAGTGCATCTTCATCATTGTTCTTCAGATATTCTTCCAAAGCCATTTTTTCTTCTTCAACCATCTGATGTACTTGTAGCATTCCACGCCCACCTATTTGCCTTGGTAGATAAAGTCTATCAATGTCACTGCGTGGATGAAGGGCATGATTCATTGTCATTATTTTTCTGGTCTGCCTATCCATTGCTTTTAGTTCTGCTTGAGTCCAGTCCACTATTCCAGCTGTGTACCTAATGACTGGGATTGCCCAGGTGTTGATTGCCTTTATGGTATTTCCTCCATTGAGTTTGGACTTTAAGATCTTCTTCACTCTCTTGATGTATTCACCTCTAATCTTTTTCTTGACTTCAGTGTGCTTGATGTTGTCAGCTTGAAGGATACCCAAGTATTTGTAGTACTCTTCCTCATCCAGACTCTTAATGTTATTTTCGTGGGGCATCTTGATTCCTTCAGTTTTCACTATTTTTCCTTGTTTGATAGTAAGTGTGGCACATTTGTCCAAGCCAAACTCCATTACAATATCTTGGCTATATATACGGACAGTGTTGAGCAGCGATTCTATTTCAGATGATGTTTTTCCATACAGCTTCAGATCATCCATGTAAAGGAGGTGGGATAGTCTAGCAGATGTTTTTGATGTTTGATAACCATGCCCTGAGTTATTCAGTATTGTTGACAGAGGAAACAGTGCAATAACAAATAGTAATGGTGATAATGAATCTCCTTGAAATATTCCTCTCTTGATATTAACCTCTCCCAGCTTCTCACCATTGATCTGCAACTCTGTCTTCCATTGTGCCATCGATTTTTGCACAAATTTTCTGATGTTTCTACTTACTCCTGTTATTTCTAGGCACTTGATTATCCAATCATGTGGCAGAGAGTCAAATGCCTTTTTGTAGTCAATCCATGCCACATTCAGATTGGTCTTCCTTCTCTTGCAGTTTTCCAAGATCATTTTGTCTATTAGGAGTTGATCTTTTGTTCCTCTGCTATTGGGGCGGTTTCCTTTCTGCTCAGGTGGAAAGAGATTGTTTTCAACTAGATGCTGTTGTACTGCATCAGCTACCACACCAGTTAGTAATTTGAAAGTTGTTGGTAAGCAGGTAATTGGCCTGTAGTTACCTGGTGTTGCCCCTTTTGCTGGATTTTTCATTATTAGGTAGGTTTTCCCAGTTGTTAGCCACTTTTCAATTTCTCCTCCTTGTAGTATATTGTTGAATTGCTTGGCAATGAGTGGGTGTATAACAGTTAGATGTTTCAACCAAAACCCATGCAGTTCATCTTCACCTGGTGCTGACCAATTTTTGATTTTCTTTGCTCTTTTTTCTACCATTTTTGTTGTTATTACTAGTTCTTTCATTTCAACTTCTGTTTTATTTGCATCCACCTCTTTTAACCAAGCTGCATCCTTGTTGTATTTCTTTGGGTTATCCCATATCTGCTTCCAGAATTGCACTGTTTCTTCTTTGTCAGGTACTGACTGATTCCTTGCAGTTTCTCCATTGATGGATTGGTAGAAACATTTCTGATTGGATTGAAATTGGAGGTTCTGCCTATAGTTTGCAATTCGAGCTTCATATCTACTGATTTTCCTGGCTATAGCTGTTATTTGTTGCTTTATTATTTCCAATGCTTCCTTGATCTTCCTTGTTTCTAAGTGGTATTTCTTGATTAGGTATTCTTTGGTCTTCTTGTTCTTCAGCTTCTTTTCTTTCATCTGTTCTAGCTTGCTTGCATGTGATCTTAACTTGCTGATCTTATTTTCTAGTCTAACCTTCCATTTTTCTGGTGCACTGTTTGTTTGTTTTTCTTTTTTGTTGATTTTACATCCCAGGTATTCTGTTATAACTGCAGCTGTGCTGTACATTAGTTGGTTTGTTTCTTGCAGTGAATTGGTGCTTATACTTGCTATTGCAGTATTTGCATCTTTTAATGCTTGTGCTAGCTGTTTCTTTGGAACAAGCTTCAATGCAGGTAGCCTTATTCTGTTGTTTTTGTGCTGTTTTAGATGCTCAATTATTCTTTGTTTCAATTCTTTTATTTCTTTAGTTAGAGGGTTTTGTTCTTCCTGAGTAAGAGGTGCCTGGTTTCCAAATGAGAACAGTTGTATATCTCTACTGGATTCTTTCACTGCCAACTCCCCCTGGTTTGCCTCTACATTCTGAATTACTTCTTGTAAGGCTTTGATTTCTTTGCCCTGGGTAAACCTTTGCAGTTCGTCCAATTCTGTTTCTGTAAATACTTTATTTCGTGTTATAAATCGGCGTTGATCTGCTAGTCTCTGTTCTGTTATTTCTGATTCTGGATGTTGTTCTTTCCAGAACTGGTGCATTCGTTTTAGATATCCTCGTCTTGTTGGACTTGATCTGTAGTAACAGATCATTATTTCTTTGTTTTCCATCACTGTGTATCTGCGACGGGTAAACACCTTTTCTTCCAGTATTTCTGCAGCTGCTGGCCCTGGTTGCTCAGCCAACAGTCCTGAGTCCTGTAACCCATTTTTCACCAGATATCCAGGAACTCCAATATCTAGCGTGGACCTTGTTAACCCGGGCGACATCCGAGCCGGTAGGGCATTCTGAAATTTACGTCTCACCATATTTTGTATGGGAGAGACACTCTTTGTCTGACTCCTCTGATGAGACCTGTCCAGTATGGTTGAACCTCTGGCATAGCTCTCATCTTCCTCAGAGTACACAAGCCCCACAACCACGTCAAGGTAGTGCCTCACTGGGGGATTATTATTATTATTATTATTATTATTATTATTATTATTATTATTATTATTATTATTATTATTATTATTATTATTATTATTGATCATCGCACAGTCAGCCAGATGTTCAGACTGGATTTGGCATTTTGTCTACCTATCGAGTCCTTACCCAGGACCTGGGATAGGCAGATGTGGATGTTTGATGGTATTACAGATATCGTCGCAGGATGGAAGCAGTTCCTTTTGCAATTGACTAATGGCGAATTTGTCAATGCCAATGGTGTTCAAGTGGTGCTCCAGTTTTGGGATTGCACCCAAGGAGCCTATGACTATTGGTACTACCCTTGCTTGCTTTTGCCACAGTCTTTCTATTTCTATTTGTAGGTCTTTGTATTTTGTTATCTTCTCCAGTTCTTTCTCTTCTATTCTGCTGTCTCCAGGCATTGCCACATCCACTATCCAGACTTTTTTGTCTTTCTTATCGACAATTGTTAAGTCTGGGGTGTTATGTTGCAGGTGCTTGTCTGTTTGAATTCTGAAGTCCCAGAGCAGTTTAATTTTATCATTTTCTATGACTTTCTCTATTTTATGATCCCACCAGTTTTTGCTTACAGGCAAATGATATTTTTTGCAGATCTTCCAATGCACCATTGTTGCTACTTTGTCATGCCACTGCTTGTAGTCAGTCTGTGCAATCTTCTTGCAACAGCTTACCAGGTGGTCCACTGTTTCTTCAGCTTCTTTGCATAGGCGGCACTTACTGTCTGTTGCTGTCTTCTCAATTTTGACTTTATATGCATTTGTCCTTAAGGCTTGGTCTTGTGCAGCCAGAATTAGTCCCTCGGTCTCTTTCTTCAATTTTCCTGATCTTAGCCATTGCCAGGTCTTGTTATTATCTGCTTCCCCAGCTATTTTTTTAATGTATTGGCCATGTAGTGCTTTGTCTTCCCATGCCTCTATTCTGTTCTTCATTTGGTCTTTCTTGTAGGCCAGTTTGGTCTCTCCAGTAATCAGTAAGCCTTCCTGATGTACTAATTTCAGTGCATCTTCATCATTGTTCTTCAGATATTCTTCCAAAGCCACTTTTTCTTCTTCAACCATCTGATGTACTTGTAGCATTCCACGCCCACCTATTTGCCTTGATAGATAAAGTCTGTCAATGTCACTGCGTGGATGGAGGGCATGATTCATTGTCATTATTTTTCTGGTCTTCCTATCCATTGCTTTTAGTTCTGCTTGAGTCCAGTCCACTATTCCAGCTGTGTACCTAATGACTGGGATTGCCCAGGTGTTGATTGCCTTTATGGTATTTCCTCCATTGAGTTTGGACTTTAAGATCTTCTTCACTCTCTTGATGTATTCACCTCTAATCTTTTTCTTGACTTCAGTGTGCTTGATGTTGTCAGCTTGAAGGATACCCAAGTATTTGTCAAGCTGACAACATCAAGCACATTATTATTACTATTATTATTGTTGTTGTTGTTGTCTAGGCACGCCTAGGGTTCTAGGTCTATCTACACTTGGTCTTTCTTTGCTAATACCTTTTTAGTCTTTCTGGGCCACGTATGTGCCCACTCTGTTTACAAGTTGCTTCACGTGCCCAGTAAAGAAAGAAATATAATTAGGACCTGAAAAAAAGCTCTGCTCCCTCTCCTATCTCCCTGCTCTGAGTTGAGAAATAGCTTTAATATTCCTGTGACAGCTTCTCCCGGTTTATGTCTCGTAAATAACTTCAACGCATAAAGGCTTGCATTATTGAGTCGGAAGTTGGGATTCATCCTTCAATCTTTTGGGCTTGCAAACGCTGCCTCTCCTTTTTCAGAAGTGTCAAATATTTATGGGAACGTTCATGAAATGCTTTTACGACTCTAACATGTTCTATTGCTCCTGCGTGTAAATATCAGCAGGTTTTCTACTTGGTTTCTCTGCTTACCCCAGTAGGCCGCTGCGAGAGAGGGAATACCACCGTCAGTTGGATGTGGTTTTGCATACAAAGTCCAAACAACTAACCTTCTACTTGGAATGATGCCTCAAAAAAAAAAAAAAAAAAACCAAATTCCTATAAGATTGCAGATAGTATGTGTTCCTTTCCACAGTGGCCAATGAGATATATTAGGGCAGTGATGGCGAACCTTTTAGAGACCGAGTGCCCAGACTGCAACCCAAAACCCACTTATGTATCGTCGGGTGCCAGGTGGGCATGGCCCATGGGGTGGGCATGGCCCAGTGGGTGGGGGTGGCCCATTGGGTGGGCGTGGCTGCAGTGGTAACAGTTGGAACGGCAGTTCCAACTTTGCGAGATCTTTTTTTTTTCCCCACAAGAAGTTGAAATTGATTGATTGATTGAATCTTTTTTTTTTCCACACGCCGGCAGAGGCCTAAAGTGAAAAGGTTTTATGAAACCCAGCTGAAGGCCTAGGACTGGGGCGACGGCACGTGTGCCCACAGAGAGGGCTCTGAGTGCCGCCTCTGGCACCCGTGCCATAGGTTCGCCACCACGGTATTAGGGAATCACACTGCACTTGGAATAGAGCATCCAGTTCTGGTCACTGTGATTTTTTAAAAAAAGAATGCAGAGGCACTAGAAAGAGCACAGAGAAGAGCAACCAGGAGTCTACAAAATAAATCTTTTTTTTTTTTTTTTTTGCCTTTTGGTACTGCCGACAAAAGTGCATATAGTCCAGGCCATGGTTTTCCCAGTTGCAATGTATGGCTGTGAAAGTTGGACCATAAGAAAGAATGGAGGCCTTTGAATTCTGGTGCTGGAGAAGACTCCTGCGAGTCCCCTGGACCGCAAGGCAATCCAACCGGTCAGTCCTAGAGGAGATGAACCCCGACTGCTCTTTGGAAGGCCAGATCCTGAAGTTGAAACTCAAGTCCTTTGGCCACCTAATGAGAAGGAAGGACTCACTGGAGAAGAGCCTAATGCTGGGAAAGATGGAGGGCAAGAGAAGAAGGGGACGACAGAGAAGGAGGTGGCTGGATGGAGTCACTGAAGGAGTAGGCGTGAGCTTAAATGAACTCCAGAAGATGGTAGAGGACAGGAAGGCCTGGAGGAACGTTGTCCATAGGGTCGCGATGGGTCGGACATGACTTCGCAACTAACAACAACAACGAAATAAATCATATGAGGAACAGTTCAGAGAACTAGTTATGTCTAGCCTAACAAAGAGAAGGTTTGGGTGTGTGTGTGTGTGACATGATAGATGTCTTCTGGATTTGGGGTTTCACAGAGAAGAGGAGGGTCATGCTCTTCTCCAAAGCACCTGAAGGCAGGACACGAAGCGACGGGTGGAAGATCATCAGAGGGAGATCCAACATGGAAATAAGGAGGATTTTTTTTTGTTGACGGTGAGAACGATTAACCAATGGAACAGCTTGCGTCCTGGAGTTTGGGTGCTCTATCACTGGAGGTTTGAAAGAAAAGATGGGACAATTGTTTGCTCCGGGATGATATTATAAGGTTTCCTGCCTTGAGCAAGGGAGTTGGACTAGAAGACCTCCAGGGTCCCTTGCAGGGCCTAGGATTCCATGATGCTTTGGGTTAGCCTCATGTTTGCCTAACAGCAGCCCATAGTGAACATCTAGTAGGCCAAGTGGTCAGTCAGAAGCTCCCGTGAATTCTATAAATGAAAGGTGAGCCAAATCTCTTTCCCACAAGTTCTCCGGGAAAGGTGGTCCTCTCCTTCTCTGTCCTCTTGCTTTGTCCCAGGCTTTTTTTAAAAAACAAAAACAAACAAACAAACAAAGACCTTTGATTTGCATCTCTGTTCTGGTTCCCTGCTCTTCCTATGTGCCTACTCTTCTCCTACTTCTCCTACTTTTTCTCCTTCTTCCTCTCTCCCTCTCTACCTCCATCTTCCCTTCTTTCTCCTCTCTTTCCCTTTCCTCTTCCCTTCTTCATCCTTTCTTCTCCTCTCCTCTCCTTTTTTCTCCTCTCCTCTCCTCTCCTCTCCTCTCCTCTCCTTTTTCTCCTCTCCTCTCTTCTCCTCTCCTCTCTTTTTTTCTCCTCTCCTCTCTTCTCTCCTCCCTCCCCCTTCTCTCTTTCCCTTCCCTTCTTTTCTCTTCCCTTCTTCATCCTTTCCCTCCCCTCCCCTCCCATCTCCTCTTTCCCTTCCCTTCCCTTCCTTTCCCTTCCCTTCTTCATCCTTTCCCTCCCCTCCCATCTCCTCTTTCTCTTCCCTTCCTTTCCCTTCCCTTCTTCACCCTTTCCCTCCTCTCCCCTCCCATCTCCTCTTTCCCTTCCCTTCCTTTCCCTTCCCTTCTTCACCCTTTCCCTCCCCTCCCCTCCCATCTCCTCTTTCCCTTCCCTTCCTTTCCCTTCCCTTCTTCATCCTTTCCTTTCCTTTTCTTTCGTTTCCTTCCACTTTCCTTTCCTTTCCTTTTCTTTTTTTCAAACTCCCAGTATCTTTTTTTCTTCATAGAGCCTCAAGAAATCTGTGATGAAGACAACCTGGCCTCTGTGAACTGGAAAGAGACTCCAGCAGGAGACGCGGCAGCTGTCCGATGTCCCCGGAACGCCACAGGTAACCCCTGGGGATCAGCCCATTTCCAGCTTCTGATCAGCTCTAAATGACACCTCACCTCTTCCTGGTTCAAGGTCAACTGGAAGGAAGTGATCGGATTTTTCCTTTTTTAAAAAAATTCAGTTATCCCCACGGACATTCCGTGATGGACCTGCCTTTGCACTCTTTGGAAGGACTTGATCGACCCCAGGGTGATATGGGGGCCATCAAGTGGTGGGTAGGACTGTTGTCCCCAGGGAGATGAAAGTCTATTGTACAGGAGTTATATTTCTATAATGCGCCAGGAATCACTAGGAGTGAGTTGGGTGGTCGTGTATATTTTCTAAATAGTGATAGATAGATAGATAGATAGATAGATAGATAGATAGATAGATAGATAGATAGATAGATAGGTAGATAGATGGGAGGAGGGGGAGGAGAAGGAGGAGGAGGAGGAAGAGGAAAGGATTGTGGAGTCCTTGGTTCTCTCTGAGCTTGGTGGTTTTCTTGCAGACGTTTCATAACCCAACTAGATAACATCATCAGTGCTAGAAGGAAGTGGGGTTTGTGAGGAGGAGAAGGGGGGAAGAGAAGGAGAAGGAAGAAGAGAAGGAGGAGGGGGAGGAGGAGGAGGAGGAAGAGGAGGAGGAGGAAGAGGAGGAGGAGGAGGAGAATTGTGGAGTCCTTGATGCTCTCTGAGCTTGGGGTTTTCTTGCAGACGTTTCATGACCCAACTAGGTAACATCATCAGTGCTAGAAGGAAGTAGGGTTTGTGAGGAGGAGGAGGGGGGGAGAAGAGAAGGAGGAAGAGGAGGAGGAGGAGGAGGAGGAGGAAGAGGAAGAGGAAGAGGAGGAGGAGAATTGTGGAGTCCTTGATGCTCTCTGAGCAGGGTGGTTTTCTTGCAGGCATTTCATGACCCAACTAGGTAACATCATCAGTGCTAGATGGGAGTTGGGTTTTCAGGAAGGAGAAGAAGGAGGAAGAGGGGAGGAGCTGCCCTTCTTTTCACCTTAGGGTTTTCACCGTATCCTCTCTCATCAGGGTTGATCCTACGGCGGTGCCTGCTGGATGAAGACGGTATTGCCTATTGGACGCTTCCCACATATGTCAAGTGTGTCTCCATAGACTACAGGAATATCCAAATGATGGTGAGTGGGACTTGCTCTCCCGAGCTTCTTCACTTCTGAACTGAAGAGAACGGCAAAACTGAAGAAGCTTCTTGGATGAGAAGTGAAATGTCTTCAAGGAAAAGTCCAGTTGCCTTTTTTTTTTTTAAAAAAAAAAGCACCTTTAGGAGAACCATAACCTGGACGATTGAGAATCTTCAGGGACATTTAGTTGACCCAATTCTTGTCAACTAATATAGGTTTGAATAAGATAATAGTAATAGTAGTAAAGTTGGAAGGGACCTTGGAGGTCATCTAGTCCAACCCCCTGCTCAGGCAGGAAACCCTACACCATTTCGGACAAAGGGCTGTCCAGTCTCTTCTTAAAAACTTCCAGTGTTGGAGCATTTACTGCTTCTGGAGGCAGGTTGTTCCACTGGTTAATTGTTCTAACTTTCAGGAAGTTTCTCCTTAGTTCTAGGTTGCTTCTCTTCTTGATCAACTTCTATCTGTTGCTTCTTGTCCTGCCTTCAGGTGCTTTGGAGAATAGCTTGACACCCTCTTCTTTGGGTCAGCCCCTGAGATATTGGAATACTGATATCATATCCCCCCTTGTCCTTCTCTTCGTTAAACTAGACATACCCAATTCTAGCAACCGTTCCTTATATGTTTTAGCCTCCAGTCCCCTAATCATCTTTGTTGCTCTTTTTACTGTGGGCACAACGGCACACATCAAAAATGAAATTTAGTTGCCCGCTCTCAAAGTGAAACACATACATGACGCACACCTAAACATACTATGAACAACCTATGTATAGACCCACATCCCTACATATATGTAGCAAATAAATATGAAATACTGTCCATCTTGAATATATCACGGAAGGAGGAAGCTTGAGAGTTCACAAGGTTAATGCTGTATGGAATGAAACTGGCTGAATCTGGATGTTCTGCTACGGATACCACGAAGCCTCCTCCCAGAAGGTAACAAGGAAAACAGGTCATGAAGAGGGTGTATAGTGTCCCAAATAATTTTACAGACCCAGCTCAAGCAGCGCTTCTCTGCTATGTCCTGGATGGGAGGGAGGGAACTGCCAATGATCTTTCCAGCTGTCCTCACCACTCTCTGCACCGCCTTCCTGTCTGAAGCAGGGATGCTTCCAAAATAGATTGTGATGCTGTATGACAGGATGTTCTCAATCGTCCCCCTGTAGAAAGTGGTGAGGATAGGAGAAGATAGGACTGACTGTTGTCAGTGGAGGACTAGCTCTACCCATTTTCTACATCAACAATTCTGAGATCCTTCTGTGCTTCTCTTGCTTGGAGACGTTTCTTAAGCAATGTATATATATATACGTTTCTTAAGCAATGTATATATATATATATATATCTGGGTCCTCCTTTTACCTACCCCGGAAGGATGGAAGGCTGAGTCAACCTTGAGCCGGTGAGATTTGAACCGCTGACCTGCTGAACACAGTCAGCTAAAGTGGCCTGCAGTACTGCACTCTAACTGCTGCGCCACCTCGGCTGTTAATGCAGCCCAGCACTGTGTGGGCATTTTTGACAGCTGCAGCACACGGCTGGCTCCTATTTAAGTGATTGTCCACTAGGACTCCAAGATCCCTCTCACAGTTCTTGTTTTAGAAGATTTTCTCACTGCTTATATACCAAAGAAAGAAAGGGATTTTTTGAATTAGAGACAATACAATATTATCTTCAAGGCTGTTTATTCCTTCTTGGGAGAAAAATTGAGATATATTTTTTTACTGCTAGACTGTGCCATAGGGATGAAAGACAAGTTGATTTTGGACTTTTCTTCTTTGAGTTAAAGTGTTATCTTCAGCCCCTGAGCTGGCAGAAAACTATATTGGCATAACATGTGATTTCTCCTGTACCGTAGTCTATTGGGAATTATGGTTACTGATTGATTAAGCATGCCTGTGCAAGCACTCTCTAAGCGGTGTACACCAGTAAGCAATGTATATATATATATATTTACATTGCCCCCAACAATCTGGGTCCTCATTTTACCTACCCCGGAAGGATGGAAGGCTGAGTCAACCTTGAGCCGGTGAGATTTGAACCGCTGACCTGCTGAACACAGTCAGCTAAAGTGGCCTGCAGTACTGCACCCTAACTGCTGCGCCACCTCGGCTCTTCTCAGGGAACTGAGGATGTTACTTAATTTACTAATTGACTAATGAAACAAGCCAACAACTAAGCTAGAGATCACCAAGGTCCCTACAGTTCAAACCTGAGTTACCAATATTCTCTTCCATTGTTTTTAGTTAATGGCTACAGCAGTTGTGATCTTGGTCAATGTCAGGATCATCCAATTCATGTCTTCTTCAATCTTCCCATAGGAAATTGGGAATGAAAAACAAACACACATAATACAACCGTTTAGTCTTCTAGTGCAACCTTTTCTTCATTAAACTAGATATTCCCAGTTCCAGCAACCGTTCCTTATATATTTTATCCTCCAGCGCCCTAATCATCTTTGTTACTCTTCTCTGCACTCTTTCTAGAGTCTTGACATCTTTTTTTCATCATTCTGAAATCATGAGATTAACTCACTCAAACTCTAAATCTTTTGGCTCCGAGGACTTGTCTGGCCACCTCGAGTGATCCAGAAATCTCGATTTAAAAATAAACAGTTATTTGGGCTTTCAGCATGAGTCGATTTTGTTCTTTTCTTTTCTAGAAGAATTCCAGAAGCTGGTTCCTATGGGTGAGCCGTAGATCTTATCTCCTTTCGGAGAAGCTTTCAATGACCTAGATCAGGGGTAGGCAATCTTGGCTCTTTTATGACTCGTGGACTTCAACTCCCAGAATTCCTGAGCCAGCCATGCTGAGGGGAAAGGGAAAGGTTTCCAAGCTGAGCCATGCTGGCTCAGGAATTCTGGGAGTTGAAGTCCACGAGTCATAAAGTGGCCATAGTTCCCCCATGCTGGCTCAGGAATTCTGGGAGTTGAAGTCCATGAGTCATAAAAGGGCCAAGGTTGCCTACCCCTGACCTAGATGATAGACAGACAGACAGACAGACAGACAGACAGACAGACAGACAGATAGATAGATAGATAGATAGATAGATAGATAGATACAGCTAGTCCGTTTGCTGAAATGACACATAACTCCGGAGGTACCTTTCCACCATGGCATTTGCCCTTTCTGCCGCCCCGTTGGTGCTCGGATGATACGCTGAACTCAACGCCTGCGAGGACCCTAGTGTACGAACGAACTCCCTCCAGAATCTCGCGGTGAATTGCACCCCTCTACCCGACACAATTCTTCTGGGTATGCCATGGAGTCGGTAAACGTGTTGAATAAACAACCGTGACAACCGCCGCGCTGATGGCAGGCCCTTGCATGGGATAAAATGCGCCTGTTTGGAGAAGAGATCTATCACGGTCCATATCACGTTGTAGCCCCGGTTGCCAGGCAGTTCTACAATAAAATCCATGGCGATCTCTTCCCACGGCCGGGATGGATCAGCCACTGGTTGTAACAACCCTACGGGTTTCCCTACTCGGGGTTTGGCACTGGCGCATACGTGGCATCCTCTGACATACCGTTCCACATCTACCTTCAGTTTGGGCCACCAGAATTGTCGTCGTAACAGATGTAGGGTCTTTACAAACCCAAAATGGCCCGCTTGTTTTGCGTCATGGCATTGTTGGAGCACGGCTAAGCGTAGACTCTCGGGCACATATATCTTACCGCCTTTCCATGCCACACCATCCCGAGTAGTTAAGCACCCTGAATGCTTATTCGCCCATGTATCCGTCAGCAGGGCAGCTCTAATAGCCTCTAGGTCACTTACCTGAGACCTGTGACTTACAGTCCTAACGGTATCATGCCGCGGAGGCGGCATTAGTGCTTGTATGACCTCCTCCCGTTTGCTATGGTACTGTGGCATCCGCGACAATGCGTCGGCCAGAAAGTTTTTTCCTCCCGGCACATACCTCAGTGTGAACCGAAACCGGTTGAAATATTGGGCCCACCGGACATGTTTGGGGGCTAAGCGCCTCGGGGTCTGTAGTGCCTCTAAATTCTTATGGTCTGTCCACACCTCAAACGGCTGCTCGGCCCCTTCTAACAAATGCCTCCATGTTGCTAGAGCCCAGCGGATCGCGAAGGCCTCCTTCTCCCAGACGTTCCAGCTACGCTCGGCCGTCGTGAACTTCCGCGAGGTATAGGCACATGGCTGCAATGCTCCCCCACTGTTCTTCTGCAACAGCACCGCCCCCACTGCCACATCACTTGCGTCCACCTGTACCACGAATGGAGCACTCTGGTCTGGGTGGCGCAATACGGGCTCTTTGGCAAATAACGTTTTTAGTGTCTCAAATGCCTTTTGGCAACTCATAGTCCACTCTATTCGTTGGCCCGGGCGAGGTCTCGTCGCCAGGTGTCTTGTCCGTAGCAGTTCCGTGAGGGGATGCACCACGGTGGCAAATAACGGAATGAACTGGCGATAAAAATTCGCGAATCCGAGAAAACTTTGTAGTTGGCGTCTCGTCTGGGGCACTTGCCATTCCTGTACTGCTTGCACCTTGCTCGGGTCCATTTCTACCCTGCTCCCCGATATACGGTAGCCCAGGTAATCTAGTCGCTCCCGGTGGAACTCGCACTTAGACAACTTTACATAAAGTTGTGCCTCCAATAACTTCCGTAGCACCTGCCTCACCAGACTGACATGCTCCTCCCTTGTTGCGGTGTATATTAGAATATCATCTAGGTACACGAGTACCCCGCGGTATAGGTGTTCATGCAATACCTGATTGATCAACTGCATGAACACCGCCGGGGCCCCCCGTAACCCGAACGGCATGACGCGAAACTGAAAGCTACCCAACGGACAGTTAAATGCCGTTTTCCACTCGTCGCCAGCCTTGATTCGTACTCTATAGTAAGCCTCCCGTAAGTCCAATTTGGTAAATATACGTCCCGTTCCCAGATGCGCTAACAAATCCTTCATTAGGGGGAGGGGGTATACATGCTCAACACATACTGCATTTAACCCTCGGAAATCAACACATAAGCGCAATGACCCATCTTTTTTTTCCTTGAACAGTACGGGAGCCGCTATTCGTGACCTAGCAGGCTGGATGAACCCCCGCGCCAAATTCTGGTCAATGTATCTACGGAGTTCCTGCACCTCTGGTGATGTCATAGCGTACATCCTTGGTTTCGGGAGTTTAACCCCCGGCAATAACTCTATGGCGCAATCCGTTGACCGGTGAGGGGGCAGGTGATTACACTCCTCCTCGCTGAAAACCATTGCTAAATCCCTGTATTCCTCAGGGTATGTTACTTCCCCCGCCCCCTCCTGGAGTCGCGCCGTCACCTCCGGAGCCTCAGGAAACTGGCCTCCATTACTGCCAGTCTCTGGCATTGGGCCCCTCCCCAGACGCACCTTACGGTACCCCCCCTCCCACCAAATGGTTGGGGTCCATTTGTCCAGCCAGGACAACCCTAATATGACAGTCTCAGTCGAAGTGGGCACCACAATAAACCGCAAGACCTCCCAATGATCTCCTAGGTCCATGCGTACCCGTTCCGTCACGTGGGTTGCTGGGACTCCTCCCAACAGGGACCCATCCACTTGTTCGAACCGTATTGGTTGCGGTAATGGATATATCCGGAACCCACTATCCACCGCTACCTTCCTACTCATCAGACACCGCGTGCACCCCGTATCGATCAAGGCCTGACACGCCTTCTGCACCCCTGTTACCGGACTCGTGAGAACTATAGGGAGGATGAATGGATTAATAGGGTCACTCACCATTGGATCGGCCAATACGTCGTCAGGGTTGTCTTCCTCGTCTCCCAGCTGGTACCGTGCCATAGCCGTAGACTCCGCCATGACCGGAGACCCCTTGTTCGCCCCTGGGGTTGGCTGTTGAATAGTCGCCCTCGAACTTTCCGTCGTCTTCTTTACGGGCATGGCTCTACCAATTGTTGCGCCCTTACGGGGGCTGGGTGCTGGGCAGTCGGCTGCTCGATGGCCCGGTTGGTCGCAGCGGAAACATCAGAAGCCGGCTTCTTTCGACGCTCCGAGTGGTTTTGGCGTTATCTGCTGTTGGTCCTGGCTTCCCTCACGAGGCTTCTCTCCGAGACGCCGCGGCCGCGGGACGTCCCCAATCCCTCGATATACAGCCTTAAGGCCTGCCTCGAGTTCGACCACCACCCTAAACCAGTCCCTCAATCTGTTGGGCACACCCCGGTACACGCAGGCTTGCCGTAGGTCATAGTCTAGGCCTGCTCTGAATTGGTGTACCAACATCCGCTCCGGCCATGAGGACTGCAACCGGCCGGCTAACTTCCGGAACTCTCGCACGTATTCGACAACCGGGCGGTTCCCCTGGTGAAGCGCCAGCAGGTCTGCCTCGGCCCTCTGCGCCCGGGTGGGATCCTCAAACCTCCCATGCAGCGCGTCCAAGAACAGCCCCGCATTCCCCAACTCTCGGGCATGGTCGCTGTACAGGTCGGCTGCCCATGCAGCCGCCTCCCCGCGTAAGGCGGCGGTAATGGCACCGACCATAGCCCACTGGGAGACATACAGCTGTGCAAACTGGTCCAGGTGACTTATGGCCTGGCCTAAGAACATTGCCAGGTGGTCGGGGTTCCCATCAAAGGTGACCGGGATAGGAGGAACCCCCCATGGATAGCCTGGCCCCCACGGTCCCTGGGGTTGGCCTGGCCCGAGGTTCGGATACCCGGCCGTGAAGCCCTGCTGCTCCACACCCCCTGGCCTCGCTGAACCTTTTGCCCCGTCCCGGGGCCCGCCCGGCTGAGCTGAGTGCGCCTGGCCCGGTGGCCTGCTTGAAGGGAGACCCAGGGTTCCCAACCCACCCGTGGGAGTAGGCAGCCGCAGCCGCGGACTACTCAGGCGGAACCTAGATGAGGGGGTGCGGCCCGCAGCATCCCCTTCCGATTGCCACACATCGGCGGCGCCCCTGTAGCTTGCTTCGCCAAACCGATGGCGCAATATATCCATGGTCTCTTGGCCCGGGGCCGTAGAGTAGCTCCAGTCTTCATCATCCTCCATGGTGGCACGTCTCTCCCTCCACCCCGAAAGACTGGGCTTCGGCTTCGGTGTTATTAACTGTTCGGTTTGCAATCCCGTTACCGCCGGGCTTTGCCACCACTCCCCCTGTGGCTTAGCGGCCCCTACCTCCCCCACGTCGAGTCCTGGGACCGCAGACAGTAGCAGTTTGGGCCGCACCGCTGGCTGGGCTGGCGCCGCCTCCGCCGCCGGGAGCGCGTCCGCAGCCCCGTCGGTCGCCACCTCTCCCTCGCCCAGGGCGGGGCCCTGCGTTCCTTCTGCCATACCTGAGCCTGCACGTGGGAGCAGGAGGCTGGGGAAACGTTAGAAGAGTGTGAGTGCTGACTTTATGTCAGAACATCCGATGTCGTCCGTAGCGCGAAGGCAAAGAAGACCGGCACACACTGACACCCAACAAGCACTTTATTATGCAAGTGAGACAAAGTCAGCACTGGTGTTAGTTACCTCCCACCGCCATATATCGGCGTGCTCCACCCTTTGGGTCCGCCCCCGGTTCCAAACCACCATCCGTTCCAAATGAATAAATGCTCCACCCTTTCCCTGTGCTTTCCCTTTCCCCGACGGAACTCCGCCCCCACCCCCCGCTGTCCGTGCGCCCGAACTGTGCGTCAGTTGCCCGCCGCCAAACTTACCCTGCCTACCGTCCTGGTTGCGAAAGGATAACCCCCCACCCCCCTTTGCTGGGTCCGGCCGCCGGAGTGCAGTCCTTTCGGCCCCAGATGGCCCGCCCATCGTCCTCCCTTCCGCAAAGCGCAGCTGGCATTCATGGTCCTCCGACCCTGTCGGTGACTGGCCTCCCTTAGGCTTCGCTGGCATCTGTGGCACAGCCCGCGGAGATGTCTGCTCAGTTGACGTTCGGCTGGTGCAGTCATGGGGCGTGGCGGGGCAATGCTCAGCTGTTTCCCGGGTTGGTAGGTCGTTATCCGTGCTCCCCCGTCCCCGTTCGTATGGCAAGCCTTTAGGGGCTTGACAGATCAGAGGTAGGCAACCTTGGCTCTTTTATGACTCGTGGATTTCAACTCGCAGAATTCCTGAGCCAGCCATGCTGAGGGGAAAGGGAGCATTTCCAAGCTGAGCCATGCTGGCTCAGGAATTCTGGGAGTTGAAGTCCATGAGTCATAAAAGAGCCAAGGTTGCCTACCCCTGACCTAGATTATATAGGTTCTTTGAAACAATTATATTATATTTTGGTTGGTGCGTTGAAATGTTTTCTTAATAGCTCTGTGCTGTAGTGAGAAACATGGTATGGGTTTCTTTCTTTTTTAAAAAAAAAAAAAAGGAAATATAATGAAATAACATCTGTTCTGTTTTTGACTTGCCAGACCAGGGAACATCTCTCGAAAGCCCAGCGGGGGCTAGTTGGAGAAGGGGTCTCAGACGTCTTGCAAAACCTGGTGGAGATCTCTCAGGATGGAACCAGCTACAGTGGGGACCTCTTGTCAACCTTTGATGTACTCAGGAATATGACGGAGATTTTCCGCAGGGCCTATTACAACCCGACTTCGAGTGATGTACAGGTGAGTTGACAAATAGGAATCCCACAGGTTAGTTAGTGTGAGGGTAAAGCTCTAAATGTCATGGTTCCGACAGATGAAACTCTTCAAAGAACTTCGAGGCATTGTTTACCTTAAAGAATCTTTATTTGAGTAGCATGGCATCAGCACATACATAGGCGAAGCCAAAATCTGAATTCCCCTCCCCTGGGCACCTGGTATCAAAGCACAATCCCCTCCTCTAGTTAACGGTCCTAAATCACCTTCTCCAATTAGTTTGAAATGCAGGCTTTCCCTCCAGTTCTCCAATCCACCATTTCTTATCATCTCTTATTTCAAACAACCTTGAATCACACACTACTGCGATATTGTTATGTCTAACTAATTCCCATACACATTCTTCCCCCTCCCTCCCCAGTATCAGCTAATTCTAACTCTAAGAGTAACACACAAGTTACGGAAAATGGCTGCATCTCCATAGATTGTCAAAGCAAGAACAACCGACGTTAGCAGCGTTGACACTAAATGCTTCTATTTTTTTTAAAAAAAAAATTAAAATCGGAGAGTTCTGAATTTAGTCTTGATTCCAGAGCAGTGTTCGTCAATCTTGACAACTTGAAAATGTGTGGCAATTGAAGTCCAAGCGTTTTAAAGTTTTCTCAAAGTAAGAGAAAGACTTTGGAAAGAGTGATTCCAATGGAGCCCTTTCATAGTTTTTTTTTTTTTCACATGCTGTGAAGTTGCATGTACAATCTATAGGCGCAGAGACAGGCGTGACAGCATAAAACATTCATCGTTTTGAGGAAAGCTTTCAATCCCGCAGGTACCCCTGCAAGCAAAGACATCTAGGAAGAGGTGGCAGCGTTTGATGAGGCTCTAGCTGATCAGCCCTGAAGCATCAGCAATCAGCCAGCCGCCGGTCTAAACAGGATGGATAACAAGAGATTAGAGCATCAGTAAACAAATAGCAAAGAGGGGTATCGATTAGGGAATGTGCTCACCCGGGCAGTCAATTCCTGTTAATGCCTTGATCAGTAGATGTTTCGCTGGTACAAACACCCCTGATAGAATCTCATCTTCAGAAAGCGATCAGTGACAAATTGACAAGCATGGTAGGAATGGATTTATAAGAGCTTAAGACTTTTTGCACTTTTACAAAATAACCAGGAATTATAGCCATCTTTCTTTAGAATGCTTTGTAGAGTAGAGCAGAGTAGAGTAGAGTAGGGTAGGGTAGGGTAGGGTAGGGTAGGGCAGGGCAGGGCAGAACAAAATGCAGACTAGGATAGGATAGGATAGGATAGGATTACAGTACTAAAATAGAATAGAATAGAATAGAACAGAACAGAACAGAACAGAACAGAATAGAATAGAATATGGAATGGGATAGAATGGAATGGAATTAATAATAATAATAATAATAATAATAATAATAATAATAATAATAATAATAATAATAATAATAATAATAATACTAGTAGTAGTAATAGTAAAGTTGGAAGGGACCTTGGAGGTCATCTAGTCCAACCCCCTGCTCAGGCAGGAAACCCTACACCATTTCAGACCAATGGCTGTCCAGTCTCTTCTTAAAAACTTCCAGTGTTGGAGCATTTACTGCTTCTGGAGGCAGGTTGCTCCACTGATTAATTGTTCTTGGAATGGAATGGAATGGAATGGAATGGAATGGAATGGAATGGAATGGAATGGAATGGGATAGAATAGAATAGAATAGAATAGAATAGAATAGAATAGAATAGAATAGAATAGAATAGAATAGAATAGAATAGAATAGAATAGAATTACAGTAGAGTAGAGTAGAATAGAAATAGAAATAGAATAGAATAGAATTACAGTAGAGTAGAGTAGAGTAGAGTAGAGTAGAGTAGAGTAGAGTAGAGTAGAGTAGAGTAGAGTAGAGTAGAGTAGAATAGAAATAGAAATAGAAATAGAAATAGAAATAGGAATAGAATAGATTTCTTTACTGGCCAAGTGTGGTTGGACAGACAAGTAATTTGTGTCTGGTGCAGAAGCTCTTAGTGGACATTCAAGCAACAAAGTAAGATAATCCTAAAATGCCAATAGGAGAACACAATAGTAAAGATGAGTAGTGATTCAGTAATTACAGTAGTAATGAGAAGTAATTAAAAAAAAGGAGGTAAAGGAGTCCTTGTGGATTTTACTCCACTAGTCATTGCTGACTATAGGTTGTGTGTGTGTGTGTGTGTGTGTGTGCATGCTCATCTCCGTTTCAAGGCCATTGAGCGAGCACTATCCAAAGACACTTCTGCACACATGTTCTGCACTGTTACAGCCCTACTACATGAGTAAATATCCTTAGACATAAGACAATGCTGTGGGAATTAGGTGCTCAGCAGAGAGATGGCAAGAGGGAAAAAAAAGTTGTTTGGGCATGCCAAATTATAATAATATTATTATCAATTAATAAATAATTCAATTCATCCTAAGAGTGGAGGGAAGTTTTGCGTCCATTCTTAGCAGGTCACTCCATTGCCCTGTTTTTTTCCCTCCCTTCCTCCAAGTAAAATTGATCTGAATTGAATTGAATATTTTATCTGGCCAAGAGTGATTAGACACTCAAGGAATTTGTCTCGGATACTGACGGACTCATGGTACACGCAAAGAATCATCATATCATCATCATCATCATCGTATTATCATCATCATATCATTGGTCACCGCAATGTAAAAAAGAGGTTGAGACTCTAGAAAGAGTACAGAGAAGAGCAACAAAGAGGATCAGGGGACTGGAGGCTAAAACACATAAGGAACGGTTGCTGGAATTGGGTATGTCTAGTTTAACGAAGAGAAGCATGAGGGGGGACATGATAGCAGTCTTCCAATATATCAGGGGCTGCCCCAAAGAAGAGGGAGTCAAGCTATTCGCCAAAGTGCCTGAAGGCAGGACAAGAAGCAATGGATGGAAACTCATCAAGGAGAGAAGCAACCTAGAACTAAGGAGAAACTTCCTGACAGTTATAACAATTAACCAGTGGAACAACCTGCCTCCAGAAGTGGTGAATGCTCCAACACTGGAAGTTTTTAAGAAGAGACTGGACAGCCATTTGTCTGAAATGGTATAAGGTTTCCTGCCTCAGCAGGGGGTTGGACTAGATGACCTCCAAAGTCCCTTCCAACTTCATTATTATTATTATTATTATTATTATTATTATTATTATTATTATTATTATTATTATTATTATTATTATTATTATTATGGATCATCGCACAGTCAGCCAGATGTTCAGACTGGATTTGGCATTTTGTCTACCTATCGAGTCCTTACCCAGGACCTGGGATAGGCAGATGTGGATGTTTGATGGTATTACAGGTATCGTCGCAGGATGGAAGCAGTTCCTAATAAGGCCGCCTTTTGCAATTGACTAATAGCGAATTTGTCAATGCCAATGGTGTTCAAGTAGTGCTCCAGTTGTTTTGGGATTGCACCCAAGGAGCCTATGACTATTGGTACTACCCTTGCTTGCTTTTGCCACAGTCTTTCTATTTCTATTTGTAGGTCTTTGTATTTTGTTATCTTCTCCAGTTCTTTCTCTTCTATTCTGCTATCTCCAGGCACTGCCACGTCCACTATCCAGACTTTTTTGTCTTTCTTATCGACAATTGTTAAGTCTGGGGTGTTATGTTGCAGGTGCTTGTCTGTTTGAATTCTGAAGTCCCAGAGCAGTTTAATTTTATCATTTTCTATGACTTTCTCTATTTTATGATCCCACCAGTTTTTGCTTACAGGCAAATGATATTTTTTGCAGATCTTCCAATGCACCATTGTTGCTACTTTGTCATGCCGCTGCTTGTAATCAGTCTGTGCAATCTTCTTGCAACAGCTTACCAAGTGGTCCACTGTTTCTTCAGCTTCTTTGCATAGGCGGCACTTACTGTCTTTTGCTGTCTTCTCAATTTTGACTTTGTATGCATTTGTCCTTAAGGCTTGGTCTTGTGCAGCCAGAATTAGTCCCTCGGTCTCTTTCTTCAATTTTCCTGCTCTTAGCCATTGCCAGGTTTTATTATTATCTGCTTTCCCAGCTATTTTTTTCATGTATTGGCCATGTAGTGCTTTGTCTTCCCATGCCTCTATTCTGTTCTTCATTTGGTCTTTCTTGTAGGCCAGTTTGGTCTCTCCAGTAGTTAGTAAACCTTCCTGATATACTAATTTCAGTGCATCTTCATCATTGTTCTTCAGATATTCTTCCAAAGCCATTTTTTCTTCTTCAACCATCTGATGTACTTGTAGCATTCCACGCCCACCGATTTGCCTTGGTAGATAAAGTCTATCAATGTCACTGCGTGGATGAAGGGCATGATTCATTGTCATTATTTTTCTGGTCTGCCTATCCATTGCTTTTAGTTCTGCTTGAGTCCAGTCCACTATTCCAGCTGTGTACCTAATGACTGGGATTGCCCAGGTGTTGATTGCCTTTATGGTATTTCCTCCATTGAGTTTGGACTTTAAGATCTTCTTCACTCTCTTGATGTATTCACTTCTAATCTTTTTTTTGACTTCAGTGTGCTTGATGTTGTCAGCTTGAAGGATACCCAAGTATTTGTAGTACTCTTCCTCATCCAGATTCTTAATGTTATTTTCGTGGGGCATCTTGATTCCTTCAGTTTTCACTATTTTTCCTTGTTTGATAGTAAGTGTGGCACATTTGTCCAAGCCACACTATTATTATTATTATTATTATTATTATTATCGATCATCGCACAGTCAGCCAGATGTTCAGACTGGATTTGGCATTTTGTCTACCTATCGAGTCCTTACCCAGGACCTGGGATAGGCAGATGTGGATGTTTGATGGTATTACAGGTATCGTCGCAGGATGGAAGCAGTTCCTAATAAGGCTGCCTTTTGCAATTGACTAATAGCAAATTTGTCAATGCCAATGGTGTTCAAGTGGTGCTCCAGTTGTTTTGGGATTGCACCCAAGGAGCCTATGACTATTGGTACTACCCTTGCTTGCTTTTGCCACAGTTTTTCTATTTCTATTTGCAGGTCTTTGTATTTTGTTATCTTCTCCAGTTCTTTCTCATCTATTCTGCTGTCTCCAGGCACTGCCACGTCCACTATCCAGACTTTTTTGTCTTTCTTATCGACAATTGTTAAGTCTGGGGTGTTATGTTGTTGTTGTTGATGATGATGATGATGATGATGATGATTGTTATTATTTCCTCACCCAAATAAAAGAGGGAATAAAGAAGATAATAAGAAGGATAAGTCATATTACTACAGCTGTAGCTACTTGGGTTAATATAGACTTTAGGCAGAACTGAGAGAACCAAGTGTTCCACAGAGTGATGGCAGAAGAGGAAAAACTGTCGCTCTGTCTAGTTGTTTTGACATGCAATGCCCTATAGTGCCATCTTGAGGGAAAATGTTGAAACAGCTTATGTCCAGGATGTGAGGGGTCTGTAGATTTTTTTTTTTCAGCCCTCCTTCTGGCCCTCAGAATAGTTGTTGTTGTTGTTGTTAGTTGCAAAGTCATGTCCGACCCATTGTGACCCCGTGGACAATGTTCCTCCAGGCCTTCTTGTCGTCTACCATCTTCTGGAGTCCATTGAAGCTCACACCTACTGCTTCAGTGGCTCCATCCAGCCACCTCCTTCTCTGTCGTCCCCTTCTTCTATTGCCCTCCATCTTTCCCAGCATTAGGCCCTTCTCCAGCGAGTCCTTCCTTCTCATTAGGTGGCCAAAGAATTTGAGTTTCAACTTCAGGATCTGGCCTTCTAAAGAGCAGTCAGGGTTGATCTCCTCTAGGACTGACCGGTTTGATCGCCTTGCAGTCCAGGGAACTTGCAGGAGTCTTCTCCAGCACCATAGTTCAAAAGCCTCCATTCTTTGGTGCTCAGCTTTTCTTATGGTCCAACTTTCACAGCCATATCTTGCAGCTGGGAAAACCATGGCCTTGACTGTATGTACTTTTGTTGGCAAGGTGATGTCTCTGCTTTTTAGTATGCTGTCTAGATTTGCCATAGCTTTCCTCCCAGGGAGCAAGCGTCTTTTAATTTCTCGGCTGCAGTCCCCATCTGTGGTGATCTTGGAGCCCAGGAAGATATATACAGGTTCTCAGAATATACAGATCCTCAATGGAAGGCAGGCTGGTTGCAATTCTTCTTTCTGCAATCTTACTACCTGTTGGAGTCTATACCTGTCCTGTTTCATTGCTGTACCAAACCAGACAGTTATGGGAAATGATAGTCATTGGTGGTGATGGTGGTGAAAATGGCAATGCCTTCAACCACCTGGGGATGACTCTTGATGAAGTTTCAGCTCAGCTTTAAAACCTGGGAGGCTGAAATCAACGATGTCCTGGTTTGAAAATAATCCTGGGATGTGCAGTTCTTCATACTTGAGCATTTCAGTAGGATAATCCATCACTCCAGAGGTGAATTTTCAATATCAAATGCTGCCTTGGTATATTTAGACGCTAGTCCACCCAACTTGAAGATGGGTGGACTTCAACTCCCAGAATTCCCCAGACAGCCATGCTGGCTGGGGAATTCTGGGAGCTGAAGTCCACCTACATTTAAGTCCACCTACATTTAAGTCCACCTACATTTAAGTCCACCTACATTTAAGTCCACCTACATTTAATTCTGGGAGCTGAAGTCCACCTACATTTAAGAATTCTGGGAGCTGAAGTCCACCTACATTTAAGTCCACCTATATTTAAGTGCCAAAGTTGAGAAATATTGTTGTGCTGCTTCTCAAAACCCATGCTGAATGCATTGCAGGGAAAAAAGACTCATAGAAATGAATTCTTCGTACCTTCTCAGAAGTTCATAGAAATGAATTCTTCGTACCTTCATCTTTTCTTGGCCTGTGTCCATAATTGCTAGCGCAGATGGAATAGAAGATCAGGTCCACTTCTGGTTGAAAACCTTGGCAAACCTGAAAAATGTCCTTGAAATGTCCTCTTCACACAACATCTTGTCTCTCAATCCTGGGAGGGTGGGGAAAACCATGACCGCATGCCTTAAAAATCTAAAGAGATGGAGATGAAGACCCTTTCTTCCTGGTTTCTTCATCATTATCTAATGCAGGGCTTTTCAACCTTTTCACCCATTGTACCACTTTTAGGATATGGCAACATCCGATTACCACCAGTTACCTAGCAAGGGGTCAAAAACTTGGTGACCAAAAAAAAAAAAAAAAGGAAAAAGGTGATGAAGTACAGGTAGTCCTCGACTTACAACAGTTCGCTTAGTGCAGTGGTTCTCAACCTTTTTAATGCCGTGACCCCCAACCGGTCGTAAGTCGAGGACTACTCAACCGGTCGTAAGTCGAGGACTACTCAACTGCTGCAGCACCGTTTTCAGAATGGGACTTTTGGCGGACAGCCTGGACAATTCCTATTGGCTTTTGAAAGCCAATAGAATTAGACTCTATTCAAGAGAGTCTATTATATTGGCTTTCAAAAGCCAATAGAATAAAAGGGAGTAGCACAGCTAAGGAAAAGGGGGAAAAATGGCGGACTGCGTTGTTTGGCGACCCCCGTGAAATGGTCATTCGACCCCAAATGGGGTCCCGACCCACAGGTTGAGAACCACTGGCTTAGTGACTGTTCGAAGTTACAATGGCACTGAAAAAAGTGCCCCCCAAGACACAGCCGATCAAGACGCCTGCCTGCCCACCCGGCCACGCTCTTCCTCCTGTCTGAGGTTTTTATTGTTGTGAGCATTTCTGTTGAGGATTGGCAACAGGGGTGGGGTGAGGGTGTTTGGTTTTTATTCCCCCCGTCTGCTGGGTGGTTGCAGCAGGTTTTGGCCACTTCACATGACCCTGGGACACTGTGACTGTCATAAATATGAATCAGTGGCCAAGCATCTGAATGTAAATCACAAGACCCTGGAGAGGCTGCAACATTCCAGCTGATCGGCGCTTCTTCTGGGCTCAGCAGAAGCGCCAGGATCAGTGCCGAGCTCCACTTGGAGCCTGGCGCTGATCTTGGCGCTTCCGCTGAGTCCTGACAGCTCTGCAGCTCCAGCCGTCTCTCGCTCAGGCTTGTGCAGTGCTGCCATAGGTTCAGCTCATTCCCCTTTCCCGCTACCACTTTTCTGGGATGGTCGCGTACCACCTGCCAGGTATCAATGTACCACAAGTAGTACCCGTACCACTGGTTGAAAAGCTGTGATCTAATGAATGGCTCTGAAAGAAAGGTCTTCCTCTGCTTCTCCATTTGAAGATGGGGACGATTAGAATGGAATGATCAAAGGATATGTCAACGACGGTGTGTCAATTTCAGGGAGGAATCCATTGGCTTTCTGTTTTTGTTTTTTTTTTCTTCTCAGAACTTCGTCCAGGTAATTAGCAACATCCTGACCGAAGACAACAGAGACAAGTGGGAAGAGGCCCAGCTGGTATGTGAATCTTTCAGCTTCCCATTATAACCTTCTGGAAATTGCTTGGAGGGGAAAATGGCAATTTTCTCAGAGTTTATTATACAGGTAGTCTGGACTTATGACCACTTTGCTTAGTGGTCATAAGTTGAGGACTATCTGCATAATAAGCTATAAAACAACATTTGCTTAGCGACTGTTGGAAGTTTTGATGGATCTACCTGAGGGGAATTTACAACCCAGATTTGAAGTTCTGTGATTGAGCAATCCCACCACGATCATGTGACCACATTAACAGTTAGGGTCTAAGGGACTAGAACTCACAGTCTCCCTATGGTTGGCTCAAAATCATCCAGCCAGTTTTCATGTCTAAATCAGGACTAGAACTCACAGTCTCCTGGTGACTGGCCCAAAGTCCCCCAGCCAGCTTTCATGCCTAAGGTGGAACTAGAACTCACAGTCTCCTGGTGATTGGCTCAAAGCCCCACAGACAGTTTTCTTGTCTAAATCAAGACTATAACTCACAGTCTCCTAGTGACTGGCCCAAAGTCAACCAGCCATCTTTCATGCCTAAGGAGGAACTAGAACTCACAGTCTCCTGGTGATTGGCCTAAACTCACCCAGTCAGCTTTCATGCCTGAGGCAGGACTAGAACTCACTGTCTCCTGATGATTGGTCCAAAGTCCCCCAGCCAGCTTTCATGCCTAAGATGGAACTAGAACTCACAGTCTCCTGGTGATTGGTCCAAAGCCCCCCAGACAGTTTTCTTGTCTAAATCAGGACTATAACTCACAGTCTCCTAGTGACTGGCCCAAAGTCAACCAGCCATCTTTCATGCCTAAGGAGGAACTAGAACTCACAGTCTCCTGGTGATTGGTCCAAAGCCCCCCAGACAGTTTTCTTGTCTAAATCAGGACTGGAACTCACAGTCTCCTAGTGATTGGCCCAAAGTCAACCAGCCATCTTTCATGCCTAAGGAGGAAGTAGAACTCACAGTCTCCTGGTGATCGGTCCAAAGTCCCCCAGCCATCTTTCATGCCTAAGGTGTGACTAGAACTCACAGTCTCCTGGTGATTGACCCAAAGTCATGCAGCCAGTTTTCATGTCTAAATCAGAACTAGAACTCACAGTCTCCTGGTGATCGGCCCAAGGTCCCCCAGCCAGCTTTCATGCCTTAGGTGGAACTAGAACTCACTGTCTCCTGGTGATTGGCCCAAAGTCCCCCAGCCAGTTTTCTTGTCTAAATCAGGACTAGAACTCACAGTCTCCTGGTGATCCGCCCAAGGTCCCCCAGCCAGCTTTCATGCCTAAGGAGGAACTAGAACTCACTGTCTCCCAGCTTCTGTGCTAGGACTTTCCTCACTACATCGAACTGGCTTTGTGCTGCAAAGAGAGAGACAGAGAAAAAATGAAAGAAAAAAATAAAATAAAAGCTAAGCTTTTGTGCAAAAAACGTTTGCTCGGCTTCCTTTCGGATGCAAGAGGAGAAAAAGCAACAACCCAGACATACAAAAAAAAAAAAAAAAAGTGCTGCCTTTTGAAAAGCCAAACATGTAGACAAGAAGACAAAGGGAGGCTCGGAAGCCTTAGTTCAATATTATCAAAGGTACCTTGATGGCACAGCGACAAATCTCTTTTAGCAGATTTTTCCAACAAAACGCTGCAACGCCGAGACGCGGCAAGCAAGGAAGAAGCTGTCAAATCCCATATTTTTTTTTTTAAGGGAACGTTTTTGTCTGGCCCACGGTGGCATTTTTCTGCGTGCATCATCCCAGCGGGGCTCTAAGGCAAAGACGTGGGATAAAATCCTCAACTGAGTTAATACGACATGTTTAATCAGGTCAGCGGAAGCTCCCCTGAGCCGACAGTTCAGTGTGATGGAGCTGAGTGGGAAACGGGTTAATTCCATATCTGCAAAGGTGCTTCTTCACCAGGCAACTGGACTTTCTTGTTTTTCTTTGAAGACGTTTCACTTCTCACCCAAGAAGCTTCTTCAGCTCTGACGGGATGGTGGAGGAGTAAAAGGATTTATGCTCCTTGCAGACAGCTGGTCATTTCTTGCTCAGGCAGGTAACCCTATACCATTTCAGACAAATGGCTGTCCAGTCTCTTCTTAAAAGCTTCCAGTGTTGGAGCATTCACCGCTTCTGGAGGCAGGTTGTTCCACTGGTTCATTGTTCTCACTGTCAGGAAGTTTCTCCTTAGTTCCAGGTTGCTTCTCTCCTTGGTGAGTTTCCATCCATTGCTTCTTGTCCTGCCTTCTGGTGCTTTGGAGAATAGCTTGACTCCCTCTTCTTTGGGGCAGCCCCTGAGATATTGGAAGGCTGTTATCATGCCCCCCCTCGTCCTTTGAAGATAGCAAAATCCACATTTTGGACAGAGAGGACCGCTGGTTTGAAAGAGGGATCCCAGAGGCCATCTGTCTCCAAATTGAACAGCCCTCCCTCAACAGAGGGGGAGGGATACAACATCATCTATCTCCAGTCTACAACACGGTCTTTTCAGCAGTTCTAAGAAGACTCCACACCGATTTGCACCCCTCAGGTGACCCTGAGGACACAGACACACCTCCAAGTGGCCTCAAGGACTCTCTAAAAGAAGTCAAATGACCAGCTATCTGCAAGGAATATAAATCCTTCCCTTCCCCACTATCAAGTCAGAGCTGAAGAAGCTTCTTGGAGGAGAAGCGAAACGTCTTCAAATAAAAACAAGAAAGTCCAGTTGCCACTTAAAAAAGCACCTTTGGGAGAAGGATGAAAGGGAAAGAGGAAGATGGGAGGGAAAGAAGAAGGATAGGAGAGAGAGAGACAGAGACAGAGAAAGACAGGAAGAAAGGAAGAAAAAAAGGAAAGAAGAGAAGAGAAAAAGAAAGAGAAAGAAAGAAAGAAAGAAAGAAAGAAAGAAAGAAAGAAAAAGAAAGGGAGGGAGGAAGGAAGGAAGGAAGGAAAGAAAGAAAGAAAGAAAGAAAGAAAGAAAGAAAGAAAGAAAGAAAGAAAGAAAGAAAGTCTGCAAGGAGTATAAATCCTTCCCTTCCCTTCAGAGTTGAAGAAACTTCTTGGATAAGAAGCGAAATGTCTTCAAAGAAAAGCAAAGTCCAGTTGCCTCTTGAAAAAAAAAAAAGCACCTTTGGGACAATTCCATTTAATTATTTAAAATATATTTTTTTAAAAAAAATATGTTTTGTTACTCGCATGTCATTATGTCCTTCCTTTTGCATCCTTTCTTTCATGAATCTATTCCACCGTTTCTTCAATATCCGTGTAACTCTTGTCTCACGGTCCTGCAGTGAGTTGGCCACGGTGAGTTGTCCTAGGCCAGTGTTTCTCAACCTTGACCATTTTAAGGCATGTGGACTTCAACTCCCAGAATTCCACAGCCAGCAATGCTGGCTGTGGAATTCTGGGAGTTGAAGTCCACATGCCTTAAAATGGTCAATGTTGAGAAACACTGCGCCTAACCCATCTGGGGGAGTGAAACAGACTCTCTTAACTACCAAAAGTAGAACAGGCCTGGAAATCAGGCCTGGGATTATCGGGGAATATTATTATTCAGACTATGCTTGAAATAGTCTAAAACAGTGTTTCTCAACCTTGACCATTTTAAGGCATGTGGACTTCAACTCCCAGAATTCCACAGCCAGCAATGCTGGCTGTGGAATTCTGGGAGTTGAAGTCCACATGCCTTAAAATGGTCAATGTTGAGAAACACTGCGCCTAACCCATCTGGGGGAGTGAAACAGACTCTCTTAACTACCAAAAGTAGAACAGGCCTGGAAATCAGGCCTGGGATTATCGGGGAATATTATTATTCAGACTATGCTTGAAATAGTCTAAAACAGTGTTTCTCAACCTTGACCATTTTAAGGCATGTGGACTTCAACTCCCAGAATTCCACAGCCAGCAATGCTGGCTGTGGAATTCTGGGAGTTGAAGTCCACATGCCTTAAAATGGTCAATGTTGAGAAACACTGCGCCTAACCCATCTGGGGGAGTGAAACAGACTCTCTTAACTACCAAAAGTAGAACAGGCCTGGAAATCAGGCCTGGGATTATCGGGGAATATTATTATTCAGACTATGCTTGAAATAGTCTAAAACAGTGTTTCTCAACCTTGACCATTTTAAGGCATGTGGACTTCAACTCCCAGAATTCCACAGCCAGCCTGGCTGGCTGTGGAATTCTGGGAGTTGAAGTCCACATGCCTTAAAATGGTCAAGGTTGAGAAACACTGGCCTAGGCCCCTTTTGCAAGGTCAAGAGGTAGGGGCAGCCATCAAAACTTTGGAACTGGGTTGCAAGTACCCCTGGGGAGGTCCGTTATAACTCCGAAGCAACCAGTCGTAAATTGAGAACTACCTGTAGTTAACTGTAAACCCGTTGAACCGTACATCCCTTTTGAAAAAATCTTAACAGATCAAAACGATTTCAATTTTGTGGGAGGGGAAAAAGTCGAAAGGAGAATGTTGGACATATAATGCAACTTAAGTTACGAGTTCCTGTTTCCAGCGCCACTGTAATTTCGAACGGTCACTAAACAAACAGTTGTAAGTCAAGGACTACCTGTGTGTCCCTGGTTCCCAGCGGCCCTGTCTCACTGAGATCCTGCTCCGTTCTCGCAGATGGGGCCGAACATCAAAGAACTTTTCCGCCTTCTGGAAGACTTCATTGACGTGGTCGGCTTCCGCATGAAAGAATTTCAAGACTCTTATCAAGCGACCGACAACCTGGGTGAGTACGTTGGACCGATCCAAGGGTCCCCCTCCCCCCCGTTGATTTCTAAGTGGTAGGATCCAAAGAGTGGGATGGTGGGATGGTGGATACCATTTCCTCCATCCAAAGGGAGCTTCCCGATGCAGGATTGCTGAGTTTCTCAGAAGGAGAGCGAGCTGAGATCAAACCACAATGAGTTTGGGGGGGGGGTTTTGACCCAATTTGGGTTTATGGGAAAGGAGATGCCCAGCAGGTCTGATTTATGCCTCTCCTGGTGGTTTACACGCATGCACGCATTCACACACACACACACACATGCAATGTAATAAGATTTAACGGTGCAGATGGGCACGCAAAACGCAAGGTTTAAAACGCACCTCGTAAGGCAATAACGGCGATGGTGCGATTCCCACAGGTGGAGAGGGAATAAAGTCGTACCGGAGCATAGAAAAATGCAGGGCGGGGAAATGGCTACTCAAGGGCATCTAGATATTCTTCAATGTTTGGGGTGTGGATGGATGGTTTGGGGTGATTCGTCCTTACTTCATAATTATTAATTGCTGAGGGATGTTTGGACGGTGGAATTGTTGTAGTTTTTGTGTATCAATGCCTAGGATAAATCAGATTGTTTCAACTGTTCATTATGGGCTATGATAATTGGGTTTGAATTTTCTTTCTTTCTTTCTTTCTTTCTTTCTTTCTTTCTTTCTTTCTTTCTTTCTTCTCTTCCCTCCTTCCTTTCTTCCTTCCTCCCTCCCTCCTTCCCTCCCTCCCTTCTCCTTTCCTTTCCTTTCCTTTCCTTCCCTTCCCTTCTTTCTCTCTATTGCCTTCCTTCCTTCCTTCCTTCCTTTCTTTCTTCCTTTCTTTCTTTCTTCCTCCCTCCCTCCCTCCTTCCTCCTTCCTCCCTCCTCCTTTCCTTTCCTTTCTTTTCCTTTCCTTTCCTTTCCTTTCCCTCCCTTCCCTTTTCTCTCTCTTTCTTTCCTTTCCTTTCCCTTCCCTTCTATCTCCCCTTCCTTCCTTCCTTCCTTCCTTCCTTCCTTCCTTCCTTCCTTCCTTCCTTCCTTCCTTCCTTCCTTCCTCTTTCTTTCTTTCTTTCTTTCTTTCTTTCTTTCTTTCTTTCTATCTTTCTTTCTTTCTTTTTCTTTCTCTTTCCCTCCTTCCTTTCTTCTTTCCTTCCTCCCTCCTTCCCTCCCTCCCTCCCTTCTCCTTTCCTTTCCTTTCCTTCCCTTCTTTCTCTCTATCGCCTTCCTTTTTTTCTTTCTTCCTCCCTCCCTCCCTCCCTCCTTCCTCCCTCCCTCCTCCTTTCCTTTTCTTTCCTTTCCTTTCCCTCCCTTCCCTTCCCTTTTCTCTCTCTCTTTCTCGTTCCTTTCCCTTCCCTTCTTTCTCTCTATCTCCCCTTCCTTCCTTCCTTCCTTCCTTCCTTCCTCTTTCTTTCTTTCTTTCTTTCTTTCTATCTATCTTTCTTTCTTTTTCTTTCTCTTTCCCTCCTTCCTTTCTTCTTTCCTTGCTCCCTCCTTCCCTCCCTCCCCCCTTCTCCTTTCCTTTCCTTTCCTTCCCTTCTTTCTCTCTATTGCCTTCCTTTCTTTCTTTCTTTCTTTCTTTCTTTCTTTCTTTCTTTCTTTCTTTCTTCCTCCCTCCCTCCCTCCCTCCTTCCTCCTTCCTCCCTCCCTCCTCCTTTCCTTTTCTTTCCTTTCCTTTCCCTCCCTTCCCTTCCCTTTTCTCTCTCTCTTTCTCGTTCCTTTCCCTTCCCTTCTTTATCTCCCTTTCCTTCCTTCCTTCCTCTCTTCTTCTTTCTTTCTTTCTTTCTTTCTTTCTTTCTTTCTTTCTTTCTTTCTTTCTTTCTTTCTTTCTTTCTTCCTCTCTTCACTCAAGTTGTCAGTATCCAAAAGCTGCCTGTTAAGGCAGCTAAAGGTCTCACTTTCCCTGTCAAAGGCTGGCGAGGAATGGTGGATTGGGCTCGCAATGCAGAAGACAAGGTCACCATTTCGAAAAGCATCTTCTCCACAGGAATAGCAGGTGAGAATAAACGGTGCAAGTTCCTGGTGGAATACAATCTGTTCATGCTTTGTAAACTTTCATCCTTCCTTGTTACATCCTTTTATTTCTGCTTTAATATATATATATATATATATATATTTAGGTCTTTGGTTGTTCGGGTTTTCTCCCGCGTAAAATTGGAAGTGTCTTGGCGACGTTTCGATGAAGTCCCATTCGTCATCTTCAGGCTGGTGTTTTCGGCTTCGTGCTTCTAGGAGCAATGTGTGATCGTAGCTGTTTCTTCCTTTTAACTGCCAGTGGGGATATGAACAGATTGGGTGGGAGTGTTCTCCCCCATCCAATCAGAGCACAGCCAACCCCCATCCAATCAGAGCATAGCCAAGCCCCTATCCAATCAGAACACACCTCCACCCAATCAGAACACAGCCAAGCTCCCACCCAATCAGTTCATACCCCCACTGGCAGTTAAAAGGAAGAAACAGCTACAATCACATATTGCTCCTAGAAGCACGAAGCCGAAAACACCAGCCTGAAGATGGTGAATGGGACTTCGTCGAAACATCACCAAGATGCTTCCAATTTTACGTGGGAGAAAACTTGAATAACCAAAGACCTACATACAAACACTCACGAAAACCTCAGAAAATATATATATGGATAACTCAGTTCTTAGACCACCTATCTGAACTTGGAGTTACATAGCAAAGCACAACAGAATAGCAGAGTTGGAAGGGACCTTGGAGGTCTTCTAGTCCAGCCACCAGCTCAAGTAGGAAACCCCATACTATCCTGGACAAATTTATTTATTTATTTATTTTATTTATTTATTTATTTATGAGACTTATATACCGCTTTAAGTGCAAGCACTCTCTAAGCGGTGTACACCAGTAAGCAATGTATATATATATTTACATTGCCCCCAACAATCTGGGTCCTCCTTTTACCTACCCCGGAAGGATGGAAGGCTGAGTCAACCTTGAGCCGGTGAGATTTGAACCGCTGACCTGCTGAACACAGTCAGCTAAAGTGGCCTGCAGGACTGCACTCTAACTGCTGTGCCACCTCTAACTGCTGTGCCACCAATGGCTGTCAAGTCTCTTCTTTAACACCTCCAATGTTGGAGCACCCGCAACTTCTGGAGGAAAGTCCTTCCACCAAACAGCCAAGCTCAGGATGTCAATGGAAATTCTCAATTATTCAGGGCACAGTTGTCCCAAAGGTGCTTGTCCAAAAGGTAACTGGGGTTTCTTGGGTTTTTTTCCCTTGAAATATTTTGTTTCTCATCCAGGAACTTTCTTCAGTTGTGAAGAAGCTTCTTTGATGAGAAGTAAAACATTTTTGAGGGAACCACCCCCCCCCCTGAAGTAAATCCAGTTGCCTTTGGAAAAGCATGTTTGGGATAACCAAGCTCAGAAAGCATCAGAGACTCCACAGTCGTCGTCCTCCTCCTCCTCCTCCTCCTCCCCCCCACAAATCTCTTTCCCTTATAGCATTGATGATGTTACCTAGTTTGGGTAATGAAATGTCTGCAAGAAAACAACAAAGCTTAGAGAGCACCAAGGACCCCACCGTCCTCCTCCTTCTCCTCCTCCTCCTCCCCCCCCCCGTGCAATTCCTGCTCCCTTCTAGCACTGATGATGCTACCTAGTTGGGTAATGAAACATCTGCAAGAAAACAACCAAGCTCAGAGAGCATTAAGGACTCCATAGTCCTCCTCCTCCTCCTCCTCCTCTTCCTTCTCTTCCTCTTCCTCTTCCTTCTCCTCCTCCTCCTCTTCCTCTCCCCAAATCCCACTCCCTTCTAGCACTGATGATGCTACCTAGTTGGGTAATGAAACATCTGCCAGAAAACAACCAAGCTCAGAGAGCACCAAGGACCCCACAGTTTACTTCCGGATTACAAATATTCTCTTCTGTCGGTACAAGATCAATCAATCCAGTAGGTCTGCCCTTAGGCAATTGAGAACCCATTCTCCCGGAAAGAAGATCCAAAGTTTTGCCTTGTGCATGGACAGAGTCCCTATTGGAATCCTCTCCGAATTACCTGTAACCTCAAATAGGAAGCACACCTTTCCCAAGTTCTTCTCTACTCCAAATAAGTATAGATAGAAGGTCAGGTCCTCAGTGAGGCTGCCAAGGCTCCAACATCCCTCTCTAGTGACCTTCCCTTTCATAGAAGTAATTGAGAGTAACACGGTTATGGGTGCCAGATGAATGCTAATGGCCAGCCTGAGAAATTGCTAGGAGGGAAGAAATAAAGCTGCTTCTACGGAAACGGCAGGAAAACATTAAATGTAATTTAAATTTGGCCCACTGTTGCAGACTTCTAGGTCGGTGGGCAGGTGGGGGAGGGGGAGGCAAGTTGAACACATGGGAAGGCTGAGGCAGACAGCAGCAAACATTAACGCAACCAACAGGAGAAGCCACAAAACAGAGAGTAGGGAGGTGCATGTTCCTTGCCACTGGCCATCTGTGAATCCTGCCACGCTCCCAAAATAATCTGAGGATCCATCCCTGAGCATATTGGATTGATAAAGAAACAATGGATGGAAACTAATTAAGGAGAGAAGCAACCTGGAATTAAGGAGAAACTTCCTAACATTTGCCTTTAGAATAGAATAGAATAGAATAGAATAGAATAGAATAGAATAGAATGGAATGGAATGGAATGGAATGGAATGGAGTGGAGTGGAGTGGAGTGGAGTGGAGTGGAGTGGAGTGGAGTGGAGTGGAGTGGAGTGGAGTGGAGTGGAGTGGAGTGGGAGTGGAGTGGAGTGGAGTAGGGAGTAGAGTATATAGGGTAGAGTAGAGTAGAGTAGAGTAGAGTGTAGAGTAGAGAAGAATAGAATAGAATAGAATAGAATAGAATAGAATAGAATAGAATAGAATAGAATAGAATAGAATAGAATAGAAAATATGGGATAGAATAGAATGGAATGGAATGGAATGGAATGGAATGGAACGGAACGGAACGGAACAGAACGGAGTGGAGTGGAGTAGGGAGTAGAGTAGAGTAGAGTGTAGAGTAGAATAGAATAGAATAGAATAGAATAGAGTAGAGTAGAGTAGAGTAGAGTAGAATAGAATAGAATAGAATAGAATAGAATAGAATAGAATAGAATAGAATAGAATAGAATAGAATAGAATAGAATAGAATAGAATAGAATATGGAATGGAATGGAATATAGGATAGGATAGGATAGGATAGGATAGGATAGGATAGGATAGGATAGGATAGGATAGGATAGGAGCTGGAAGGGACCTTGGAACCTACACCATCTCAGACAGGTGAATGTCCAATCTCTTCTTGAAAATATCCAGTGATGGAGCGCCCACGATTTCTGGAGGCGAGCTGTTTAGACATTGTGGGTGCTCCAACAATGGAGGTTTCTAAGAAGAGATTGGACAGCCATTTGTCTGAAATGCCCTATACCACTTCAGGGGTGTCAAACTCGCAACGTCACGTGACGTGTCACGACATATTGTGACTTTTTTTTCCATTGCTGGCAATGGGGTGGGGGCAGTTTCGCCATGATACATCCAGTCCGCAGGCTGGCAGCTTGAAACCCCTGGTATAGGGTCTCCTGCTTGAGCGAGGGGGGGGGGGGAGAACTAGAAAAACTCCACGGTCCCTTTCTTCTTTTTTTTAATTGAAAAGTTTTATACAATATACATCCCAAGACCCACCCACCCCTACCCCCCCTACCCCACTTCCCAGAGCTGAGTACAGGGTTACAAATAAACAAGTACTGCAGGCCACTTAAGCTGACTGTGTTCAAATCTCACCGGCTCAAGGTTGACGCAGCCTTCCATCCTTCCGGGGTAGGTAAAATGAGGACCCAGATTGTTGGGGGCAATGTAAATATATATATATATACATTGCTTACTGGTGTACACCGCTTAGAGAGTGCTCGCATTTAAAGCGGTATATAAGTCTCATAAATAAATAAACGCAACTTCCATCTGCTCACAGCATGGAATTTCTTTATACATTGCTTACTGGTGTACACCGCTTAGAGAGTGCTTGCACTTAAAGCGGTATATAAGTCTCATAAATAAATAAATAAATCAAACTCTAAAAAAAACATTACCCAACTATACAAGTAACCAAGTCCATAACGCACTTTGACTCCCTTATAACATAAACATAAACAAATTAAAAATATACATAATAATATAAACCAATCAAAATTGTTAGGTCTCTTTCAACTCTGTTATTCTGTTAAGGGTGTCACTCAAAGCTCAGCATTCACCCTTGAAAAAAAAAAAACTACCACCCTGACCTCGAAGTGTCTCCTAGGACTGCCCCTGAGGATAAAAGGGGAAAAGGTGAGGGTCTTTCTCCTCCCCTTACTCCTTAGAGATTGGCAAACCGGTTGAACAAGTGCAAGGCAACGGTTGTCCTCAAGGTGCTTTCTTTGGTTTTCTTTGAAGAGATTTCGCTTCTCATCCAACAAGCTTCTTCAGTTCTGACTGAATGGCGGAGGATAGAAGGATTGAAACGCCTGGCACAACATAGGACAGTGATGGCGAACCTTTTAGAGACTGAGTGCCCCAAAACTGTCCCCGCCCCCCACTCTACTCCCCTCTCTGCCCGCTCCACCCCACCCCACATGCTCCACCCCTGCTCTAACCCGCCCCACTCGGCCGCAGGGCCACCCACCGCCTCCACGGCCTGCTGCAGATTGCCCAGGCGGTCCAGCAGTGCCATGGCAGCCACGCCCTCTGCCCGCGCCCCGCAGCATCAACTGCATGTGACAGGCTGTGAGGGCAGAGTCTTGTCCCCATTGCCCGACTTCCATGTCCTTGGCTGTGCTGCTCCGCTTGGGCTGCACTCGGGGGTGACTCTCCTCCAGGGGGGCTGCTGGTGAGGAGGGGGCCATGGGGGGAGGTGGGGCTGGGGCAATGGTGCATGTGCCCAAAGAGAAGGCTCCGAGTGCCACCTCTGGCACGCGTGCCATAGGTTCGCCACCACTGACATAGGAGAACAAACCCACCAGGACAAGATCCACCAGTCCAACTGCATTTGAAAGACAAAGGCCAGTCTTTTGAAGACAGCAAAGTCCACATTCTGGACAGAGAGGACCGCTGGTTTGAAAGCGGGGTCAAAGAGGCCATCTAGGTCAAAACTGAACAGCCCTCTCTCAACAGAGGGCGAGGGACACAACGCCACCTCTCTCCAGTTTACAACATGGTCCTTTCAGTAGTCCCAAGAAGGTTCCATACCCATTTGCACTATTCAGGTGACCCTGGGGCAGTGGAGGGATTCAGCCGGTTTGCACCAGTTCAGCAGAACCTGTAGCTAAAATTTGCTGAGTTCGGAGAACAGGCTGAATGCACACTGCTTCCGGAAGTCCAGTCTAGGCCTTGGAGGCCTGGAGGAGGCCCCCCAGGCCTAGAACAGCCTGCCAGAAGTACGTGGATGCGATTTCAGAAGTCTGTTCTAGGCCTCAGATGCCTGGAGGAGGCCTCCCAGGCCTAGAACAGCCCACCGGAAGTGCATGGATGCCACTTCCAGAAGTCCGTTCTAGGCCTCGGAGGCCTGGAGGAGGCCTCCCAGGCCTAGAACAGCCTGCCAGAAGTGCGTGGATGCGACTTTGGAAGTTCGTTCTAGGCCTCAGATGCCTGGACGAGGCCTCCCAGGCCTAGAACAGCCCACCAGAAGTGCGTGGATGCCACTTCCGAAAGTTCGTCCTAGGCCTCGGAGGCCCAGGCCTGCATCCAATAAGAGAACCTGTTGTTCAGGTATTTCAATCCCACCCCTGCCCTGGGGGCACAGATAAACCTCCTAGCGGCCTCAACCACTCTCAGGGAGAGTACTAATGACCAGATGACTACAAGGAACATAAATCTTTCCATCCTCCACCATTCAGTCAGAACTGAAGAAGCTTCTCGGATGAAGATCAAGGAAAAATAAAGTCCAGTGGCCTCTTGAAAAAGCACCTTTGGGACATCCCGTCCAATTCTCTCCCCCCCAAAAAAGCTGCTGACAAAGCACAGCCTACCGGATATGCTTGATTTCCATTTCATTCCCAACTTCTATTTCCGAACGGTATTTGTCCCATGGGCTAATGGTGTCCCTTCACGGCACAGGTTTAGCAAATCTGCGCAGGGCAACCTAATTGTGCTGCAGCCAGTGTGTTTCTTTCTTTCTTTCTTTCTTTTTTTTTTTAAGGAAAACATTAAATTGAAGAGGCACTTAATTGGAGCAGCAGTGGTACAATGGGAATAGATGATCAGACGCAGGCAGGCTGGATGGTTGAGGATTGCTAATTGAAAAAGGACTTAAGTACCCTCAATTACAAAGGTTGCATGGAGGCAGCTTTCTTGCGTCCCAAAACAACACACAAAAAAGCAACTCCAGATCAAATTGCATTAAAGCTAAAGCCAACCACTTTATTCTCGTTTCGTGGATTGGAGCTGGTGTTTAGATGACTCTTATACGCAGAAGAATCCGTTTATAATGGACACCTCACCCGCAAGCTGGCCAAGAAGTCAGTGGATGACAGTCTGTGCAAATTCAAATGTCTGCATGAAGTTGATAGTGTAGGATACATGAAACATGGACTATGTCACCTGTGAAGCCCTTTATGGGTTTTGAGGCCATTTTAGAATCATAGGGGTGGGAGCTTGAGGTCTTCTAGTCCAACCCCCAGCCAAAGCTTGTCCAATGGTTGTCCAATCTTTTCTTGAACATCATCAGCAATGGAGCACCCAGAACTCCAGGAAGTAGGTTGTTCCATTGATTAATCATTCTTGCTGTCAGAAAATTCCTCCTTGTTTCCAGATTGGATGTCTCTGTGGTGATGCTGCAATGGTTGTAAGCGTGAAAAATAATCCTAAGTCACTTTTTTAGGTGCCGTTGTAACTTTGAATGGTCACTAAATGGACTATTGTAAGTCGAGGACTCCCTGTACTCATTAAGGCTGGTTTTAGGTGCAGGTCATCATCTGATCGATTTTGATCCTTGTTGTGCAATATCTGGCAACACTGAACGTTGCGGCAGGATTTGTATCTGCAACCATCAGGGAAGCATATTTGTCCTGTGGGTCCAATGAATTGCAATTATCTCTGGGTTGCTAATTGTATTTTATTTCTCTTTTTCATTGTCTTAACTCTTAATTGTTTTGATGATCATTTGTTGCCCATAATCACTGTTTTGAGCTGGATGGCTGTATAAATGGAGGACAAGGGGTGATAGCAGTGTTCCAGTAGTTGAGGGACTAGTACAAAGAAGATGGGGTCAACCTACTCCCCAAAGCACCAGAAGGCAGGACAAGAAGCAACAGATGGAAACTAATCAAGGACAGAAGCAGCCTGGAACTAAGGAGAAATTTCCTGACACTGAGAACAATTAACCAGTGGAATGCCTTGTCACCAGAACTTGTGTGTGCTCCAGCACTGGAGATTTTCCAGAAGAGACTAGACAGCCATTTGTCTGAAGTTTTAGAGGGTCTCCTGCTTGAGTAGGGGGGTTGGACTAGAAGACCTCCAAAATCCCTTCCAACTTTGTTATTCTATTAAATAAATCCACCTCTCCTTTTTTCTTGGTTCTTGCTGTTGTGATTCTTTTGTTCCACTTCTCTTCTCACTTCTCTTGGTTGCTTCTTCACAGACACTGATGACTCCTCCGTCTTTGTGGTGGGCACGGTGATTTATCGCAACCTGGCCGGGATCCTGGGCCTTCAGAGGTAAAGTGGAGATATATATAACATCCATGAAGTTGGAGAGAGGTGATAGAAATGGTCCATTGCTATGTTTGGAACATCCTCAATGAGAGCTAGACACAGTGACTTTGATCTTGCATATTTGACCTCCTGAGCAGAGTTTTGGCGTATGGGCTGTAGCGAACAAGAAAATAAACCTGGCCTTCTGGGCTAGCGAAGTCAAAAATCAGACTTTTGCGGGAATCGATTTGTCAAGGGATTGCGCAGCATTCGGAGACCCTGACACAAACATGTAGCCTTTTATATCAATATAAGTATATTTAACATTTAAATCCTGAAAAGGAAGAACAGAAGAGAATCAGGAACACAGGAACATCATGAGGTAAATCTAAAATGGTACACAGAACACTCAGAAGAAAAAGGCGGGAAAAAAGGGAAACACCCCCTTTATACTTATAGCAACCAATCAGAGCATAGATTACCTCATGCATGAGTCAGCACTCCCTCACTAATCAACTACAACTGTGTGTTTTGGCCGGTTGTACATTTTACTCTGCTACTAAATTCAATATCCCAGCCGACTCGATTGTTTTAGGGTCTATTAACAAACTCTTGAAAGTCTGGCCAAATCCTTCCCTAACTTTTTTTAAAGGGGTGTAATGGCTTAGTGGTTAAAGACCCTGAGCTTTTCAGCTGGAAAGCTGACAGCCTGTGTTTGAGACCCGAGCGTCTGGCGACAGGGTGAGCTCCCGCTCCTTGTCCCAGCTCCTGCACCTCAGCTTCGCATTTCGAAAGTATGCAAATGCGAGTAGATAAATAGGTACCACTTCAGTGGGAAGGTAACAGTATTCCGTGTGCCTTTGGCATATAATCATGATGGCCACATGACCATGGAAGCCTCTTGGCTTTCTCGGCTAGAAAATGGAGATGTGGCCCTCTACCTAGAGTTGGACAGGACTTGTTGTTGTTGTTAGTTGCCAAGTCGTGTCCGACCCATCGCGACCCCATGGACAACATTCCTCCAGGCCTTCCTCTCCTCTACCATCTTCTGGAGTCCATTTAAGCTCACGCCTACTGTTTCAGTGACTCCATCCAGCCACCTCATTCTCTGTCGTCCCCTTCTTCTATTGCCCTCCATCTTTCCCAGCATTAGGCTCTTCTCCAGGGAGTCCTTTCTTCTCATTAGGTGGCCAAAGTACTTGAGTTTCAGCTTCAGGATCTGGCCTTCTAAAGAGCAGTCATGGTTGATCTCCTCTAGGACTGACCGGTTTGATCGCTTTGCAGTCCAGGGGACTCGCAGGAGTTTTCTCCAGCATCATAGTTCAAAGGCCTCCATTCTTTGGTGCTCAGCCTTTCTTATGGTCCAACTTTCACAGCCATTGAACAGGACTGGACTTGTCTAAATTCTTCCCTACCTCTTTTTAAGGACCACAACATCATGGTGAGACTGGTATGAGTCTCTCTCTCTCTCTCTCTCTCTCTCTCTCTCTCTCTCTCTCTCTCTCTCTCTCTCTCTCTCTCTCTCTCTCGTGTTTTTGACAGGACACAGAGCTCAATTCTTCTAAATTTTTCCCTTCCCTTAAGTAGGTAAGAAGGCATCTGATGGATCAACAAATTGGGCTCAACACATGAGTATCGTCCCATCAGTGAAATGGTATAGGATCTCCTGCTTTAGTAGGGGGCTGGACTAGAAGACCACCAAGGCCCCTTCTAGTTCTGTTCTGATTGTGATCCTGGACAAGGCAAACCTTTACCTTTAACAAACTCTTGAAAGTGTGTCCAAATTCTTCCCTATCTCTTTTTAAGGACCACAACATCAAGGTGAGACTGTTATGAGTCAAGACCAGAGCTAAATGCTTCTAAAATTTTCCCTTCCCTTGAGTAGGTAAGGAGGCATCTGATGGATCAACAAATTGGACTCAACACATGAGCCTCATCCCAAAATAGGAGCCATTAAAAATGGTGGCATCAGGGAGGAGAAGGCAAGGGGAAAAAAATTAATTTATGTGTGGTGGTTGCAAGAAAAAACAGCCCTAGTCTTAAAATCATTAGAAGAGAATTGAAAATAAGGAAACCAATGAATCAGTGTCTTCTCTAAATCTAGAGGAAGCTGCATTTAGAAAACTGTACAGTTTTGTTATTGCAAAAAAATTGAGTTTGCAATCGCACATAAAGAACAGGTAGACATTGACCACACCATTATGGTGCTATTTTGCTTTTTGTTTTTTGACTATGCCCTGTAGACAACCCTAGCTGATTCTAGAAAGCAATGTGAGATGGATCTCACTTTCTTCTCCTTGTTGAGGAGCTTTTCAGATGCTTTTTGTTGTCCACTGCAGAGTATTTAATTTATTGGGATTTGGACTTAATCAAGAAAAGCTCATATTATCTTCTAAACTAGCAACACAGGAGAATCACTGGCAGCTTTGAATAAGATGTCGACTATCTACTTCCCCACAGAACAATGGTTTCTCAACCTTGATGACTCTAAGATGGGTGGACTTCAACTCATCTTAAAGTCATTAGGTTTGAGAAAAACTTTCATGAATGTCCTTCTCATTTATTTATTTATTTATTTTGTCTCTCTGGATGCATTTTTGAACCACATCATCAGGACATCAGCCAGAGAGGACATCTCTGTGGAAAATTAATGGAGGAAACTTCCACACACTATTTGCTATTTCTTCATTGCACATCGTACTTCACTGCACTGCAGTAGCTGTTCAGCAATGACTTGCTGACTCAGATGTACTGAGCCTATAGATCCAAAATGGCCTTCAGAGAGATCTAAAACCTCATTCCACAGCAGAGAGTTGGAAAACTTGCTTTTTCAGTCAGAGCAGGGAATCCACGGTGCCTCCTAAAAGCCCATCCAGTGCTCCCAAAGGGATGTGCAGATCCCAGCCCAATAACAACTACAGCTGCCTCTATTTTTGCAGACTTCCATAGGAGATTATTGTATGCAGGTATCATGAGAATGCAACAGAATCGTTGCTGAAATCCCTGGTTTGATTCTCACTACAAATCCATTAACTACCTTGGTGTCCACCTCTCAGCTGAAAAGTAGAGATTGATAAAAAAAAAAGAACCACTACAGAGCAATTGTAAATTCCAGGACTCCAATCGATATGTGGAGTTGTTTATAGACATGGGGATTTTACTCAACAGTTCCTGGTTTTTCAACCTGCATGCGCAGTGAATTTAGTGTATGGTTGATGGCCCCCAAAGGATCCTAGAAGATAGCTTTCTTTTCTTAGCCTGAAGAAAAAATAAAGAGGGTCAGTGTGCAAGACCAGCAAAGAAGAAATTAATCTTAGGGAGAAGACAGTGATGAAGTTGGACAATCATCATGAAGTCCTAGGCTGCACTAACAGAGGGATAGAATCAAGATCATGTGAAATGGGATCGTTCTGCAATGAAATGAGGATATAAAGCCACTGGCAGAAAATTTCTCCTTACATCTACATTGGATCTCATTTTAATAAGCTTCCACCCATTACTTCCTGTCCTCCCATCAGGTGCCCTAGAGAATAGGTCAATCCCTTCTTCTTGGTGACAGCCCCTCAAGTACAAAACTACTCTAGAAAGAGTACAGATAAGAGCAACAAAGATGATCAGGGGACTGGAGGCTAAAACATATAAGGAACAGTTGCTGGAATTGGGTATGTCCAGTTACATATACAACATCTAGTCACCACGATGTAAAAAAGATGTTGAGACTCTAAAAAGAGTGCAGAGAAGAGCAACAGAGATGATCAGGGAACTGGAGGCTAAAACACATAAGGAACAGTTGCTGGAATTGGATATGTCTAGTTTAATGAAGAGAAGGACGAGGGGGGACAGGATAGCAGTCTTCTAATATTTCAGGGGCTGCCCCAAAGAAGAGGGAGTCAAGCTATTTTCCGAAGTGCCTGAAGGCAGGACAAGAAGCAACAGATGGAAACTAACCAAGGAGAGAAGCAACCTGGAACTAAGGAGAAACTTCCTGCCAGTTAGAACAATTAACCAGTGGAACACCTGCCTCCAGAAGTGGTGAATGCTCCAACACTGGAAGTTTTTAAGAAGAAACTGGACAGCCATTTGTCTGAAATGGTATAGGGTTACCTGCCTGAGCAGGGGGTTGGACTAGATGACTTCCAAGGTCCCTTCCAACTTTATTATTATTATTATTATGGATCATTGCACAGTCAGCCAGATGTTCAGACTGGATTTGGCATTTTGTCTACCTATCGAGTCCTTACCCAGGACCTGGGGTAGGCAGATGTGGATGTTTGATGGTATTACAGGGCAGGATGGAAGCAGTTCCTAGTAAGGCTGCCTTTTGCAATTGACTAATAGTGAATTTGTCAATGCCAATGGTATTCAAGTGGTGTTCCAGTTGTTTTGGGATTGCACCCAAGGCGCCTATGACTATTGGTATTACCCTTGCTTGCTTTTGCCACAGTCTTTCTATTTCTATTTGTAGGTCTTTGTATTTTGTTATCTTCTCCAGTTCTTTCTCATCTATTCTGCTGTCTCCAGGCACTGCCACGTCCACTATCCAGACTTTTTTGTCTTTCTTATCAACAATTGTTAAGTCTGGGGTGTTATGTTGCAGGTGCTTGTCTGTTTGAATTCTGAAGTCCCAGAGCAGTTTAATTTTATCATTTTCTATGACTTTCTCTATTTTATGATCCCACCAGTTTTTGCTTACAGGCAAATGATATTTCTTGCAGATCTTCCAATGCACCATTGTTGCTACTTTGTCATGCCGCTGCTTGTAGTCAGTCTGTGCAATCTTCTTGCAACAGCTTACCAAGTGGTCCACTGTTTTTTCAGCTTCTTTGCATAGGCGGCACTTACTGTCTGTTGCTGTCTTCTCAATTTTGACTTTATATGCATTTGTCCTTAAGGCTTGGTCTTGTGCAGCCAGAATTAGTCCCTCGGTCTCTTTCTTCAATTTTCCTGCTCTTAGCCATTGCCAGGTCTTGTTATTATCTGCTTTCCCAGCTATTTTTTTAACGTATTGGCCATGTAGTGCTTTGTCTTCCCATGCCTCTATTCTGTTCTTCATTTGGTCTTTCTTGTAGGCCAGTTTGGTCTCTCCAGTAGTCAGTAAGCCTTCCTGATATACTAATTTCAGTGCATCTTCATCATTGTTCTTCAGATATTCTTCCAAAGCCATTTTTTTCTTCTTATTATTTTCCTCCTTATGATTCCCTTTGATACCCTAGATCAGGGGTGTCAAATCGTCGCCCCACGGGCCAGACATGTCACCAGGAAACTCTGCCCACCCCATTGCTGGCAATGCAGAAAAAGCTCCGATACATTGCGCGACGTCACATGACGTAGCGAGTTTGACATGTCTGCCCTAGATATACCGCAGCCTCCCACAACTTTGTTGTTGTTGTTTTTAATTGCGAAGTCATGTCCGACCCATCGCGACCCCATGGACAACGTTCCTCCAGGTCTTCCTGTCCTCTACCATCTTCTGGAGTCCATTTAAGTTCATGCCTCCTGCTTCAGGGACTCCATCCAGCCACCTCATTCTCTGTCGTCCCCTTCTTCTCTTGCCCTCCATCTTTCCTAGCATTAGGCCCTTTTCCAGTGAATCCTTCCTTCTCATTAGGTGGCCAAAGTACTTGAGTTTCAATTTCAGGATCCCACAACTTATCACCGTACTATTTAGTGTCCTGACCCTTTATCATCTTTGTTGGGCTTCTCTGCACACTTTCCAGGGTCTCCACAACTTTTTTGTATCATGGTGACCAGAACTAGACACAGTATTCTAAGTGTCGTGTCACCATGGGGAAGCCAGATTCACTCAAAACAACCTTGTTACTAAATTAACAACTACACTTAATAGTTGTGACAAGAAAGGTCATAAAATGTGGCAAAACTCTCTTCAAAAATGCCTCGCTTATCAATTTTGGGCACAGCTGCGCTTGTATGTTGAGGGCTACCTAGTCCCATGGACTGCAAGAAGAACAAGTTGTTCAGTTCTGAGCCAATCCAGGCTGTCTGGTCCTGGGAGATGACCATCATAATCCAGCGGAAATGAACACACTTTGGGTACATGGCGTGGGCAGCTGATGGTCTGGAAAAACAACGGAGTGAAGCAAAACGGCAACAAGGGTGAGGGACAAAATGACATTCTTGGCGTGTCGCTGGATGAGCTACACTGGAGACAAGCTGAGATGGAGAACATTGGAGCATAAAACTCCACAAGAGCCAGCTCCAGCTGAGTGCCACCACACTGGTTTGTCCCCGTTTTTGGTCAAGAAGGAACACACAACGTGATCAGACCTTCATTTCTGAGGCAGGCATCTGCAGACCTCGACCAAGCTGTCTCCACCAAACATTAATTTTTTTATGGGACGTGCCTAGAATTTTAGTGTCTTTCTTCGGTTACATAATCCCGAAGTTGCTTTGGCTGACAGCTATCCCATCAAGGCAACCTGCAGCATTAAAATTAATAATGAAGATGAGGATGGTAGTAGTGTTAAAAGTTAAGAGTCTCCAGTTAAAATTCCCCATCATTACACAACCCTTATTTGTATTCTTCTTCTTCTTCTTCTTCTTCTTCTTCTTCTTCTTCTTCTTCTTCTTCTTCTTCCTTCTTCCTTCTTCCTTCCTCCTTCTCCTTCTCCTTCTCCTCCTTCTCTTCTCTTCCTCCTCCTCCTCCTCCTCCTCCTCCTCCTCCTTCTCCTCCTCTCTACAGACTCCATTTCCTTCTAGTACTGATGACCTTACCTAGTTGGGTAATGAAGTATTTGGAAGCAAAGCTCAGAGAGCACCAAGGACCCCACAGTCGTCCTCCTCCTCCTCCTCCTTTCCATAAAACCACTATAGTCCCTTTCTTAAAAAGGATGTATTTTTATGATTAATTTTTCACCAACAACAGACTGAACATTTTCTGTACAAAGTCTTTACCGATTTACTGATACTATACTTTGCTTTATTTTTAATTTTATTTTTTCCCTCTTTAAAAATGATTTTTTAAAAAAAAAAAAAAATCCTGATAACCAGCACAGAATGTGATTTCAGGTTACTAATTGTGATCTTTAAGGATTTCTTAAAAGCTAGCCACGAGGGAGTCTCAGAAATCCAATTTATAAGGCATTTCATAAGTGTGAATCTTTCTTCTTAATGGCCTCCGAGAGAGCTGCAGAGTGATGATCATACATTAATGATAAGAATGGTATTAAATGAGAGTGATGGTATTAAAATAATAATAATAAAATGCACATTCTTTATCTACTTTTGCCCAGCATGTGCAGGCATAGTTTAAAAATCAGCACACAATTGGGGAAATTGTAAACAGCACATTATGATAGCATTTTGATCCATTTTTTAGTAACTGTAATACATTCCAGTAACAGTAAACATATTCCAAAATATCCAGTTTTTGTCACCACGATATAAAACATTGTTGAGACTCTAGAAGAGTGCAAAGAAGAGCAACAAAGATGATGAGGGGACTGGAAGCTAAAACATACAAGGAACGGTTGCTGGCATTGGGAATGTCTAGTCTAATGAAGAGAAGGATGAGGGGGAACATGATAGCAGGGTTCCAGTATCTCAGGGGCTGCCCCAAAGAAGAGGGAGTCAAGCTATTCTCCAAAGCATCTGAAGGCAGGACAAGAAGCAACGGATGGAAACTCACCAAGGAGAGAAGCAACCTACAACTAAGGAGAAACTTCCTGACAGTGAAAACAATTAACCAGTGGAACAACCTGCCTCCAGAAGCAGTAAATGCTCCAACACTGGAAGTTTTTAAGAAGAGACTGGACAGCCATTTGTCCGAAATGGTATAGGGTTTCCTACTTGAGTATCTGTTCTTAAAAGCCTCTAGTGATGGAGCGCCCACAACCTCGGGAGGCAAGTCTTTCCACTGATTAATTGTTCTCCCTGTCAGGAAATTTCTCCTCAGTTCTAGACTGCTTCTCTCCTTGATGAGTTTAAGAATGTGAATGACAAAATAACAGAGTTGGGAGGGGACATTGGAGGTCTTCTAGTCCAACCTCCTGCTCAAACAGAGGACCTTACACCATTCTGGAGCAATCGTTTCCATCCATTGCTTCTTTTCCTGCCCTCAGGTGGTTTGGAAAATGGGTTGACCCCCTTTTCTTTGTGACACCTCTTGCACATTGAAACACTATCACCCCCTAGTCCAAGGGTAGGCAACCTCGGCTCTTTTATGACTTGTGGACTTCAACTCCCAGAATTCCTAAGCCAGCCATGCTGAGGGGAAAGGGAGAGGTTTCCAAGCTGAGCCATGCTGGCTCAGGAATTCTGGGAGTTGAAGTCCACAAGTCGTGAAGGGGCCACTGTTCCCCCATGCTGGCTCAGGAATTCTGGGAGTTGAAGTCCACGACTTGTGAAGGGACCATAGTTCCCCGTGCTGGCTCAGGAATTCTGGGAATTGAAGTCCACGAGTCATAAAGCGGCCTAGGCCAGAGGTAGGCAACCTTGGCTCTTTTATGACTTGTGGACTTCAACTCCCAGAATTCCTAAGCCAGCCATGCTGAGGGGAAAGGAGATGTTTCCAAGCTGAGCCATGCTGGTTCAGGAATTCTGGGAATTGAAGTCCACGAGTCATAAAGCGGCCTAGGCCTAGGCCAGAGGTAGGCCACCTCAGCTCTTTTATGACTCGTGGACTTCAACTCCCAGAATTCTTGAGCCAACCATGCTGAGGGAAAAGGGAGAGGTTTCCAAGCTGAGCCATGCCGGCTCAGGAATTCTGGGAGTTGAAGTCCACAAGTCATAAAAGAGCCAAGGTTGCCTACCCCTGCCCTAGTCCTTCTTTCCAGTTGACTTCTGTCCATTATGTGGGAAAGGGAGCTCTAAATTCTTTGAAGGAATCACTAAAAGAACTATTCTTCTCTTGACCCTTCCATCTTTCATTATTTATCTATTTTCTCCCTTCCTTCTAGGAATGCCACAGTACTCAATTCACGCATCATCTCTGTGACGGTGAAGCCAGAACCTCAATCCCTCGTTGCCCTGATGGAAATTGAATTCTCCCATTTGTATAACGTAAGTCGTTCCTGACTTAGATTCCCTTAGATGGGAGGGATTTTGAGTAGGAATAGAACTTAGAACTGAAACAAAAAAATTTCTCTCGGTTGAAAATTTTGCTGATCACAAAGATTGTGATGCAATTATGATATCTTGTCATTCTGTGCCTTCCGTGCTAAGTCAAGAAGAAAATAAAAATTAATTTTGTGGAATGGTTTTAATGCAATGAACATCAATAGCAGCATTCAGTTGACTTAGGCTGATCTTGGAAGCTACAGTAGTGTCCAAAATTGTAGAAACCTTTTGGGAAATGTGTACACTAGAAATGCCATCTTTAGTTAAGTTTCCACCCATTTTTCTTCTAATTTCTTTATAACTGTAGCCTTGTTCACTCAATAATACTATTTTACATTGGTTTCTGGGCAACCAGTCAACTCTTTGCACCATTATTTTAATTTTATTACGTTTTGCAAGCTCGCTAAATAAAAGAACACAAAAAAACCCAACCAACTTGATAGCGATCACATAACACACTGACCAATGTCCTCCTCTCAGCTTCAATCCATGACATCAATAACTGGATCCTACTGTGATCTGATTGGCTCATTGCCAAAACAAGATGACACTCGATTGGCTCTCTAAACACTCATGCTCATTGGCTACAATCAGAGGAAGGAAAGCTACCTGACACCAACCTAAGCAAGTCGTGCTTCCTTTTTCTGGTTATTTGGCTATAACTTTTCATAGAATACAGTACAGATAATTGAACAAACTTTGTTGCATTACATTCTTGATTAAATTATCTTTCCATTGATATATAAATTTATGGTACTACTCCCCCCCCAAAAAAGTGGTGTTATTAGCCATCAAACCTTTAAAATACACTTTTCCCAAAAGGTTTCCACAATTTTGGCCACTACGGTATGTAGAGATATTCCTGGTTAGCACTTGAGTGGGGACCACACAGGGCTATATGGAGGATTCAAACACTAGTCTTGAAGAAGCAGTGGTCAACCAGGCACTTCTCGAGCATGTCCAAGAAAAGAATGTGGATCTTCTTTCCAGGTTGAGGGTCTTTGTTTTCATCTCTGCATCAACCTTAGCTGAAGGTTAAAGTCTATTTTTTCTACCGTGGGCACAGAGACAACGTCTTTCATCTCTACAGGACCTTCTTGAGAACTTCCTTCAGTGCTCATTTTCAGTGCCCTCACCCCACCCGAGGCCACAGGAGAAAGAAACGTGACCAAGAAAGGGAACAAATTGTCTGAGACTTCCCAGCTGTAGGGTCCTGGGTGCTCTCTGAGCTTGGTGGTTTTCTTGCAGACGTTTCATGACCCAACTAGATAACATCATCAGTGCTAGGAGGAGGAGGAGGAGGAGGAGGAGGAGGAGGAGGACGACTACTGTAGGGTCCTGGGTGCTCTCTGAGCTTGGTGGTTTTCTTGCAGACGTTTCATGACCCAATTAGATAACATCATCAGTGCTAGAAGAGAGTGCAGTTTGCAAACTAGGTAACATCATCAGTGCTAGAAGGGAATGGGGTTTGTGGGAAGGGGGGGGAGGAGGAGGAGGAGGAGGAGGAGGAGGAGGAGGAAGACTACTGTGGGGTCCTGGGTGCTCTCTGAGCTTGGTTGTTTTCTTGCAGACATTTCATTATCTAGCTATGTGGACTACGGAAAGTGCACAGATGATGCTACCTAGTTGGTGAATGAAATGTGTGCGAGAAAACCACCAAGCTCAGAGAGTACCAAAGATCCACACCCCTCCTCCTCCTCCTTCTGCTCCTCCTCCTCCTCTTCCTCCTCCTCCTTCTCTTCCTCCTCCTCCTCCTCCTCCTGCTCCTCTTCTTCCTTCTCCTTCTCCTTCCTTCTCCTTCTCCTTCTCCTCCTCCTCCTCCTCCTTCTCCTTTTCCTCCTCCTCCTCCTCCTCCTTCTCCTTCCTCCTTCTCCTTCTCCTCCTCCTCCTCCTCCTCCTCCTCCTTCTCATCTCTGCAAACCTCACTCCCTACTAGCAATGAGGATGTTACCTAGTTGGGTCACAAAACAACTGCAAAGAAATAACCAAGCTCAGAGATCAGAAAGGAGCTGAACCATGAGCTGCTACAAATATTGTCTTCTATGGCTTCCCAGGTCTCTCTACAATAGTGCTGATCTCAGATAAACACCTACTGCAGATTTTCCATTTGCCTCTCCTGGATAGGTAACTTTTTAAAAGCAAGAGGAAGCCACAGTCTTTATGGTGGCCTAGAATCCACAAATAATGTCTATTTTTCATTTGAGCAGAGGATGCAAGCTTGTCTGCTGACAACCTAGAAGGGACTCCTAACTGTGTTTCCCCTAGTGTGGAAGCTGACAGATCCTGCCCTGTCATTTGAATTTAATCAGAAGGAGATGTCAAAATGTAGGGTTGTTTTTTTATGAGGAGACACACACATCCACAAACATGGATGGAGGATATGCATTGTTTCTCATTGGTATGAGCATCTCTCTGGGAAATTGCGCACTGATTATTATTAATTTTTTTTTTTGTCTCCTTTTCTCTCCAAACAGGGAACCACAAACCAAACCTGCATTGTCTGGGATGAAACTGATGTGTAAGTCAAGTGGGTTTGTTTGTTTCTTTTTGATCAGTGGTTCTCAACCTTTTTAATGCCGCGACCACCCCAACCGGTCATGAGTCGAGGACTAGTCAACCGGTCGTAAGTCAAGGACTACTCAACGGGTGCAGCACCGTTTGCAGAAGGGGACTTTTGGCGGGCTCAGCAGGGCAGAGACAGCCTGGACAATTCCTATTGGCTTTTGAAAGCCAATAGAATTAGACTCTATTCAAGAGAGTCTATTCTATTGGCTTTCCAAAGCCAATAGAATAAAAGGGAGTAGCACAGCTAAGGAAAAGGGGGGAAAAAATGGCGGACTGCGTTGTTTGGCGACCCCCGTGAAATGGTCATTCGACCCCAAATGGGGTCCCGACCCACAGGTTGAGAACCACTGTTTTTGATTGACAAAACAAAAACAAAAGTGCCAATGTAATTTGCTGGAGTGGCTGGCAAGGGGCTGTGTTTGGAGGAAACGGAAGCTGGTCAGATGTGATCTTCAGAGTTCTAATAATAACAGTAATAAAGGAATTCTGGGAGTTGAAGTCCACGAGTCATAAAAGAGCCGAGGTTGCCTACCCCTGACCTAGGACAGTGATGGCGAACCTTTTAGAGACCGAGTGCCCAAACTGCAACCCAAAACCCACTTATGCATCGTCGGGTGCTGGGTGGGTGTGGCCCATCGGGTGGGTGTGGCTGTGCTAGGCTGGGTGAGACTAAAAAGTTCAATCAATCAATTCCAACTTTGCAAGATCTTTTTTTTCCCGCGACAAGTTGAAATTGACTGAACCTTTTTTTTTTTTTGCACACGGCAGTGGAGGCCTAAAGTGAAAAAGTTTTATTTTATTTTATTATAAATTTTTACAATTTTACAATTAAAAAACCCCTCCCCCAATCCCTCCCAACCCTCCCCGAAACCCTCCCCCCTCTTCCCAGAGCTGAATACAGGGTTAACTAGAACTTAAAAGGAAAAACTTTTAAACTCCAATAAACCTCAAACAAATATAATTACATTCAATAAACGAATTATTAAGTACTTTAACTCCATTATGTATGAAAAACAGAAAGAGAAAAAGAAAGACAGAAAAAAAAACTTCTTCCAATACTGTCCTATTAACAACCATACCACTATAATTAAATTTAACATTAAAATAATTTCTTTGTCATTATAATTCTACCAATTTGCCATTATTTTATTTTATCTATAATTGACAACTTCTGTTTCTTTCACAATTAATAAACCAATCATTATGAGCCGAGGTGGCGCAGCAGTTAGAGTGCAGTATTGCAGGCCACTTTAGCTGACTGTGTTCAGCAGGTCAGCGGTTCAAATCTCACCGGCTCAAGGTTGACTCAGCCTTCCATCCTTCCGGGGTAGGTAAAATGAGGACCCAGATTGTTGGGGGCAATGTAAATATATATATACATTGCTTACTGGTGTACACCGCTTAGAGAGTGCTTGCACTTAAAGCAGTATATAAGTCTCATAAATAAATATTCTATTCTATTCTATTCTATTCTATTCTATTCTATTCTATTCTATTCTATTCTATTCTATTCTATTCTATTCTATTCTATTCTATTCTATTCCATTCCATTCCATTCCATTCCATATTTTCTATTCTATTCTATTCTATTCTATTCTATTCTATTCTATTCTATTCTATTCTATTCTATTCTATTCTATTCTATTCTTGAAAGAGCCGAGGTGGCGCAGCAGTTAGAGTGCAGTACTGCAGGCCACTTTAGTGGCTGTGTTCAGCAGGTCAGCGGTTCAAATCTCACCGGCTCAAGGTTGACTCAGCCTTCCGTCCTTCCGGGGTAGGTAAAATGAGGACCCAGATTGTTGGGGGCAATGTAAATATATATATATATATACATTGCTTACTGGTGTACACCGGTTAGAGAGTGCTCGCACTTAAAGCGGTATATAAGTCTCAGAAATAAATAAATCTCCCTAACTTAATAACATTACAAAATATCATATTTCATATAAAGTAAATTAATTGGAATCTAGTCCGCCAAAGCGAAAAAGTTTTATAAAACCCAGCTGAAGGCCTAGGACTGGGGCGATGGTGCGCGTGCCCACAGAGAGAGCTCTGAGTGCCGCCTCTGGCACCCGTGCCATAGGTTCGCCACCACTGGTCTAGGAAATACATTACGCGAAACACATGGAAGGGGGTTCTTCCTTATGAACCTAGATCAGGAAAAAAAAAAAAAAGGTTCCACAACTTTTGTGGCTGTTTTCTTTTGGAGAGCGAGGCAAAGACTACGGATGGAGATCAGCTTCCAAACTGAATAATTTTTAAGAGAGTCTATGAAGCTGGTCCGGTGTTTACATTCAGCAAAGATGCTGTTAAAATTACAGACGCCGTGCCACTGAATTCATAAGTGGAATGTGATCCGTTTGATTTGTATGTGCGTGCACGTGTTAATATATAGGTAGAGAGAACACATCTCCATCATAAGCTCATCTGCATTTAGATGGATGCTTAAGCTGTATAGTTACTATGGCCCCTTTTTTTTCTTTTTTTTCTTTTGATTTAACAAATCCGGTCTGCTTGAATGGTTAGTTCTCCTCAATCATGTCCCATTGTTTACACTTGAGTTGGGTGTGACAAAGGAACCAACTCTGATCTGTAATGGGGAAAAAAAAAAAAACATGTGTGGTTGTTGCGCCTTGCTGGTGTGGATGGTGTGGATGATAGATAACTATGTTCTGTATTTCCTAGAGTCTATGAAAGAAGTAATTTCATAGACTGATTTACAACACCCCTGAAGCTGATTTCATGGTGGTCTCCTTTCCCCCCCGTTAGTCCTCTTCTAAAAGGTGTTTTTTCTTGTATAGAAGCTTGGGAAGACTTGTTTGACTGTTTCACTATTATGAAGATGAACATGCAGGAGTACTTGATAAAATATATTCTTTATTTTAATGTTAGGATTAGTTTGACATATCCAGTCCTATTAGAAATAAAACATTGAATAATAAAGTTGAACGGGACCTTGGAGGTCTTCTAGTCCAGCCCCCTGCTCAAGCAGGAGACCCTATACCAGGGTAGGCAACCTTGGCCCTTTTATGACTTGTGGACTTCAACTCCCAGAATTCCTGAGCCAGCCACGTTGAGGGGAAAGGGAGAGGTTTCCAAGCTGAGCCAGGCTGGTTCAGGAATTTTGGGAGTTGGAGTCCACCAGTCATAAAGCGGCCTAGGCCTAGGCTAGAGGTAGGCCACCTTGGCTCTTTTATGACTCGTGGACTTCAACTCCCAGAATTCCTGAGCCAGCCTGGCTCAGCTTGAAAACCTCTCCCTTTCCCCTCAGCATGGCTGGCTCAGGAATTCTGGGAGTTGAAGTCCACCAGTCATAAAAGAGCCAAGGTTGCCTATCCCTGCCCTACACCATTCCAGACAAATGGTTGTCCAATCTCTTCTTTAAAATCTCCAGTAATGGAGCACCCACAATGTCTAGGAGCCAAGTCCCTTCCGTTGTTTAATTAAAGAGTAACAGAATTAATTAATTCTAATTAGGATCTCTCCTTGATCAGTTTCCATCTTTTACTTGTTGTCCTGCCCTCTGGTGCTTTGGAGAATAGGTTGACCCCCTTGCCTTTGTGGCAGCCTCTCAAATACTGGAACACTACTATCATGTCACCCCTTAGTCCTTCTCTTCATTAGAGTAGAGTAGAATAGAGTAGAGTAGAGTAGAGTAGAGTAGAGTAGAGTAGAGTAGAGTAGAGTAGAGGAGAGGAGTGGAGTGGAGTGGAGTGGAGTGGAGTGGAGTGGAGTGGAGTGGAATGGAATGGAGTGGAATAGAATAGAATAGAATAGAATAGAATAGAACTGGAAGGGACCTTAAAGGTCTTCTGGTCCAGCCCCCTGCTCAAGCAGGAGAACCTATACCATCTCCGACAGGTGATTGTCCAGTTTTTTCTTAAAAACCTCCAGTGTTAGACCATCCACAACTCTGTTCCACTGGTTGTTTGTCCTCACTGTCAGGAAGTTCCTCCTTAATTCCAGGTTGCTTCTCTCTTTGATCAGTTAATTAGACAGACCCAACTCCAGCAACCATTCTTTATATACTTTAGCCTCCAGCCCCCTGATCATCTTTGTTGCTCTTCTATCATCTCACCTCTAGTCCTTCTCTTCATTAGACTAGACCAGCAGTAGGCAACCTTGGCTCTTTTATGACTCGTGGACTTCCACTCCCAGAATTCCTGAGCCAGCCTGGCTCAGCTTGGAAACCTCTCCCTTTCCCCTCAGCGTGGCTGGCTCAGGAATTCTGGGAGTTGAAGTCCACGAGTCATAGAAGATCCAAGGTTGCCTACCCCTGAACTAGACATACCCACTTCCCTCCGTCATTCATCATGTGGTTTAGCCTTGACCACAGAACACACTGGGTAAGCTTAGACCCATCTTTACCTTTCTCTAAGGCAGTGGTTCTCAACCTTTTTAATGCCGTGACCACCCCAACCGGTCGTAAGTCGAGGACTACTCAACTGGTGCAGCACTGTTTGCAGACTGGGACTTTTGGCGGGCTCAGCAGAGCAGAGACAGCCTGGACAATTCCTATTGGCTTTTGAAAGCCAATAGAATTAGACTCTATTCAAGAGAGTCTATTCTATTGGCTTTCAAAAGCCAATAGAATAAAAGGGAGTAGCACAGCTAAGGAAAAGGGGAAAAAATGGCGGACTGCGTTGTTTGGCGACCCCCGTGAAATGGTCGTTCGACCCCAAATGGGGTCCCGACCCACAGGTTGGGAACCGCTGCTCTAAGCCCAAGCTACTTTGCAAGAGATCCTTGACCCATCGCTTAGCCTCTGTCGAAAACTGCAACGAAACACAAAAAGGATTTGAATTTCCCATGGTTGGCTCTCCCATAACTGCATGCTATTTTGGGCGTTTGGCAACTAGCCAGCATTTATGTTAGTTTACAGCTTTGGAAGGTTGACAGTAAGCAAGCTTTGCAGGTGAGAATGTGTCCGACTGCTTTGGGAAGTTTCTCAGTGTGATCTGTAGCCTGAGCCCACCGCCCAGGATCAATTTGGGAAAGCCCACTGAAGAAATGGTGGGGATTCTGGATGAAGAAGAAGAGGGTGGACCTCTGGATGGCAGCCAAGTCTGCCTGTCTCCACTTTCTCCTTTTCTAAACCTCAGAAAGGAGAAAGACATCCACAAACACACACACACACACACACACACACACAGACAGACCCCTTTCCCATTTCTCCTTTTTCATGCTCTGAATGCCTCACAATACCAGAGGAGAGCTAATTGGCTGGCTTGGGCAATTCCGTGCTCCAACATGGCCTATGGCTTAATGGAGTCACTATTCCAGGGAGGAGGGGAAGGAGAAAGGGGGGAGTGGTGGTGGAGGAGGAAGAGGAGAGGAGGAGGAGGAGGAGGAGGAGGAGAGGAAGAAGAGGAAGGGAGGAGAAGGAGGAGGAAGGAAGGAAGGAGGAGGAGAAGTGGTGGTGGTGGAGGAAGAGGAGAGGAGAAGGAGGAGGAGGAGGAGGAGGAAGAGGGAAGTGGAGGAGGAGGAGGAGGAGGAGGAGGAGAGGAGAAGGAGGATGAACGAAGGAAGGAGGAGGAGAAGTGGTGGAGGAAGAGGAGAGGAGGAGGAGGAGGAGGAAGAGGGAAGTGGAGGAGGAGGAGGAGGAGGAGGAAGAAGAGGAGGAGGAGGAGGAGGAGGAGAGGAGAAGGAGGATGAACGAAGGAAGGAGGAGGAGAAGTGGTGGAGGAAGAGGAGAGGAGGAGGAGGAGGAGGAAGAGGGAAGTGGAGGAGGAGGAGGAGGAGGAAGAAGAAGAGGAGGAGGAGGAGGAGGAGAGGAGAAGGAGGATGAACGAAGGAAGGAGGAGGAGAAGTGGTGGAGGAAGAGGAGAGGAGGAGGAGGAGGAGGAGGAAGAGGGAAGTGGAGGAGGAGGAGGAGGAGGAAGAAGAGGAGGAGGAGGAGGAGGAGAGGAAGAAGAGGAAGGGAGGATGAAGGAAGGAAGGAGAAGGAGAAGTGGTGGTGGAGGGAGGAGGAGGAGGAAGAGGGAAGTGGAGGAGGAGGAGGAGGAGGACGAAGAAGAGGAAGGGAGGAGGAGGATGGATGAAGGAAGGAGGAGGAGAAGTGTTGGTGGAGGAAGAGGAGAGGAGGAAGAGGAGGAGAGGAAGAAGAGGAAGGGAGGATGAAGGAAGGAAGGAGGAGGAGAAGGTGGTGGTGGAGGAAGAGGAGAGGAGGAGGAGGAAGAGGGAAGTGGAGGAGGAGGAGGAGGAGGAGAGGAAGGAGGAGGAGTTGATGGTGTTCAGCTCCCACATCTCTGCTTTGACCCCCCACCCACCCTCCTACCTTTCACCCCTCCCTCTCCCCCCCCCCTTCCAAGGAGAGTTTGCCCATGTGTGTGTTTGCCTTGTTGAGCCCATTCAGAAGGTTCCCGTTTCCAATTGTCTTTGGCCACAGTTGTGTCCCGGCCAAAGGGGCCTCTTTACTAGGTTTCCATGCTTACCGATCACATGAGCCTCTTCAATGCGCCAGTCCTGAAAGTTTAATTGACTCTATGGGGAGGGAAAAAAAAAAAAGAGTTGTGAGAAGGAAGAGCCAGGAAAGGGGGATGGAAAACCGAGAGGGGAATTCCTATAATTAAAAAAAAACCAGAGAAGACCACCGGATCCTGAACCCCCAACGAGATGCCTCCCAGACAGCCAGGGACAGAGGACCGAGGAGGAGACAACGACACACCCCGAATGGTAGTCAGTTCAGAAAATGGGTATCGAATGTTATCCGTTCCTCTGTCCTTCGGCCCTGAGATTGGGAGGGTGGTGGGGAGAAAGGACAAGCCAAGATTTGGCATTGATCCGGCGGGTGAAGCCTTCTTTAGCGTTTGGTTGGGAGGCTGTGGGGAGCCTCCCTACAAGCCAAGATTTGCGGCTGAAAGGAAAGATAAAGCGTTCTTTGGAGTTTGAACGGGAAGGTGTCAAGGAGAAACTATCATTGCACATTGCTCCACTGAATCTGTCTCTAATGCTGGTATGACATCCAGGTTTACTGAGGTTTAGGTAATGTTTTTGACTGTGAGTTTGGCTCTTTTCTAGCAGGTGCCAGAAGGGAGTGGAGTTGAGGAGGGGGAGAGGGGAGGAGGAGGAGGAGGAGGACTGTGGGGTGCTCTCTGAGCTTGGTGGTTTTCGTGTCGATGTTTCAATGCACAACCAGGTAACATCATCAGTGCTAGAAGGGTTTGCAGAGAGGAAGAGGAGGAGGAGGAGGAGAACAGTGGGGTCCTTGACGCTGTCTGAGCTTGGTTGTTTTCTTGCAGATGTTTCATGACCCAACTAGGGAACATCATCAGTGCTAGAAGGGAGGGGGGATTGTGGAGAGGAGGAGGAGGAGGAGGAGGAGGAGGAGGAGGAGGAGGACAACTGTGGGATCCTTGACGCTTCCTGAACTGGGTTGTTTTCTTGCAGATGTTTCATGACCCAACTAGGTAACATCATCAGTGCTAGAAGAGAGGGGGGATTGTGGAGAGGAGGAGGAGGAGGAGAGGAAGAAGAAGAGGAGGAGGAGAACAACTGTGGGGTCTTTGGTGCTGTCTGAGCTTGGTTGTTTTCTTGCAGACGTTTCATGACCCAACTAGGTAACATCATCAGTGGTAGAAGGGAGGGAGGATTGTGGAGAGGAGGAGGAAGTGGGGAGGAGGAGGAGGAGGAGGAGGAGGAGGAGGGCTGTGGGGTCCTTGGTGCTCTCTGAGCTTGGTTGTTTTCTTGCAGACGTTTCATGACCCAACTAGATAACATCATCAGTGCTAGAAGGGAGGGGGGATTGTGGAGAGGAGGAGGAGGAGGAGGAAGAGGAGAGGAAGAAGAGGAGGAGGAGGAAGAGGAGGACAACTGTGGGGTCCTTGACGCTCTCTGAGCTTGGTTGTTTTCTTGCAGACGTTTCACGACCCAACTAGGTAACATCATCAGTGCTAGAATGGAGGTGTGGTTGGTGGAGGTGTGGATTCCACAGGCTGAAACTTGTATGGCTGGTCTGTAATTTTAAAAGGTTAAACGTATCTGAAAAAAGACCCACTAGTTAATATAAATGTGTAAGGAAATGTTAACAGTTCTTCATTCCCTCCCAATCTGGCAGATCTGTTCATTGCTGATCTTTCCACGGCCTTGCCAGAGTCAAAATGAAACAGATTTTTGAGGGTTGCAACTCTCTACCACTCATGTTGCAAGACTAAACCCCATCTGCTTTTATCCAATTCTTTCCAGGAACTAAACTCTGCAGAGACTTCTCTGACGTGATAAGATAGAAACCAGAAAGAGGGAGAGAGAGAGAGAGAGAGAGAATGAGAAAGGGAAAAAAGAGGGAAGGAAGGAGATTGTGAGGGAGGAGGAAGCAGAGTGAGGAAGGGAGGAAGGAAGGAGATAGTGAAGGAGGAAGGAAAGAAGGAATAAAGGAAGGAAAGAGATAGGGAGGGAGGAAGGAAGAAAAGAGATAGCGAGGGAGGAAAGAAGGAAGGAACAAGATAGCAATGAAGGAAGGAAGGAAGGAGAGCGAAGGAGGGAGAAAGGAAGGAAGGAGATAGCGAGGGAGGAAGGAAGGAAGAAGATAGTGAGGGAGGGAGGATTGGAGGAAGGAAGGAAGGAGATAGCGAGGGAGGGAGGGTGGGAGGAAGGAAGGAAGAGAGGAAGGAAGGAAAGAAGGAGTTAGTGAGGGAGGGAGGGAGGAAGGAAGGAGATAGGGAGGGAAGGAAGGAACGTGATAAGGAAGGAAGGAAAGGAAGAAAGGAAGGAAGGAAGGAGAATGAAGGAGGGAGAAAGGAAGGAAGGAGATAGCGAGGGAGGGAGGGAGGAAGGAAGGAAGGAGATAGCGAGGGAGGGAGGATGGGAGGAAGGAAGGAAGGAGATAGCGAGGGAGGGAGGGTGAGAGGAAGGAAGGAAGGAGATATTGAGGGAGGGAGGGTGGGAAGAAGGAAGGGAGGGAGGGAGGAAAGAAGAGGTTAGTGAGGGAGGGAGGAAGGAAGGAGATAGGGAGGGAAGGAAGGAATGTGATAAGGAAGGAAGGAAGGAAGGAAGGAAGGAAGGAAGGAAGGAAGGACAACTGATTCATATTTATGACGGTCGCAGTGTACCGGGGTCACCTGATCATCTGTTGCCACCTTCAGACAAGCACAACCAATGGGGAAGCCAGTTTCACTTAACAACCAGGTTACTCACTTAACAACCACAGTGATTCACTTAACAACTATGGCAGGGAAGGTCATAAAATGGGGCAAAGGCCACAACAACTGCCTTTCTTAGCAAGAGAAGTTTGAGGCTCAATTGTGGTCGTAAGTCACAAGGACCACCTTTATGCCACCCATGTCACTATCAAGTGACTCCACCGTTTAGGGAAGGCGTCTCCAAACATGGCGACCCTAAGACGGGTGGACCTCAACTCCCAGAATTCCCCAGCCAGCCATGCTGGCTGGGGAATTCTGGGAGTTGAAGTCCGCCCGTCTTAAGGTCGCCATGTTTGGACCTCTCTGCTTTAGGGAACTAATGAGGCAAACTTTTGCCTGGATGTTTCCCTCAGAAAGTGGGACAAATGTTATTTTTGCTCTCCTTTGAATGGGAAATTTTACCTCAGCCCGTATTTCTAGCACCCCCGCCTGGCTCGGCTCCCCAGCTCAGCCTTTTGCAAGGGAATGGGAAGGAAGGAAGCTTTGACACTTGATGTCGGTTTTGCAGGCCATCATTGTAGAGATAAGCCCGAGGGATTATCCCCTTTTGATCCTGATTGATGAAGCCCAGAAAGGAGGGCGTCAATCGCCCTGAAATCTCATTTCCCACTAAGATGGATTCCCCCCTTCTTTTTTTGTCCCTTCTCTGCCAATTACCGGAATGCAAAGCCATCAATGGGCCGCTGAATGCTTTTTGGTCTCTGCTTTTAGTATTATTTCTCTTTGTTTGCAAACCGCTAGTTAAGCCGGGTTTGATTCTAAAGCATCTCGGCCGAGAGCATGGTAGGTTTGTCTAAAAAGGGTCGAAAGAGAAATTGTCAGAAGGCAGAGGTCTCTGACACAAATGCATACAAATTGCTTATTAATGTTATTTAATTGCTCGTTGAGGGAGAAGGCAGAGCTTATGGCTGCTTGGGAAGATATGTGTCCTCCCTGAGGCTAGATGGGTTGAGATGTCGGAAGCTAAAAAAGATTTAGGAAAGAAGGTCAGCCAGCAAGGAGGAAATTTTAAATTTGAGAGAGGGGGGAGGGAAAGAGAAAAGGAAGAGAGAGAGAGAAAATGAGAGGGAGAGAAAGAGAGAAAGAATGAGAGAAGAGAGAGAGGAACAGAATGAGAGAGAGAATGAAACAGTGAGTGTGAGTGGGAAAGAGAGAGAGAGAATGAGAGAGAGAGGGAGAGAAAGAGAAAAGAAAGAGAGAAGGAGAGGGACAAAAAAGAGAATGAGAGACAGAGAGAGAGGAACAGAAAGAGTGAGAATGAAACAGTGAGTGTGTGAGTGAAAAAGAGAATGAGAAAGAGAGGGAGGGAGAGAATGAGAGGGAGAGAGAGAATCAGAGGGAGAGAATGAGAGGAAGAGAAAGAGAAAAGAATGAGAGAGAGAGATAGAGCGAATGAGGGAGGAGAAAAAGAGAAAGAATGAGAGACAGAGACAGAGGAACAGAATGAGAGAGAGAATAAAACAGTGAGTGTGTGAGTGGGAAAGAGAGAGAGAGAATGAGAGGGAGAGAGGGAGAGGGAGAGAAAGAGAAAAGAACGAGAGAGAGAGAGAGAATGAGAGGGAGGAGAAAAAGAGAAAGAATGAGAGAGAGAGGGACAGAATGAGAGAGAGAATTAAACAGTGAGTGTGTGAGTGGGAAAGAGAGAGAGAATGAGAGGGAGAGAGAGGGAGAGGGAAAGGGAGAGAAAGAGAAAAGAGAGAGAGAGAGAAGGAGAGGGAGAATGATAAAAAAGAGAGAATGAGAGACAGAGAGAGGAACAGAAAGAGTGAGAATGAAACAGTGAGTGTGTGAGTGAAAAAGAGAATAAGAAAGAGAGGGAGGAAGAGAATGAGAGGGAGAGAAAAAGAATGTGTGAGAGAGAGAATGAGAGGGAGAGGGAGGGAAATAGGGAAAGAATGAGAGATAGTGAATGAGAGAGAGAGAAAAAAAGAATGAGAGAGAGAAGGAGAGGGAGGAGAAAAAGAGAAAGAATGAGAGCGAGAGGAACAGAATGAGAGAGTGTGAGTGAGAGAGAGAATGGGAGAGAGAGAGAGAGAGAGAGAGAGAGAGAGAGAGAGAGAGAGAGAGAGAGAGAGAAGTATGTTATGAGCCCCCTCTCTTAAGGAGATCCATCTGGTGGAGATCAAGAAGAAGGACCTTCTCTGTGGTGGCTCCCTCTCTGTGGAACATCATCCCTGCAGAGATAATAGGGACCCCCAATTTGACACGCTTTTAAAAAGCCCTGAAGACCTGCTTCTGCCAAGGGGCCTGACCACCCCAGGTTGATATGGAGCCTATCAAGCAGTTGGTTTGATTGAGAATAAGAGGGGAGAGAGAGAGAGAGAGAGAGAGAGAGAGAGAGAGAGAGAGAATGGAGAGCATCAAACAGTTGGTTTGATTCTTGTCACCAAGGGACTGAAGGGCTTATTGGCTTTTGTGTTGGAGTTTTATTTCTGTAAGCCAGCTAGCGTCGCTGTGGGTGAGTTGTGGGCGACCACATAAATTTTCTCCGTAAATTTCATAATAAATAAAATATTTCACCCCATCTTCTCATTGTGGTCTGCCACCAGAACACAACCCCAGGTTGCAGCATGCACCAAAACCAGCAATCAGTCCCCCCACTTGATGGTGGGGAGGGTGGAACACCTGGGAACAGCTGGATGCCATCAGCTTTGAGGCACGATGATCCTCAATAGTGAATGAGAGAAATTGCACCCGGTGCCTTTGGGGCTTTGATTGATGGTGGGTTTCTGCTCAGAAGCAGCAGGAATTGAGAAGACAATGAACGAGAAAGCCAGCAAGAATCCTATCAGCTGAAAGCAGCTGAAGATTCTTTATAAATCAAGGTGGTTTATCAGAATGCATGGGAATGGTTGGGATGAGTAAGGACCACACACAGCTGGAACCCTGCATCCATTCTTGGTCATCACATTATAAAACAGATGTTGAGACTTTGGGGGGAAAAGTGCAGAGAAGAGCAACTAAGATGATTAAAGGCCTGGAGACTAAAACCTATGAAGAATGGTTGAAGGATTGGGGTTTAGCTAGACTAGAGAAAAGAAGGACTGGGGTGACATGATAGCAGTATTTGAGGGGCTACCTCAAAGAAGAGGAGGCATCAACCGATTCTCCAAAGCCCCTGAAGGCAGGACAAGAAGCAACGGATGGAAACTAGTCAAGGAGAGAAGCAACCTAGAACTAAGGAAGAAATTTCCTGACAGAACAGTTAATCAGTAGAACAGAAGTTGCCTTCAGAAGTTGTGGGTCCTCTATTACTGGAGGTTTTTAAGAAGAGACTAGACAGCCATTTGTCTGAAATGGTATAGGGTCTCCTGCCTGAGCAGGGGGTTGGTCTAGAAGACCTCCAAGGTCCCTTCCAGCTCTATTCTGATTGATGGAAGGAAAGCTGTTAGGGAAGGACAAGGATGTGTGCATATGGACTCAAGCTGTGGAGTCCTTGGTGCTCTCTGAGCTTGGTTGTTTGCTTGTGAATGTTTCATTACCCAACTAAGTAACATCATCAGTACTCAGGAGTATGGGATTGCTCTCCATTTATATACAGTAGTTTGCCCAGCCGGTGTCAATGAGGTATGGTTAACTCCTTGGTGTTCCTTGGTTAGGGTATTGCTTTCTGCTTAATTGTTTGTCTGGTGTTAATCCTTGCTTATCTGAGGGTTTGCTGCTGGGGGGAAAAAAACGTCTTCTGATCTTTTTGCTTTCTTCTTAGCTTTTTATTGTTTCCTTTGAATGGTGGATAAATGTTGTATATCTCTATGTGTCTATTGATGGCTGGTTTGTTCTGAATGGCAAACTTCCGGGAATTCTCTTATGTTTTTGGATTTAACTTGGGCTAGGATGCTCAGTTTTCCAGTTAAAACTCTGGTTTAGTTCATCCCTATGTTATGAGATTAGGGAATTGTCATTGTGTGTCTATAAACTGGTATATAAAGAGGGAGTACCTCACACTCACTAGCACTGAAGATGTTCCCTGGTTGGGTCATGAAACGTCTGCAAGCAAACAGCCAAACCTAGGGAGTTACATTCCTTCCTTCCTCTTCCCTCTCCCTTCTCCCTATCTTCTATCCATCCATTTGTCCATTCACTCACCTACTTCCTTCCTTCCTTCATTCCTTCCTTCCTTCCTTCCTTCCTTCTCTCTATATCATCTATCTCACTTCCTTCCTTCCTTCCTTCCTTCCTTCCTCCCTTCTTTCCTTCTTTTCTTCCTTTCTTTCTTTCTTTCTTTCTTTCTTTCTTTCTTTCTTTCTTTCTTTCTTTCTTTCTTTCTTTCTTTCTTTCTTTCTTCCTTTTCTTCCTTCTTTCTCCCTATATCATCTATCTACCTTCCTTCCTTCCTTCCTTCCTTCCTTCCTTCCTTCCTTCTCCCTATATCATCTCTCTCCCTCCCTCCCTCCCTCCCTCCCTCCCTTCCTTCCTTCCTTCTCCCTATATCATCTATCTCCCTTCCTTCTTTCCTTCCTTCCTTCCTTCCTTCCTTCCTTCTTTTCTTCCTTCTTTTCTTTTTTCGTTCTTCCTTCCTTCCTTCTTTTATTCCTTCTTTCTCCCTATATCATCTATCTCTCTCTCCCTCCTTTCCTTCCTTCTCCATATATCATCTATCTTCCTTCCTTTTTTCCTTCTCCCTATATCATCTATCTCTCTCCCTCCCTCCCTTCCTTCTCCATATATCATCTATCTTCCTTCCTTCCTTCCTTTCTTCCTTCCTTCCTTCCTTCCTTCCTTCCTTCCTTCCTTCCTTCTCCCTATATCATCTATCTCCCTTCCTTCCTTCCTTCCTTCCTTCCTTCCTTCCTTCCTTCCTTCCTTCCTTCCTTCCTTCCTTCCTTCTCCCTATATCATCTATCTCCCTTCCTTCCTTCCTTCCTTCCTCTCATCCATACATCTCTCTTCTTCCCCTACCCTCTTCTCCTCCCCACCCTTCCCCTCCTCCAACTGTCTCTTCTTCCCCCTCTTCCTGCTCTAGGCTGACCATCGCACTGATTAAACCACAGCTGCCCTCTTGACTTGTGTGACCATACCCTCAGGACACCCCTGCCTCACAGCCTGTCCACTGAATTCAGACAGTGCAGTCTAGCAGTTGATGTCTCAGACTAGGAGCTGAGAAATCCAGCTTGAAGTCCAACAGTTGGACTGTTACAGAGGAAGAACTGGGGAAGGAGACTTACATGAACTAATGCAAAAAGGTGGGACAACATATGAAGAATGGATGCAGGAACTGGGTATGTCTAGTCTAATGAAAAGAAGGACTAGGGGTGACATGATAGCAGTCTTCCAGTATCTCAGGGGCTGTCACAAAGAAGGGGGGGGGGTCCACCTGTTCTCCAAAGCACCAGAAGGCAGGACAAGAAACAATGGAAACTAGTCAGGGAGAGAAGCAATCTGGAATTAAGGAGAAACTTCCTAACAGTGAGGACAATTAATCAGTGGAACAACTTAATAATCATAAAGTTGGAAGGGACCTTGGAGGTCATCTAGTCCAACCCCCTGCTCAGGCAGGAAACCCGATACCATTTCAGACAAATGGCTGTCCAGTCTCTTCTTAAAAGCTCCCAGGGTTGGAGCACTCACCTCTTCTGGAGGCAGGTTGTTCCAGTGGTTAATTGTCCTCACTGTCAGGAAGTTTCTCCTTAGTCTAGGTTGCTTCTCTCCTTGATTAGTTTCCACTCGTTGCTTCTTGTCCTGCCTTCAGGCGCTTTGGAGAATAGCTTGACTCCCTCTTCTTTGGGGCAGCCCCTGAGATACTGGAAGACTGCTATCCTGTCTCCCCTCGTCCTTCTGTTCATTAAACTAGACATACCCAATTTCAGCAACAGACGTTGTGGGTGCTCCATCACTGGAGGTTTTTAAGAAGAGACTGGACAGCCACCTATCTGAAATGGTATAGGTTCTTCTGCTGGAGCAGGGGGCTGGACTAGAAGACCTCCAAGGTCCCTTCCAGCTCCTATTCTATTCTAAATTCTAAACCCAACAATGGAAGCATTAAATAAGCAGGACACAGGCGCACGATTGGTGCCGTGAAAGATTGCAGAAGACTTTTAATTCAAAGATTGCCCGCAGGAGTTGGAGCCCGGGAGACCAGCCCTATCTTTATCCATTTCCTTTTTCCAGATTGTCCTCAACTTACAGTCGTTCGTTTAGTGACCGTTTGAAGTTACAACGGCACTGAAAAAAAGGGACTTAGGAGGGTTTCTCCACACGTGCCATCGTTGCAGGATCCTGGGGGGGGGTTTGTCACCTGATCAAAAGATCAAGACCCTTGGCAACTGATTCGTATTTATGACGGCTGCAGCGTCCCGGGATCACCTGATCCCGTTTTACGACCTTCTGCCCTGAAAAGTCACGGCGGGAAGCCAGATTCACTTAAGAATGGTGTTGCTAACTTATCAACTGCGGTGATTCGCTTGACAACGGTGGCAAGGGAGCTGTTCAAGTGGGGCAAAGCTCACTTCACAAATGGTTTGCTTAACAACCAAAAGCGGGGGGGGGCTCAGTTGTCGTAAGCCGAGGACTACCTGGATCGCCTTCGCTCGCTTTCTCGTGGCTGCCTCCTTTGGTCATCTGCATCCCAGATGGGTTAGATTAAAGACACTCCCTCCCCCCCCCCGCTGGCTGGGGATGATGGGCCTTGTGCTCCTTCCAGACAGGCAAGGGAGAAGCTCATCTTTGGCCTTGCAGTGAACGAAAGAAGAGTTTAGCGCAGTGGTTCTCAACCTGTGGGTCGGGACCCCAGATAAGGGATGGGTTTAGCAAGAAAAGTGAGATGCCAGCAAGAGGAAGTCAGATTCTGGCATAAACCTCCATGATGTGCTGTCAATTTGTAACACTGGTAATAAAGGCTTTAGGATAAACAGGCCTGGAAGTTCTTTGAAGTGTTTCATTAGTCCAGTGGTTCTCAACCTGTGGGTCGGGACCCCATTTGGGGTCGAACGACCATTTCACAGGGGTCGCCAAACAACGCAGTCCGCCATTTTCCCCCCCTTTTCCTTAGCTGTGCTACTCCCTTTTATTCTATTGGCTTTCGAAAGCCAATAGAATAGACTCTCTTGAATAGAGTCTAATTCTAGGCTTTCAAAAGCCAATAGGAATTGTCCAGGCTGTCTCTGCCCTGCTGAGCCCGCCAAAAGTCCCATTCTGCAAACGGTGCTGCACCAGTTGAGTAGTCCTCGACTTACGACCGGTTGAGTAGTCCTCGACTTACGACCGGTTTAGCGGGTCCCAGACATGTAAAAAAAGTGGGTTTCTGGAAAAAAAACAACCCTGCTGACATTTGCCCATTTGGCCCTGGATCTATGTTGCCTCTGTGTGTGTGTGTGTGTGTGTGTGTCTGGATCTTCAAAGAAATCAGATCTTTGATATTTGAAAAATGCAGACTCTGGAAGAAAAAGGGGCTTCACGAAGGAACGCAGCCGCCCGTTTTCACTGCCGCCGGGGAATGAACGTTTTGATGTTTTTAATGGGGCTTCATCCCCGGAGGTTGTTAGGAAGAGACTGGATAGCCACCTGTCTGGAGGGGTAGAGGGTCTCCTGCTTGAGTGGGGGGGCGGAGGGGGGGCTGAGTTGGACTAGGTATATGCATCATCTTTTGTCATGTTTATGCAGCATATGTTGGAGGGAGTTACCTCTGAGAGCGGAAGGCGACAAAATTTCATTTCAATGTATGCTGATTAGCGTACGTTTAAAGTGACAATAAAGTTATTCTATTCTATTCTATTCCATTCCACTCCACTCCACTCTATTCAATTCTATATTTTCTATTCCATTCCATATTTTCCATTCCTATTTCTGTTTCTATTTCTATTTCATTCCATTCCATATTTTCTATTCTATTCTATTCTATTCTATTCTATTCTATTCCATTCCACTCCACTCCACTCTATTCAATTCTATATTTTCTATTCCATTCCATATTTTCCATTCCTATTTCTGTTTCTATTTCTATTTCATTCCATTCCATATTTTCTATTCTATTCTATTCTATTCTATTCTATTCTATTCTATTCTATTCTATTCTATTCTATTCTATTCCATTCCATTCCATTCCATTCCATTCCATGTTTTCTATTCTCTTCTCTTCTATTCTATTCTATTCCATTCTATTCCATTCCATATTTTCTATTCTATTCTATTCTATTCTATTCTATTCTGTTCTGTTCTGTTCTGTTCTGCTCCGCTCCGCTCCGCTCCGCTCCATTCCATTCCATTCTATTCCATTCCACTCCACTCCACTCCATTCCGTTCCATTTCATTCCATATTTTCTATTGTATTGTATTGTGTTGTGTTGTGTTGTGTTGTGTTCTATTCTATTCTATTCTATTCCACTCCATTTCATTCTGATTGACTGAAATCCCATTTCCGGGTGCTTTAAAATGAACTTTTTAGAGCTCTGAAGAAGGGCGAGTTGTATTTTAGGGCCTGGAGTCAGGATTGATTTAGCACACTTTCTCTGGGCTCAGAAGATCACTGGGCTGAGGTCTGTTGGGTGCCAGGAGAGACTTTGGAGGTCTTCCAGTCCAGCCCCCTGCCCAAAATAGGAGTCCTTATACGATCCCAGACAAATCGTTACTCAATCTTTTCTTGAAAACCTCCAGTGATGGAGGATCCGCAACTCCAGGAGGAAAGCTCCTCCGTTGTTTAGTTGTTCTGTCAGTAAATTCTTCCTTCCTTCTAGGCTGTTTCTGTCCTTGGTTAGTTTCCATTGGTTGCTTCTTGTCCTGCCTTCAGGGGCTTCACTCCCTCTTCTCTGTGACAGCCCCTCAAGTAACAGATGACAGCTTTCTCATTAGGCTACACATACCTAGTTCATCATACAATTTAGCCTCCAGATTATTCATCCTGGTTTGTTTAGATAGTAAATAATAGATATAGGCAGGCAACCGATAGATGATCGATGGTAAATGATAGATGATAGGTAGATGGATTGATGATGATGATGATGATGACAACAACAACAACAACAACAACAACAACAATAATAATAATAATAATAATAATAATAATATAAAGTTGGAAGGGACCTTGGAGGTCATCTAGTCCAACCCCCTGCTCAGGCAGGAAACCTTATACCATTTCAGATAGATAGATAGATAGATAGATAGATAGATAGATAGATAGATAGATAGATAGATAGATAGATAGATAGACAGACAGACAGACAGACAGACAGACAGATAGATAGATAGATAGATAGAGGTAGGTGAGTGGGTCGATGTATGGGTGGGTGGGTGAGTGGGTGGATATGTATCTATCTATCTATTTATCTATTTATCTATCTATCTCTCGCTCTATCTATCTATCTATCTATCTATCTATCTATTTATCTATCATCTATTATCATCTATCATCTTTCCATCTCTGTCTCCCCTCTTTCTTTCTCTTTCTCACCATTCCTCCATCCATCCATTTACTGATCTCTATCCATCCATCTATCCACCCACAAACACACACACACACACATACACACACACAGAGAGAGAAAGAGAGAGAGAGAGAGAGAGAGAGATGTGCAAATTATCTGTTTGAAGACACATTTCATTTTTGTTTGTTTGTTTGAGGCAAGGAGCATACAACATTGTAAAACATTGCAAAGGTGCAAAAAAATAATAATAATCAAAGGATAACATTGCAATCAAAGGATGAATTTGCCTTGGTACATGATCGTATAACACTCCAAAACTGCTGATCAGAGCAATTCCTTTAGCCTCCCTTCCCACTCATGTTGCTGGCTTTTACCATGTCAGTGTAGAGATTTTTATTTTATTTTATTATCCCTTATTTTTATGTTTCAATAAGCTACCCAGAGCGGACGGGATGAAGTATTTAACTGAAATATATTGGCTAAATATTTACTCAGACAAATGCATGTTTGACTAGATGTTAGATGCAAGTTTTTAAAAAACATATTGAAAGAGAGCTGAAGGTGTTTCAGGCTTTGGAGCGTCTGAGTTGTATTCTGGATTTTTCGCGACCACCGTGAGGTTTGAAAACCGAAAGATGCCAGGGCCTCAAATTTCCATCCAGTCCCCTGTTCCTGGATCTGACAACCCGGCTTGGATTTCTAATCTAGAGGGTGCAAAAAGTGATCTGAAATGAGGGTGGGGAGAGTGGGGGTGGGAGTGGTAGAGAAAACTGCAAATGACTCCTGTCCTAGTCCAACCCCCTGCTCAGGCAGGAAACCCTATACCCATTTCAGACAAATGGCTGTCCAGTCTCTTCTTAAAAATTTCCAGTGTTGGAGCATTCACCGCTTCTGGAGGCAGGTTGTTCCACTGGCTAATTGTTCTCACTGTCAGGAAGTTTCTCCTTAGTTCTAGGTTGCTTCTCTCCTTGATTGGTTTTCATCCATTGCTTCTTGTCCTGCCTTCAGGGGCTTTAGAAAATAGCTTGACTCCTTCTTCTTTGGGGCAGCCCCTGAGATACTGGAAGGCTGCTATCCTGTCCCCCCTTGTCCTTCTCTTCATTAATCTAGACATACCCAATTCCAGCAACCGTTCCTTATATGTTTTAGCCTCCAGCCCCCCAATCATCTTTGTTGCTCTTCTCTGCACTCTTTCTAGAGTCTCAACATCTTTTTTACATCATGGTGACCAACAACTGGATGCAATATTCCAAGTGTGGCCTTACAAAGGCATTGTAGAGTGGTATTAATACTTCACGTGATCTTGATTCTGTCCCTCTATTAATGCAGCCTAGCACTGTGTTGGCCTTTTTGGCAGCTGCAGCACACAGCTGGGTCCTATTTAAGTGATTGTCCACTAGGACTCCGAGGTCCCTCTCACAGTAACTACTATTGAGCAAGGTACCCCCTATACTATACCTGTACATTTGGTTTTTCTTGCCTAAATGTAGAACCTTGCTTTTTTCACGGAACTGAAGAACCAAAGAAGATTCTTGGATGAGGAGTGAAATGTCTTCAAGAAAGTCGAGCTGCCTTTTCCAAAAGCACCTTCCGGTTTCATTTCCGTGTTTTGAGTCATCCTAAATCAAATTCTCTTTGGGCCAAAGCCTTTTTTTTCTTTGCATCCTTTGAGACTCCATAGTGCTGACTCAGCTTATTTTTGTTGGTTTGATGGATCGTATCCCGCCTTCATTATTTTAACAAATAATTTAAGACGGTGAATATGTCCAATATTCCTTCTTCCTTCTATTTTACCCCCAAGAACAACTGTTTGGGGTGGGTTGGGTTGAGAGAGAGAAGGACTGCTTCAAAGTCACTCAATCTGCTTTCTTGTGGCCAGCTGGCCCAGAAGGAAATATCTCTAGTTATAATTTAAGTGGAGGAGACTGATAGTCAAGCAGCCTAGAATCATACAATTGGAAATGTACTTAGAGGTCATCCAGTCCAACCCCGGCTCCGTGTGGGATCCAGATGAGCATCCACTCTCTACTTCCTGAATGTTTATCAAAAGGAAATGGCCTTTTTAAACATTTTGATGGGCCACCTAATAGTAAATAGTCCCTGATTTACAACCGTTTATTTAGCTGTGCATCGGCAGCGGACCAGACTAGAAGACCTCCCAAGTCCCTTCCAGCTTCTATTCTATTCTATTCTATTCTCAATAAAGATTCTATTCTATTCTATTCTATTCTATTCTATTCTATTCTATTCTATTCTATTCTATTCTACTTTCTGTTCTGTTCTATTCTACTCTACTCTATTTTCTATATTCTGTTCTGTTCTATTCTATTCTACTCTATTTTCTATTTTCTATTCTATTCTATTCTATTCTCAATAAAGATTCTATTCTATTCTATTCTATTCTATTCTATTCTATTCTATTTTCTATTCTATTCTACTCTACTCTACTCTATATTCTATTTTCAATTCTATTCTGTTCTATTCTATTCTCAATAAAGATTCTATTCTATTCTGTTCTGTTCTGTTCTACTCTACTCTATTATATTTTCTATTCTATTCTCAATAAAGATTCTGTTCTATTCCATTCTATTCTACTCTACTCTATTCTATCTTCTCTTCTCTTCTCTTCTCTTCTCTTCTCTTCTCTTCTCTTCTCTTCTCTTCCATTCCATTCCATTCCATTCCATATTTTCTATTCCATTCTATTCCATTCCATTCTATTCCGTATTTTCTATTCTGTTCTGTTCTGTTCTATTCTATTCTATTCTATTCTATTCTATGACCGTCGCTTTTTCCCAAGAGGATTACATAATCATAATTCGGACACCTGGCAACTGACTCATATATATGACGGTTGCAGTGTCCCGAGGTTACACGATCCCCTTTTGAGACCTCCTCACAAGCAAAGACAGTGAGGGGGAACCAGATTCACTTAATCACCGGGTTACTAACTTATCAACTTCAGTGGTTCACTTAACAACCGAGGCAGGAAAGGTCGTAAAATGGGGGAAGTCTCACTTCAGAACAGAAATCTTGGGCTTCATTTGGGGCCGCAAGTCAAGGATTGCCTGCATATAGAAGTGCTTGTATTAAATGACATTATTCGGGAACATCCAGAACTAGAATGATATAGGCGTCGAAGAGGAGGAGGAGGAGGAGGAGGAGGAGGAGGAGGAGGAGGAGGAGGATTATTTAGCAAAGCAATTGATATTAGTTTTAAAAATAGTTTTAAAAAAATGCAATTTAAGAGGAGAGAAGCAACCTAGAACTAAGGAAAAATTTCCTGACAGTGAGAACAATTAACCAGTGGAACCACCTGCCTCCAGAAGCTGTGAACGCTCCAAGACTGGAAGTTTTTAAGAAGAGACTGGACAGCCATTTGTCCGAAATGGTGTAGGGTTTCCTGCTGGTGCAGGGGGTTCGGCTACATGATCTCCAAGGTCCCTTCCAGCATGATTATGATGATGATGATAATGATAATAATGATAATGATGATGATAATGATGATGGGAAGGGATCTTGGAGGTCATCTAGTCCAAGCCATTGCTCAGGCAGGAATCATTATCATCATTATCATCATCATTATCATTATCATCATCATCATTATCATTCTCATCATCATTATCATCATCATCATTATTATTATCATTATCATCATCATCATTATTATCATCATCATTATCATCATCATCATCATCATCATTATTATTATCATCATCATCATTATCATTATTATTATCATCATCATCATTATCATCATCATCATCAGCATCATCATCATCATCATCATCATCATCATTATTATTATAAGAGTTACTTTGTCAAGGAAATATAATCCAGAGAGAAACTGCCGTCCCTCCTGAAGCCTTTCTCCGTTGTCTTAGACAACTGACTGTTGTGTCGGTAGTCCTCGACTTACGATACACAATTAAGCCTGAAGTTTCCGTTGCTAAATGAGACGTTCGTTAAGTCTCGTTTTACGTCAAATGTTGTTAAGTGAGACATTTGTTAAGTGCGCTTTGCTCTTAATTTTACGGGCTTTCTTGCCACAGCTGTTAAGTGAATCACGGCGGGTGTTAAATTAGCCAGGCGGTCGTTAAGTGGATCTGGCTTCCCCCACTGACTTGGCTTGGCAGAAGGTCGCCCAAGGGGATCACGTGATCCCCCGGGACCTTGCGACCATCGTAAATACGAGTCGGTGGCCAAGCGTCTGAATTTTGCACGCGTGACCAAGGGGAAGCTGCAGCAGTCCCCAGGGCGAACAACGGCCATGTTCAGCAACTTTTCCCAGTGCCGTCGTAACTTCAAACGGTCACTAAACGGACTGTTGTAAATCGAGGACGCCCCGGCGAGACCCGTCCCCATCAAAATGAAAGTCTCCAATGACTTTTCCTGCTGGAAAGTTGCAGGCGTTGGAGATCGGAAGGTGTGAACGGGACACACACACACACACACAAACGTGTTTGGTGGAAGCCATGGTTCGCTTTTCACAACCCTCAAGCAGTCTGCTGAGCTGTGCAGCCAGCCACAAATCCAGATTTTTTTTCCTTTTTCCTCCGTTGGGTGTGAAACCCGCCCTCCGAATCTGGCACAATGGTAGGTGTGGAAACAGCTGCTCCCGGGGTGCGCGTGAGAACGTGGGAAGCCACGCGCTGGGTGTTTGCGCGCCACGTGGACGTCGGGGTGGATTTGCTGGGCGCCGGAGAGTCGTGGTTTGTGACAGAGGGCGATGTGTCATGCTGTGAGGCAGGGGTGGGTTGGGGGGCTTGTTGTGACAAATGCCACAAGGAAAAGTGTTGCGCGAGACTGTGGCTGCAAGGGAGCAGCCTGCGGAAAGAGGAAACTGGTGTTGGTGAGGACTTGCAGCTGGGGAAATTGTGCCCCTCGCTCTCAGGTGTGCAGACCCAAAGCAGCCAGGCAGGAAGGGGTGGTCCAGGTGTGTGTGGGTGTGTGTGTGTATAGTTATGCACCGGTGATGGCTAGGAGATGCGTGGGACCTTTGACGTGAAGCGGAAGCCTGGAAAAACAAAACCCAAGTCCAGTGTGCATCCTAAATCGGCCTCTTGCCTTCTTGACTTCTGGAGATCTCCCAGTGGTCTCCTCTCCAAAGGAAACACCCAGGCTGGAAGGGGCCTGAGGCCCCAGTGAAGGCCTTTGGGAGTCAAACTCCTGGCTGAACAGCAGGAGAAGGACGGGAGGAATCGGAGAGGCATCCAGGTAGATTCAAAGTCACTTTTGAGGGGAGGGGGTTGCCTCTGTTTCTGCATTCCTTGCTGCCTTGGTGGGGGAGGGGGGAGAAAGGGAGGGCCACGTACGCCGTGGGCACTGGAGGGGGTGGGAGGCTGGTTGTGGTTGCGATGTTTCCTTCAGCAATGTGTTGGTGATGCTTGTTTTCTCTTCCCCTCCTGTCGTCCCCTTTTTTTCTCTCTCTGTCTCTTCCCCCCCTTGTGTGCCCGTGTGTCTTTCTCTCTCTCTCTCTCTCTATGTGTCTCTCTCCCCCCTCTGCACTCGCTTCCCCCTCCTCCCTCCTTTCACAGACCCTCCTCCTCCTCCTCCATCACCACCTCCTCCTCCTCTTCTTCCTCCTTCTCTCTATCTCAGCTTGGCGCCTGGTCCTGGAGGGGCTGCCGAACCGTCCCCGTGGATCCCTTCCGAACCAAATGCTTCTGTGACCGAGTCTCTACCTTCGCCATCTTAGCCCAGATTGCTGCTGACATGGTAAGTGCCTGCCAAAGGAGCATCTCTGCCAGCTAGCCAGCCAGAGCGGGAGACGAACCCTGAGTTTCGTATGCCCAAAAATGTAGAGGAGGGATAGAAAAAAAAAGAAAGAAAGAAAAAGGGAGGAAGAAAAAGAAGAAGAAAAGAAAGACGGTCCAGCCTGTGACATTTCCAGCTCGCTCAGTGCACGCCTGCATGTGGCAGAGTTGGGGTGTGTGTCTCTCTCTGTCTCTCTCACTCTCTTTCTCTCTCTCTCTCTTGGCGGGTGCATCGTAAAGCTTCGCGTGTCGGGGCGACCGTGACTGCATGCATGCTCCAGCTTAGCTAGAGAAAAGCCAGCCTTGCACATCTCCCAGCCGTGCATCGGCAGCCTTGCACAATCTTGCACCTTGTGAGGCGCGTTATCTCCAGGAGAGGCCAACCCCCTTCCCCCTGCTCTCTTTGAGAACCGGTGACCTGAATAATCGTTGGGGGGATTCTGACTGCATTCAAATGTTATATTTCCCTTCGGTGGGGCCCAGCCTCTGCCTTTTTGACCCCTGTTCTCAGCAACGTCTGGGCTCCTGGGACCGGTGGGTGGGCTGGGGGCTGGCTTTGCTTGGTGGGGGAGAGGGTTGCAAATGGGGTCAGGCAGCGCTGAGATGCTTGGAGGGGCTCCAGGTGTCCAGGCCTGGTTTGTGAGATTTGCAGCAGACCGGTTGAAGGCTGGAGCTGGCCTCCTTGATCCGTTGGAAGGAGGGCTGGGAGTTTAACTCCTTCTCCACCAGCTGGCCGGCGTCCAGCTTCAACTTCAACATTTGGCTCCAACAATCTGAGATACTTTTGGTGGTCTGTAAGGCCTGGAGGCCTTCTTCACCCTCTACACCATTTTTTGGGGTGGGGTGTGAGGTGCAAGCTTTGGTCTGGCCCCAAAGAACAGAGGTTTTGATGTAGATTTTGCCCAGATGTGTCTTTCCAGGAATGGTGGGAATCTGTGTAGAAAGTTGGGGCAGAATATTATTCAAGAATATTGCAATAGAATAGAGCTGGAAGGGACCTTGGAGGTCTTCTAGTCCAGCCCACTGCTAAAGCAGGAGAAACTATACCATTTCAGACAAATGGCTGTCCAGTCTCTTCTTAAAAACTTCCAGTGTTGGAGCATTTACCGCTTCTGGAGGCAGGTGGTTCCACTGGTTAGTTGTTCTAACTGTCAGGAAGTTTCTCCTTAGTTCTAGGTTGCGTCTCTCCTTGATCAGTTTCCATCCATTGCTTCTTGTCCTGCTTTTGGGTGACTTTGGAGAACAGCTTGACTCCCTCTTCTTTGGGGCAGCCCCTGAGATATTGGAAGACTGCTATCCTGTCCCCCCTTGTCCTTCTCTTCGTTAAACTAGACAGACCCAATTCAATCAACTGTTCCTTATATGTTTTAGCCTCCAGATCTCTTAATCATCTTTGTTGCTCTTCTCTGTACTCTTTCCAGAGTCTCAACATCTTTTTTACTTTGTGGTGACCAAAAATGCAGTATTCCAGGTTGCTTCTCTCTTTGGTCATTTTCCAACCATCGTTTCTTGTCCTGCCTTCAGATGCTTTGGAGAATAATTTCACCCCCTCTTCTTTGGGGCAGGCCCTCAAATACTGGAAGACTACTCTCATGTCACCCCTATTTTCTTTAGACTTAGCTAGCCAAACCCCAAACCCTGCAGCCCTTCTTTGTAGGTTTTAGGAACGCAAATGGTTAAAACTGGCTTTGTCAAGATCAGAAGTCTGGGCGAAAGAATGCAGATAATGGATTTTTGGGTTGGTTGGCTTGTTTCTCTAAAGGTTAGTTTCATTTCTGGATTTAGCAAAGTCCGCTGCTTGTTCTGGGTCAAGTTAAAAAATTGCCCCTCTCCATCCAACATCCCTCGGGCGGCCCTTGGCTCCCCCCCTTGTCCTTCTGGGTTGAGCTCCTGGAAGTCCTTCCGAGGTTCTCCTCTTTGTTTCTTCTCCCCAACCAGGAAAGGCAAAGAGAAGATCGTGGGGATGGGCGAATGGAGGTTTCCTGGTAAAAGGCAGGTTTATTATTAGAAACACTAATGTATTTGGTCCACTAGTTGCCATGGAAACATCTGCACTGAAGTGGCTTTCGAAGTACAAGGGTGTCTAAGCTGGCAGGAGGCCCAAAGAATTGGGGCAGGAGAAGATCTGAAAGGGTGGTGGGCAAGATGGTTGTCCACAGTGGGGAACTGTCACATCGTCCAAACCACCAACTTATCCCATTTCTCGGCGGCGAAGGAAGGAGGGAGGGAGGGGACCGTTATCTAAGTAAACAAGGTTTGGCCAACTTGGTCATCAGTTGGTCATGATCCAAGTGCTCTCCAAGTCAATGTTTTTTCTGCCCTTCATTCTTCACGTCCACCTTCACCAAGTTGACGTCCGCCAAGAACTCCCAATTGTTTGGAGGCCTCTGCACTTCTAGAAGGCACCCGGACAATTTAACCTACAACTCCCTCCTCCTCAATCTTATTTCCTCCTCTCTTTTTCCTCTTGGTTCATCTAAACCCTGGCTTATCATTGCGGGAATAAGCCATGATCCGGCTATGGCTTAGATTGCTCCTCTGTTCTCTGTCTGCTTCCCAAAGTGGAGAAGTTTGTTTTTTTCTCTCTCTCTCTTTGTTATATATCAGAACACGTTGTGTTGCCTGAACTGAGACAAAGTGTGTCTCTTCTCTTAACGATGATTTGTTGCAATAAACCAAGGTTCAGGTTGAAGCTGGTTTATTGTGGGTCATTTAAGGTTTACTTATGTTAAATCTCCTTCAAGTCCAGCAAGTTTGGACAAAAAGGTTTATGGGCAGAAACAGGAAGAATAACAGAATAACAAAGTTGGAAGGGACCTTGGAGGTCTTCTAGTCTAACCCCCTGCTTGGACAAGAGACAGGTGATTGTCCAGTCTCTTCTTAAAAACCTCCAGTGATGGAGCACCCACAATTTCTGGAGGCAAGCTGTTCCACTGGTTGATTGTCCTCACTGTTAGGAAGTTTCTCCTTAGTTCCAGGTTGTTTCTCTCCTTGATGAGTTTCCATCCGTTGCTTCTTGTCCTGCCTTCAGGAGCTTTGGAGAATAGCTTGACTCCCTCTTGTTTGGGGCAGCCCCTGAGATATTGGAAGACTGCTATCATGTTGCCCCTATTTCTTTTTTTCTTTAGACTAGCCAAACCCAAGTCCTGCAGCTGTTCTTCGTATGTTTTAGTCTCCAGGCCTTGGATCATCTTAGTTGCTCTTCTCTGAATTTTTTTCAAAACTCTCAACATCTTTTTTGCAATATGGTGACCAAAATTGGCTGCAGTATTCCAGGTGTGGCCTCACTAGGGTTTTATAAAGCAGTGCTAATACTTCGCGTGATCTTGATTCTATGCCTCTGTTTATACAACCCAGGATTGTGTTAGCTTTTTTGGCTGCTGCTGCACACAACTGACTCATAGTCAAGTGATCGTCCACGAGGACTCCAAGGTGCCTCTCACTGTTACTGTTTTTAAACCAGGTCTTGCCCAGTCTGTATTTGTGCCTTTGGTTTTTCTTGCCTAAATGTAAGACTTTGCTTTTTCTCTTGATTGAAGAGAACATTCTGCTTGTTTTATCCAATTGTTTGCAGCTTTCTATCTGAAGCATAACTATGAGTTTTCTCAATCTGCGTGGAGCAATTGGGATAAAGGGATGTCTTGTTGTTGCTGCTGGTTGCGAAGTCGTGTCCGACCCATCGCGACCCCATGGACAACGTTCCTCCAGGCCTTCCTGTCCTCTACCATCTTCTGAAGTCCATTTAAATTCACACCTACTGCTTCAGTGACTCCATCCAGCCACTTCATTCTCTCTCGTCCCCTTCTTCTGTTGCCCTCCATCTTTCCTAGCATTAGGCTCTTCTCCAGTGAGTCCTTCCTTCTCATTAGGTGGCCAAAGTACTTGAGTTTCAACTTCAGGATCTGGCCTTCTAAAGAGCAGTCAGGGTTGATCTCCTCTAGGACTGACCGGTTGGATCGCCTTGCAGTCCAGGGGACTCACAGGAGTCTTCCCCAGCACCAGAGTTCAAAGGCCTCCATTCTTTGGCGTTCAGCCTTTCTTACGGTCCAACTTTCACATCCATACATTGCAACTGGGAAAACCATGGCCTTGACTAGTGACCGTTCAAAGTCTGTTGTTGTTGTCAGTTGCAAAGACGTATCTGACCCATTGCGACCCCAATGGACAACGTTCCTCCAGGCCTTCCTGTCCTCTACCATCTTCTGGAGTCCATTGAAGCTCATGCCTCCTGCTTCAGTGACTCCATCCAGTCACCTCATTCTCTGTCGTCCCCTTCTTCTCTTGCCCTCAATCTTTCCCAGCATTAGGCCCTTCTCCAGTGAGTCCTTCCTTCTCATTAGGTGGCCAAAGTACCTGAATTTCAACTTCAGGATCTGGCCTTCTAAAGAGCAGTCAGGGTTGATCTCCTCTAGGACTGACCGGTTGGATCACCTTGCAGTCCAGGGGACTCGCAGGAGTCTTCTCCAGCACCAAAGTTCAAAGGCCCCATGGACAGTACCAAAAGGCAAAAAGGGGTGTCTAGTACACCCCAATGCCCATTAAATCCCAAATTGCGTTACTGGTTGCAGTTATTGTCATTTGTCATTACAGGGACTCCTTGAATTATGACAATTTGTTTAGCAGCCTTTCCAAGCTGGTAACCACCCAAATTTTGAGTCACCTAAACACAGGAGTACTTCCATGATTAGGGATGCAACGACCGACCATAAACCCCTTTTTTTTTCCAATGCCTTTGTAACTTTCGATGGTCGCTAAATGAATGATTATAAGTTGAGGACTGCCTATATAACCCGAGTGGCTGCAAACGATGTGAAATTATTTGTTAGGTTAATGAAAACGACCCTCTTTGGATAGAATTTTTTGGCTAGAGACGATTTGTCTAATATTTTGAAATAGGTATGGACAGAAATGTGGTCCGATAAAAATGTGCTAAATGGGGTTACAGGTAATCTTTGACTTATCACCACAATTGAGCCCAAAATTCTTGTTGTTAATTGAGACAATTGATAGGTGAGTTTTGCCCCATTTTACAGGCTTACAACAGTTTGTTTCGTGTCTGTTCGAAATTACGACGGCACTAAAAAAATGACTTATAATCGTTTTTCACATTTACTATATGGCCGCTGAAGCATCCCTCATGGTCACGTGATGTGCGGCAATGGATTCGTATTTATGACGGGATCCTCTTTTGCGACCTTCTGACGAACAGAGTCAATGGGGAAGCCAGATTCACTTAACAACCGTGACTAACTTAACAACTGCAGCGATTTTCTTAACAACAAATGAGGCAAGAAAGTTGTGTAAAACGGGGCAAAAAAAATCACTAAACAAACATCTCAGCTAGTGACATAAATTTCAGGATTCGTGGTGGTCGTTATGCTGAGGACCATCTGTACTACTTCTCTTGCAACATTTGTGAATAGAATAGAATAGAATAGAATAGAATAGAATAGAATAGAATAGAATAGAATAGAATAATAGGAGTGGAATGGAATGGAATGGAATAGAATAGAATAGAATAGAATAGAATAGAATAGAATAGAATAGAATAGAATAGAATAGAATAGAATAGAATAGAATAGAATATAGAATATAGAATATAGACTAGACTAGATTATAGACGAGAAGAGAAGAGAATATGGAATGGAGTGGAATGGAATAGAATAGAATAGAATAGAATAGAATAGAATAGAATAGAATAGAATAGAATAGAATAGAATAGAATAGAGCTGGAAGGGACTTTGGAGGTCTTCTAGTCCAGCCCCCTGCTCACGCAGGAGAACCTATACCGTCTCACACAGGTGAATGTCTAGTCTCTTTTTGAAAATCTCCAATGATGAAGCACCCACAACTTCTGGTGGTCAGCTGTTCCACTGGTTAATTGTCCTCACTGTTAGAAAGTTTCTCCTTAATTTCAGGTTGCTTTTCTCCTTGATCAGTTTCCATCCATTGTTTCTTGTCCTGCCCTCTAATGCTTTGGAGAATAGCTTGACTCCCTCAAATACTGGAACCCTGCTATCATGTCTCCCCTATTTCTTCTTTCCTTTAGACTAGCCAAACCCAAGTCCAGCAGCCGTTCTTCGTATGTTTTAGCCTCCAGGCCTTGGATCATTTTTGTTGCTCTTCTCTGAACTTTTCCCAAACTCTCAACATCTTTTTTTGTAATATGGTGACCAAAATTGGCTGCAGTATTCCAGGTGTGGCCTTACTAGTGAATCACTGCTGTCTTGATGATGTGACCATGGAGATGGTGCACCAGTCGTAAGTGTGAAAAATGGTTGCAAGCCATCTTTTTTCCAGTGGCATTGTAACTTCAAACAGCCACTAAACGAAGAGTTGTAAGTCAAGGACTTTCAATCACGATTTTACTGGCTTTTGTCTGAGTGTCTCCAGAACTGATGATGCTCTGGAGAACTTTCAACACCTGGATCTTCTCCCAAGCTCTGAGTAAGGATGGTGGGAGGTCCTGCTGCCTGTGTGGCATTTGTTTAATGCCTCGCCCAGATCTGCCATCTGTTTATTGTTTTGTGGAGGTGGTTATTTCTCATGTTGTGTTGTTTTGTGAGCCACATAGTCAGGAGTTGTGTGGCAGCTAAACTGAACCAATAAATAAGTGTATCTGCGTTGACCATAAACCTAACTTATTGCCCAGGTTAGATGGAACATCAGTGTTACATTTTTTTTATTTATTTTTATCCCACATTTACTATTTTCTATAAATAACTCAAAGTTAGCTAATACTCCTTCCTCCTTCAGTTTTCTCTACCATAATAATTCTGTGAGGTGGGTTGGGCTGAGGGAGAGGAACATGCTCAATGTTGCCCAGCCAGCTTTCATGCCTGAGGTAGGACTAGAACTCACTGCCTCCTGGTGGTTCGCCTAAAGTCACTCAACTGGCTTTCATGCACAAGGAAGGACTAGAACTCACTGTCTCCTGATGATTGGTCCAAAGCCACCCGGTCAGCTTTCATGCCTGAGGCAGAACTAGAACTCACTGTCTCCTGGTGATGGGCCTAAAGTCACTCAGTCAGTTTTCATGCCTCAGGCGGAACTAGAACTCACTGTCTCCTGGTGGTTGGCCTAAAGTCATTCAACTGGCTTTCATGCATAAGGAAGGACTAGAACTCACTGTCTCCTGATGATTGATCCAAAGTCACCCGATCAGCTTTCATGCCTGAGGCAGAACTAGAACTCATTGTCTCCTGGTGATTGGCCTAAAGTCACTCAGTCAGCTTTCATTCCTCAGGCGGGACTAGAACTCACTGTCTCCTGGTGATTGGCCTAAAGTCACCCAGTCAGCTTTCATGCCTGAGGCGGAACTACAACTCACTGTCTCCTGATAATTGGTCCAAAGTCATCGGTCAACTTTCATGTCTGAGGCAGGACTAGAACTCACTGTCTTCTGGTGATAGGCCTAAACTCACCCGGTCAGCTTTCATGCCTGAGGCAGGACTAGAACTCATTGTCTCCTGGTGATTGGCTTAAAGTCACTCAGTTAGTTTCATGCCTGAAGCAGGACTAGAACTCACAGTCTCCTGTTGATTGGTCCAAAGTCACCCAGTCAGCTTTGATGCCTAAAATGGGACTAGAACTCACTGTCTCCTGGTGATGGGCCTAAAGTCACCCAGTCAGCTTTCATGCCTGAGGTGGGACTAGAACTCAGTATCTCCTGGTGATTGGCCCACAGTCACCGAGTCAGCTCCCATGCCTGAGGCGGGACTAGAACTCACTGTCTCCTGGTGATTGATCCAAAGTCATCCAGTCAGTTGTTATGCCTAAAGCGGGACTAGAACTCACTGTCTCCTGGTGATTGGCCTAAAGTCACCCAGTCAGCTTTCATGCCTGAGGCAGGACTAGAATTCACTGTCTCCTGGTGATGGGTCCAAAGTCACCCAGTCAGCTTTCATGCTGAAAGCGGGACTAGAACACAGCCTTCTGGTGATTGGCACAAAGTCACCTATATGGCCTTCAGGTCTAAGGTGTGACTAGAATTCACCATCTCCTGGTGATTGGCCCAAAGTCACCTACATATCCTTCACAGCCCATTTTTATGTAGTCTTGACCCCTAGAAGGATTCCAAATACAGATCATCCTCGTTTAGCTATTACACTTGGGATTTCAGTCATTATACAAAGCAGTCACTAAGTGAAACCACAACTGGGCTTACTATTTTCCTCCAGCTTTCCAGCCTTGTGAAAATTGTAAATGTGAGGATTTCGTCACAAATATATTTTTTTTTCAACCTTGTCGTACATTTGGACAGTTGCTTAAATGAAGCCGGCTATTAAGATACTTAAATTTAGGAGCTGGAGCAGTGGGATTGTGCATTGAGTTGGAACACACAGTTGAGTTGTTTGGTACCAGAGAGCTGCCTCTTGCGTGAGGCAATCCGTGCTCTGATTGGTTGCGGTGCGTGTGGAGGGGAGAGATTCCTTTTTCCCGCCTTTTTGTGTCCTCTGTATGCCCTGTGATTTACCTCAGGATGCTCCCGTTTGCCCTACGATCTTGTTTGCTGCAAAGATTGATGTAACATATAGTTATTTATATAAAACTACAAATTCATGTCAGTGCTTCTGACTTCATTTAGGCACCTGCTGCACAATTCCCGGGCACGGTCGCTAAACCACGATCGCCTGTAGCCCATTTCCAGTTTTGTAGCTGTGCTTTTCCAGCATATAAGCCATTTTGAACACAATATGCTAGAAATCTGGCTGCACCCAGCCCTCCTCCACAGCTCCCAGCATGCTGGGAGTCTGCCGTGTTTGCTTTCACGCCCTTCGCTGCCCTTCCTGTTTCACACAACCGGGCACGTGATGCAAGCAATGATTCCCAGTTTCTGTATTTGCATTTCAGACATGCCTCATTCGAGCAGAGAGTTTATAATGCCTTGAATGCTGAGGTAGGATCCATAGCTATTTGAATTCTTTTCGAATTAGAAGTTCTTCTTTTTTAATGAAAATTTTTAGTTTATTCTAAGATTAAAATACAAAATGCCGAAGTATTAAAAAAACCACACACATAACAAAAAAGACATTAACAAAAAAAGGTCTTAAAAAAAAACCTAACACGAATACACACAACATCATTCCTAGTTGAATGCTGATTAGTATAATACAGCACTGTTGGTTTTCCACCCCTGGTGAAAAAGGCCAAAAGAATGTTAAACTGTTAAACTACTAGATCCACTTATAAATGGTTAGCCTTGCCACCTCTAAACTATAGTCATAACAAAATGGTTAACAGAAAAAAACAACAATAACAACGAACCTGTTATGTAAAAATACAAAAGTAGTAAAAACTGTGAACAGTAATAAGACAAAGACAAAGAAAGTTAAAATTGCAAAACCCCCTGTTAACAAACTCTTATTGTAACCAACTCGTATACAATTTATCATGGCTTAAATCCTCAATCATCCCAAATATTAACCCTAATTGGTCCCGGATCAAATATCTAAGTTTGCTTCTTTAATTGCTGATTGGTTGAATACAATAAGTCCAGTCATGTAAAAATATGAAAGTAATACAAATTGTGAACAGTAATAAGAGAAAGACAAAGTTAAAATTGCAAAAACCCTCTGTTAATAAACTCTTATTGTAAACTCGTACAAAATTTACCATGGCTTCAATTCTCAATCATCCCAAATATTAACCCTAACTCGCCCTGGATCAAATATCCCAGTTTGTTACTTTAAACCAGGGGTAGTCAACCTTGGCTCTTTTATGACTCGTGGACTTCAACTCCCAGAATTCCTGAGCCAGCTAAACTGGCTCAGGAATTCTGGGAGTTGAAGTCCACGAGTCATAAAAGAGCCAAGGTTGACTACCCCTGCTTTAAACTATCTCTTATCAATAACTGATTGATAAAATACAATATGTCCAGTCTCCAAAGCCAATCTATCTTCTCCCTTGAATCAGAAATTCTTGAACAAATGGTCCGGAGCAATCGTGCAGCACCTTTTTTTTCCAATTGGCAACTTTTATTAAAAGGCATAAGTGTTGGTGAGCTACATCTGATGCCTCTGAATATAATTGCTTAGTCAGAAAAGCTGCTAGCAGACCCCTCCTGATTTTGGAATGTTCACACCCTTTTCCTCCCACAGTGAACAAACGGTGAAAAAAAACAACAACCCGGTTTATTTCTGAGTTTCTGAATCTTGCCCTGAAGTTCTCCGATTGAAAATAGCATTTATTAGGGTAGTTTTTTGGGGGAAAAAATAATTATTAGGGAAATTAGGAGAGATGTAACGAAATAACAGATGCTCTTTGATGCTCTTCTCTTTAATCTCTTTCTAGAACCTCAGCATCGTTTTTGTATCGTAGTGATCAGAACTGGAAGCAGAATTCCAAGCATGATCACATATAAAAATTTCAGATCCATCTCCTTCTATGCTTAGCTATTAGGAGAGGATTCTTTTTTCTAGAGAGGGAGGGAGAGTGAGAAAGAGAGAGAGAAGATAGATAGACAGACAGACGGATGGACGGACGGACGGGCAGGCAGGCAGGCAGACAGACAGACAGACAGACAGACAGACAGACAGACAGACAGACAGATAGATAGATAGATAGATAGATAGATAGATAGATAGATAGATAGATAGATGGGTAGGTAGGTAGGTAGGTAGGTAGGTGGATGGATGGATGGATGGACGGATGGATGGACGAGTAGGTAGGTAGGTAGGTAGGTAGGTAGGTAGGTAGGTAGGTAGGTAGGTAGGTAGGTAGATAGATAGATAGATAGATAGATAGATAGATAGATAGATAGATAGATAGATAGATAGATAGATAGAGTGAGTGAGTGAGTGAGTGAGTGAGTGAGTGAGTGAGTGAGTGAGTGAGTGAGTGAGTGAGTGGTGGGATTCAGCCGGTTCGCACCACTTCAGCAGAACCGGTAGATAATTTTTTGTTGCCCAGGCCCAGAACATACTTCCAGAAGCAGCATCCACACAGAGAACTGGTTGTTCACATATTTGAATCCCACCACTGGATGGATAGATAGATAGATAGATAGATAGATAGATAGATAGATAGATAGATAGATAGATAGATAGATAGATAGATAGATAGATAGATAGATAGAGCGATAGAGATTAGAGATAAAGATTAGAGATAGAGATTAGAGATAGAGATAGGGATAGGGATAGAGACAGAGACAGAGACAGAGATAGATAGATAGATAGATAGATAGATAGATAGATAGATAGATAGATAGATAGATAGATAGATAGGTAGGTAGGTACGAGGTAGGTAGGTAGATATAGAGATAGAGATTAGAGATAGAGATAGGGATAGAGATAGAGATATAGAGATAGAGATACAGATAGGGATAGGGATAGGAATAGAGATAGAGATAGAGATAGACAACAGAATAACAAACATTGGAAGGGACCTTGGAGGTCTTCAAGTCCAACCCCCTACCCTGGCAGGAAACCCTATACCAGGGGTCTTCAAACATGGCCCTTTTATGACTTGTGGACTTCAACTCCCAGAATTCCTCAGCCAGGCATGCTGGCTGAGGAATTCTGGGAGTTGAAGTCCACAAGTCATAAAAGGACCAAGTTTGAAGACCCCTGCCCTGTACCATTTCAGACAAATGGCTGTCAAGTCTCTTCTTAAAAACCTAGAACTAAAGAGGAATTTCTTGATAGAACAATTAACCAGTGGAATGGCTTATCTGCACAAGTTGTGAATGCTCCAATACTGGAGCATTTGGAGAAGAGATTGGACAGCCACTTATCTGCTTCAGCAGGGGGTTGGACTAGAAGATTCTTCAAGATCCCTTCCAACTCTGTTATTCAGTTATTCAGATCTTACTTTGTTGCTGAGGCCAAATAAAGTTAGCAAAATGCTTCCGCCGTCTGAGGCTTCTTGTATTGCACCCTGCAGGAGACAGAATCTCATGAGGTCATTGATGCTGAAGATCAAAATGACATCTGCTCGGCCTCTTTATTTATGCCGTGCTTTTTCAAACAGTTGCTGTCTTGATGTTGAAAGTTGAAATTTCTAGCTTATTCTGGCAATAGCTCAGCTCCGTCTTTCCGCGAAGCTGCCATTTGTGTATGACATGTTGCAACCCTACTCTTTTGAGTTTTCTTGCTCTTTTTTATCACAGGCAAATTACACTGTGTGTTGTTTGGCTAACGTGCCACATTTTATTGAGAGCTGGCACTGGGTGTTCATGAAATTTCTCAGGGTAAACACAAGCTGCGATCTCTCTTTGCACAGTTTCTTCCTTCTGTGGCATCAAGCGATGCTCACCTGCCAGAATCTGAAGGACATTATTGAAGTCCACCCTCCAGCCCCATGCAGTACACTAGGATTTCCAACTTGGCAACTTTTAAGTGTTGTGGACTTCAACTCCCAGAATTCTGAAGTGAGCTGAAATGAGCCAAAGTCCACAAGTCTTAAACTTCGCAAGGTTGAACAACCCTGGCGTACACCACCAACTTCTCAACCATCCCAAACTCAATCGAGATGTTTGCAGGAAAGAGGTTTTTCACCTGATCATTGTACATCTGAAGGTATTCTCTCTTCTGCTGTTGGATCATCTTGGTGGAGAAACATCCTAGTGAAATGATTATTTGTGAAGTTAGCTGTATGACTCTTATCGTTAGGGTAAGGAGCAGAAAACAAAGCAATCTTAGTACTGTGTTGCTAACATTTGCAATTTCTTAAAACATTTCTTCTAGAATGGAATGGAATGGAATAGAATAGAATAGAATAGAATGGAAATAGAATAGAATAGAATAGAATAGAATAGAATAGAATAGAATAGAATAGAATAGAATAGAATAGAATAGAAGGAACCTTGGAGGTCATCTAGTCCAACCCCCTGCTCAGGCAGGAAACCGTATACCATTTCAGACAAATGGTTGTCCAATCTCTTCTTAAGACCTTCCAGTGTTGGAGTATTCATAACTTCTGGAGGCATCTAAAATAGGCATCTGGATCTCTGTCTTGTTTATGGAACAATGTGAGAATTTCTTTCAATCTTCTCTTGGGTGGACTTCAGCCTGTTCTTCTGCATCTTGTATTCTAGAGAGAGCTCTGATCATCTTCTGCATGACATCCTTTAAGGTGTCTCAGTAGCGTTTTCATATCCTCGTCCATCTTCTCTCCTTGAGGCGAAACATCTGCTAACGTGTCTTGGTCTCTTCGTCAGATCAAGCTTCTCCTTCATGATAATCCTATATTTCCTGGAACCCTCCCTGATTTACCTCAGTAATTCTCAATTATTGATTATTACATTGTTAGATTATATCTCAATAATTCTTATTCCTGTCTTTCAGTGGATCAACTATCCCATCCAGTCTGCTGCTAATGACGCCAGCTTATGTCCTTTCGTGGTTTATTACAAGTCGTTAAATCATTTATACAAGTCATTAATTCATGAAGACGATTGGTTAAAGAACTGTACCTTGTTTCATTCCATTCAGCACCTCTTTCTGGTCTAATGAGGAACTATTAATGAACTCAATTTTCAAGCCAGCTACTGTATGTGGTCACTAATTAGAATGCAGCTTGCTAATTAGAATGTCACGGGTGAGTTTGTCAAAGAAGAACTTACTGACCTTCCATGAAACTTTAAAACTTTGTGATGTTTTTAATCTGGTTTCATTGTGAGCTGTACAGAGTTGTGTATGTGGGATGGACAGCTGTATAAAATGAATGAATGAATGAATGAATTTCCAATATTTGAGGGGCTGCCACAAAGAAGAGGGGTTCAACTTATTTCCCAAAGCCCCAGAAGACAAGACAAGAAACAATGGTTGGAAACTAAACAAGGAGAGACGCCACTTGGAATTAAGGAGAAACTTCCTAACAGTGAGGAAAATTAGCCAGTGGAATGGCTTGCCACCAGAAGTTGTGGGTGCCTGATCACTGGAGGTTTTTAAGAAAAGACTGGATAACCACCTATCTGAAATGGGATAGGGTCTTCTGCTTGAGCAGAGGGCTGGACTAGAGGACCTCCATTAAAACAATGTTTTACAGAAATCAAGATATGTTATGTTGATAACATTCCCACAATCTATTAAGTGTCTTTTTAAAAAGTAAGATTTTGAGTTTTAAATCTATTCAAAGTGAAGAAGTATTTCCTACCGTGTTTCTGTCAGTTTGGACTTTCAATGTTTTCCCTTTGTGTTGATCTTCACAATGGTCTGTTGAAAAGCATACTCTCTTGTGACAGAAGATTGAACCAATATAGGAGTTGAATAGTTCTTTGCATTGTGGTTAGCATTTTAGTGTCTTAACTGAGCAGCTCTTATGCTACTTATTTCCACTTCCTTTATTTTTGAACCTGTGTGGGAAAAATGTCTATTTTTGTTGTTGCTTTCACCTTATCTTATGAGTCATGGTTCTGAGAAGTAGACTAGACTAGACTAGACTAGACTAGACTAGACTAGACTAGACTAGACTAGACTAGACTAGACTAGACTAGACTAGACTAGACCAGACCAGACCAGAATAGAATAGAGTATAGAGCAGAGCAGAGCAGAGCAGAACAGAACAGAATATAGAATAGAATAGAATAGAATAGAATAGAATAGAATAGAATAGAATAGAATAGAATAGAATAGAATAGATATTGGAATGGAATGGAATGGAATGGAATGGAATGGAATGGAATAGAATAGAATAGAATAGAATAGAATAGAATAGAATAGAATAGATATTGGAATAGAATAGAATAGAATAGAATAGAATAGAATAGAATAGAATAGAATAGAATAGAATAGAATAGAATAGAATAGAATAGAATAGATCTGGAAGGGACCTTGGAGGTCTTCCAGTCCAGCCCCCTGCTCAAGCAGGAGAACCTATACCACTCAGACAAGTAACTGTCTAATCTCTTAAAAACCACCAGTGATGGAGCACCCACAACTTCTGAAGGCTCTGTATCTGCTCACTGTTGATCATTTATTTATGATTTCTTTCTTTCTTGGATGGTCATCCCCACCTTTCCTGTTCTGTAATAACCTTCAGTGATGGAGCACCCACAACCTCTGGTGGAAAAGCTCTTTCACTGATTAATTGTTCTCACTGTCAGGAAATTCCTCCTTAGTTCCAGGTTGCCTCTCTCCTTGACTAGTTTCCATCCGTTGTTTCTTCTCCTGCCCTCTGGTGCTTTGGAGAATAGCTTGATCCCCTCTTCTTTGGGGCAGCCCCTCAAATATTGGAACACTGCTATCATGTCTCCCTTATTTCTTCTTTTCTTTAGACTAGCCAAACCCAAGTCCTGCAGCCGTTCTTTGTATGTTTTAGTCTCCAGGCCTTGGATCATCTTAGCTGCTCTTCTCTGATTTTTTTTTCCAAAGTCTCAACATCCCTTTTGTGATATGGTGGCCAAAATTGGCTTCAGTATTCCAGGTGTGGCCTCAGTAGGGTTTTATTAATCGGTACTTGATTCTATGCCTCTGTTTATAGCATCCTTCTGGCATTTTTACATCTCGTTGCTGTGTCTTTTTGCTCTGCATTGAACTGTTTTTAAGTTTTCACTAAGTTTTTGAGCAAATTTGCTGGTGGGTCTAGGACAGGGGTAGGCCACTTTGGCCCTTTGATGACTCGTGGACTTCAACTCCCAGAATTCCTCAGCCAGCACGGCTCAGCTTGGAAACTTCTCCCTTTCCCCTCAGCATGGCTGGCTCAGGAATTCTGGGAGTTGAAGTCCACGAGTCATAAAGCGGCCTAGGGCAGGGGTAGGCAACCTTGGCTCTTTTATGACTCGTGGACTTCAACTCCCAGAAGTCCTGAGCCAGCATGGTTCAGCTTGGAAACCTCTCCCTTTCCTGTCAGCGTGGCTGGCTCAGGAATTCTGGGAGTTGAAGTCCATGAGTCATAAAAGAGCCAAGGTTGCCAATCTTTAGATTAGGCCTAGGCCGCTTTTTGACTTGTGGACTTCAACTCCCAGAATCCCTGAGCCAGCATGGCTCAGCTTGGAAACCTCTCCCTTTCCCCTCAGCATGGCTGGCTCAGGAATTCTGGGAGTTGAAGTCCACCAGTCATAAAAGAGCCAAGGTTGCCTACCCCTAGTCTAGGACAACTCGTCACAATCAAGTCGCTACAGAACAACTCACTTGTGGGACAATTCAGCACTGCATTAATCATTTCATTCAGTTGCTTTTATTATCGTGACCATGTTTCCGTCAAAATTTATTGTAAGTCCTGTATCTCCGGTTTGACTTTTTTTCTTTTATTATTATTGGCCACAGTTCTGTTGAAATTAATTTAACTTTTGCATGTGTTGAATTGTCCCATAACAAGTTGTCCCGTGGAAAAATTGGCAATGGTGAGTTCCATTCCATTCCTGCAGTCTTCCATTTTCCCCTCTATTAAAAGTGCTTGCTGTTGGGCTTTTAATATGGAAATCTGGAGCTTCTTTTCTCCCTTAGTTTCTCAAGCCAAGGAACCCTATTTAATATCACTCCAAGTTTCCAAAAATCACTTTATTTTCCATTCCAACATCTGTGATCCACCACCTTCATTAACTCCCAAGTTAACATTGCCAGCTAATGTTCTAGTCTCTCTCTCTTGTTTGGTTTTGTAAATCTTTGTGCTCCTCTGTGAATAGTGTAACTCCTGGTGTTTTCATTAAAGATGAAAAATTTCCATCAAACTCCTGCAAGAGTGTGCTATCAGCAAATAAATACCACATTGTTTTCCGGGTGGAGAGCATTGGAACATAAAATTGCAGGATTCTTCCTTTCCTTTCTTTTCCCTTTCTCCCTCTTTCCAATACCTGTTTTTCCTCCCTCCCTCCCTCCCTCCCTCCCTCCCTCTCTCCCTCCCATACCTTCATTTCCTTCCTCCCTCCCTCCCTTCCTTCCCTCCCTCCCTCTCACCCACAAATTTCCTTCCTTCCTTCCTCCCTCCCTCCTTCCTTTCCTCCTTCCCTGCTATACCTTCATTTCCTTCCTTCCCTCCCTCTCACCACCCATTCCTTCCTTCCTCTCTCCCATACCCTTCCTCCCTTCTCTTCCTTCCTTCCTCCCTCACCCTTCCTTCCTTCATTTCCTTCCTTCCTTTCTTTCCTCCCTCCCTCCCATACCTTCATTTCCTTCTTTCCTTCCCTCCCTCCCTCTCACCCACACACTTCCTTCCTCCCTTCCTCTCTCCCTCCTTTCCTCCCTCCCTCCCTCCCTCCCTCCCTCCCATACCCTTCCTTCCTTCCCTCTCCCTCCCATACCTTCATTTCCTCCCTCCCTCCATTCCTTCCCTCCCTCCCTCCCTCCCTCTCACCCACAAATTTCCTTCCTTCCTTCCTCCCTCCCTTCCTTCCTTCCTTCCTTCCCTCCTTCCCTCCCTCTCTCCCTTCCTTCCTCCCTCCCTCCCATACCCTTCCTCCCTTTCCTTCCTTCCTTCCTTCCTTCCTTCATTTCCCTCCTTCCTTCCTCTCTCCCTCACCCTTCCTTCCTTCCTTTCTTTCCTCCCTCCCTCCCATACCTTCATTTCCTTCCTCCCTCCCTTCCTTCCTTCCTCCCTCCCTTCCTTCCTTCCTTCCTTCCCTCCTTCCCTCCCTCTCTCCCTTCCTTCCTCCCTCCCTCCCATACCCTTCCTCCCTTTCCTTCCTTCCTTCCTTCCTTCCTTCATTTCCCTCCTTCCTTCCTCTCTCCCTCACCCTTCCTTCCTTCCTTTCTTTCCTCCCTCCCTCCCATACCTTCATTTCCTTCTTTCCTTCCCTCCCTCCCTCTCACCCGCACACTTCCTTCCTTCCTTCCTCTCTCCCTCCCATACCTTCATCTCCTTCCTCCCTTCCTTCCCTCCCTCCTTCCCTCTCACCCACAAATTTCCTTCCTTCCTTCCTTCCTCCCTTCCTCCCTCCCTCCTTTCCTCCTTCCTTCCTCCCTCCCTCCCTCTCTTTCTTCCTTCCTTCCTGATTAACAACGGCCATTTAGGGATTCCCTCTTAGACTCTTGTGCCAAGCTTTTTTTTTTTTTTTTTTTGGTCTGCCTTACATTCCTGTTGCGGTCTTTCTTTACTCAGTAGGAAGGATAATCATTCAATTATCCCCCAGTGCCAATCAGAGGCTCTCTGGACAATTCCACTGCAATCAGTCCCTCTTCAAGCGGTGGCCCCCTCCCTCCTCCTTGACCGAGCACAGCACATCTCTGCCAATAAGCCTCTTCTCTGCTCCCTCCTCCCCTCTTCCTGGTCTCATCCTTCTGTTAACTCCTGTTTGTTTTCCCTCTCCTTCGCTCATATCCTGTGTGTGCGTCCACAATATGTTCCTCATACATCTGTTCCTGTATAGCTGTCTGGGTTTTTAATTCTTTTTTTTTTAAAAGACATTGGCTTTTATCTTTGCATTCTAAATACAGGTGGTTCTCAGCTTACAACAGTTCATTTAGTGACCATTCAAAGTTACAACAGCACTGAAAAAAAGAGACTGTTTTTCACACTTAACGACCCCATGATCACATGGTCAAAATTTGAACGCTTGGCAACTGACTCATATTTATGACAATAGATAGATAGATAGATAGAGAGACAGACAGAGGTATGATAGATAGATAGATAGATAGATAGATAGATAGATAGATAGATAGATAGATAGATATGGATGGATAGATATGGATGGATAGATAAATAGAGAGAGACAGACAGACAGACAGAAGGTAAGTGAAATAGATAGATAGATAGATAGATAGATAGATAGATAGATAGATAGATAGATAGATAGATAGGATAGATAGGATAGATAGATAGATAGATAGATAGATAGATAGATAGATAGATAGATAGATAGATAGATAGATAGATAGATAGATAGATAGATAGATAGATATGGATGGATAGATAGATAGGGATGGATGGATAGATAAATAGACAGAGAGACAGACAGACAGACAGACAGAAGGTAAGTGAAATAGATAGATAGATAGATAGATAGATAGATAGATAGATAGATAGATAGATAGATAGATAGATAGATAGGTAGGTAGGTAGGTAGGTAGATAGGTAGATAGGCAGAGATAGATAGAAGGTAAGTGAAATAGATAGATAGATAGATAGATAGATAGATAGATAGATAGACAGACAGACAGACAGACAGACAGACAGATAGAGTCACAGAACCATAGAATCATAAAACTATAGAACCATAAAACCCTAGAACTGTAGAATCATGGAATTATAGAATCATAGAACAATCGAACCGTAGAATCATGGAATCCTAGAACCATAAAACCCTAGAACCCTAGAATCATGGACTCCTAGAGTCATGGCATTGTAGAACCTGAGCACCTCAGAATCACAGAGCCATGGTGCTGGAAGGGGGCTTGGAGGTCTTCTAACCCAACCCCCTTGCCGAAGAAGGGATTCCTTATAACATCCCAGAACAAAGAGCAACATCCCAACCTTTTCTTAAGCCTCCAGTGATGGAGCACCCATAACTCCGGAACGCCAGCTGTTCCCCTGATTATTTCTTCTCTGTGTCGGAAAATTCTTCCTTATTTCCAGGTGGGATCTCTCTTTCGTGAACTTCCGCCCCGTTGTTTCTTGTCCTGCCCTCAGGTGCTTTGGAGAAGAGATTTTATTTATTTATTTATTTATGAGACTTATATACCGCTTTAAGTGCGAGCACTCTCTAAGCGGTGTACACCAGTAAGCAATGTATATAGATATATTGACATTGCCCCCAACAATCTGGGTCCTCGTTTTACCTACCCCGGAAGGATGGAAGGCTGAGTCAACCTTGAGCCGGTGAGATTTGAACCGCTGACCTGCTGAACACAGTCAGCTAAAGTGGCCTGCAGTACTGCACCCTAACTGCTGCGCCACCTCGATGGAATTCCCCCCTCCCTTCTTTCCATCCTTCAAACCACTCTCCTTCTGCAAATTTCTCTCTGGAAGAGCCTTCTCCTTTGCCCGCCTGGCTATTTAATTAAGAAGCTAAGACTTTTTTTTTTTTTTTTGCATTATTAAAACTGTGCGATGCAGCTTTTCTTTAAAGCCTACCAGGATGTGTGGTGTGTTTTCCCCCAGTCACACTTGATCTCTTCTTCCTGAGGAGACTGCTTAATAGAGAGTGAGGAGGGAGTGTTTAATTGTTAATGAATCGGGGCTGCGTTAAGATGGCTCTTAGGCTCCATTTTATTCCCTATAATTAAGCGGACAGTCTGCGGACGTGCAAAATCGTGCAGAAAAGGGACCTTTCAATCCTCCCGTCCTTTCGCCAGTGGCCACACCATTTACCCGTTATGCCCTCTCCGATTTTTCAGGCCAATGGCAAGCGGAGCAGGTTTGGGAAGAATCATGATCAGACGCAAACCACAAACACATTCCAGGTCTTTTTAATTTGGAGTAATAGAGTGCATTTTTACCGTAATATGGTTTAAGAATGGAGGCCTTCGCGCTATGGTGCTGGGGAAGACTCCTGCGAGTCCCCTGGACTGCAAGGCGATCCAACCGGTCAGTCCTAGAGGAGATCAACCCCAACTGCTCTTGAGAAGGCCAGATCCTGAAGTTGAAACTCAAGTACTCTGGCCACCTAATGAGAAGGAAAGACTCACTGGAGAAGAGCCTGATGCTGGGAAAGATGGAGGGCAAGAGAAGAAGGGGACGACAGAGAATGAGGTGGCTGGATGGAGTCATTGAAGCAGTAGGTGTGAGCTGAAATGGACTCCAGAAAATGGCAGAGAAGGCCTGGAGGAACATTGTCCATGGAATCCTGATGGGTCAGACCCGACTTTGCAACTAACAACAACATGATTTATTTAGCGTAGGGTCTTTGGGGCTCTCTGAACTTCTTTTTTTTTTCTTGCAGACATTTCAGGACCCAGCTAGGGAACATCATCAAACTCATATTTACAAACTCCTTTGCTTCTTTTATCTTGGGTTTTCTTTGGATCCCTTGTTTTTGTTTTTCATAGAGCGATAGTGTCCTTGCCCCAAAGAACTTACAGGCAAAGGGATATACTCGGTGCAAATCCTCCCATTAAAACAAGCAAACAAATGCCCTTTAAAATTAAAAATTATTGAAACTTTCTCCAGCTCCCTTAGTTTTTTTTTTTTTTTAAGGGCGAAGAAAGTCACACCTCCCACTTCACAGCTACGGGCTAGATTGCTGTTGATACCTGCTTTGCAAAGCAGTTCTGTGTTAAAATGCAAATTGAAAGAGTGTATTAGGTTATGGGACAGAATATTTGTAGCTCAGAGTTGAACTGGGGGGTTTTCTTGGTGCTCTCTGAGCATGGGGGGGTTTTGAAAGGTTTCATTAACAAACTAGGTAACATCAGTGCTAGAAGGGAGGGGGTTTGTATGGAGGAGGAAGAGGAGGAGGAGGACTGTGGGCTGTTGGATACTTTCTGAGCTTGGTAGTATGGTTTGCAGATTGGAAAAGAAGAAAGAGAAAGGAGGAGAAGGAGGAGGAGGAGGAGGGGGACGACAATTGGGTCAATGGTGCTCTCTGAGCTTGGTGGTTTTCTTTCAAAGGTTTCATTAACAAACAAGGTAATATCAGTGCTAGAAGGGAGTGGGGTTTGTGGAGAGGAGGAGGAGGAAGAAGAAGAGGACTGTGGGCTGTTGGAAACTTTCTGAGCTTGATAGTAGGGTTTGCAGATTGGAGGAGAAGAAAGGGAAAGAGTAGAGGAGGAGGAGGAGGAGGAGGAGGACAATTGGGTCAATGCTGCTCTCTGAGTTTGGTGGTTTTCTTTCAAAGGTTTCAGTAACAAACTAGGTAACATCAGTGCTAGAAGGGAGTGGGGTTTGTGGAGAGGAGGAGGAGGAGGAGGAGGACTGTGGGCTGTTGGATACTTTCTGAGCTTGGTAGTATGGTTTGCAGATTGGAGGAGAAGAAAGGGAAAGAGTGGAGGAGAAGGAGGAGGACAATTGGGTCAATGGTGCTCTCTGAGACTGGTGGTTTTCTTTCAAAGGTTTCATTAAGAAACTAGGTAACATCAGTGTTAGAAGGGAGTGGGGTTTGTGGAGAGGAGGAGGAGGAGGAGGAGGAGGAGGAGGAGGAGGAAGAGGACTGTGGGTTGTTGGATACTTTCTGAGCTTGGTAGTATGGTTTGCAGATTGGAGGAGAAGAAAGGGAAAGAGTAGAGGAGGAGGAGGAGGAGGAGGAGGACAATTGGGTCAATGCTGCTCTCTGAGTTTGGTGGTTTTCTTTCAAAGGTTTCAGTAACAAACTAGGTAACATCAGTGCTAGAAGGGAGTGGGGTTTGTGGAGAGGAGGAGGAGGAGGAGGAGGAGGAGGAGGAGGAGGAGGACTGTGGGCTGTTGGATACTTTCTGAGTTTGGTAGTAGGGTTTGCAGACTGGAGGAGAAGAAGAAAGGGAAAGAGAGGAGGAGATGGAGGAGGAGGAGGTCACACAATCATCATTCAGGCACTAAATATGGTTCAACATATTTAGCAAACCCAATTGCCCTTATTTAGCAACAGCAATAACACTTATATACCTCTTCACAGTGCTTTTACAGCCCCTCTCTAAGCGGTTTACAGACTCAGCCTGTTGCTCCCAACAATCTGGGTCCTCATTTTACTCCCTTCGGAAGGATGGAGAGCTGAGTCAACCTTGAGCGGGTCAGGATCGAACTGCTGGCAGTGAGCAGAGTTAGCAGCCTGCAATACTGCATTCTAACCACGGCGCCACCAGGGATCCTGTAACTTCAAATGTGTTAAGCGCCAGGAGATTCAGGCAGTTCAGATGAGTACAGAGATTTATTCGAAGCTTAAGTTCTCTACAAGAATCTGACCAACTAACAGACAAGGGAAATGAGCGGGAGATGAGAGAAGCATCCACGATAGACTGGACTTAGATCTCTTGCAGGCGCACAAGGACTGGTGACTTATGAGGCATTTGACCCCTCCCTCGGGCTCAGCCTGGTCATCTCCTACAAAATGGTCACTAAACAAAAGTAAATCAAGGGCTATACCTGTATCTTGGCCACCTCATTACCTTTAAGAAGTCAAGGTGCGAGGTGGCACAGCAGTTAGAGTGCACTACTGCAGGCCACTTTAGCTGACTGTGTTCAGCAGGTCAGCGGTTCAAATCTCACCGGCTCAAGGTTGACTCAGCCTTCCATCCTTCCGGGGTAGGTAAAAGGAGGACCCAGATTGTTGGGGGCAATGTAAATATATATATATATATTGCTTACTGGTGTACACCGCTTAGAGAGTGCTTGCACTTAAAGCGGTATATAAGTCTCATAAATAAATAAATGCAACTTCCATCTGCTCACAGCATGGAATTTCTTTAGGGAAGGTTGAACCCTTGGCAAGGATTCTTTTTGCTAGCATTGATCTAATCTGTGATGGGTTTTTCTTTTTTTTAATCCTTTCCCAGAGATCTCTCTTACTGGGAGTAAGAGAGTAAAAGAGTTGGAAGGAATCTTGGAGGTCTTCTAGTCCAACCCTCTGCTCAAGCAGGAGAACTTACACCATTCTGGACAAATGGCTGCCCCGTGTCTTCTCAGAGACCTCCACTGATGGAGCACTCACAACCTCTAGAGCAGTGGTGGTGAACCTAGGGCACGCGTGCCAGAGGCGGCACTCAGAGCCCTCTCTGTGGACACACGTGCCGTTGCCCCAGCTTTGCCTCCCCCCATGACCTCCTCTTCACCAGCAGCCTCCCTGGAGGAGAGTCATACCAGAGCATGGCCCATATGGAGCAAGGCAAGGACATGGCAGCCAGGCAGTGTAGACAAGACTCTGCCCTCACACCCCATCGCGCACAGTTGATGCTGCGGGGTGTCTGGGTGATGTGGCGGGCCCTGGAGGCAGTGAATGGCCCTGTGGGCAGGCAGCGTGGGGGTGGGGGTGGGGCGGGGCAGGAGGTGGGGTGGGGGCGGGGCCAGTTTTTGGGCACTCGGTCTCTAAAAGGTTCCCCATCACTGTTCTAGAGGCAGGTTGTTCCACTGGTTAATTGTTCTCACTGTCAGGAAGTTTCTCCTTAGTTCTAGGTTGCTTCTCTCCTTGATGAGTTTCCATCCGTTGCTTCTTGTCTTATTTCTTTTTTTTTTTTTTTTTTTTTTTTATTAAAAGTTTTATAAATTTTACAAAAGAAGAAAAACAATACAAAACAATAGACAACATATACAAAAAAAGAAAACTAAACAATACATATATAAAAAAACCCCCCCACCCCTCCCAAAAACCCTCCCTTCCCCCCCCTGAGCTTCCCAGAGCAGAATATAGGCTTAAGATAATGAAATAAAAATAAAAATTAAATTAAAAACTTTAAATTTATATATATAAAAAATATCTATAACATATATGAAAATAAAACTTATGAAAAGGCTATATAATATTTTTGTATACCCAATCTAAATTGTATAAATTTTATCCATTTGTCCCAAACAGCCAAAAACTTCTCTTGAGATTGTTGCTTTAAGAAAGCCGAAATCTTTGCCATTTCCGCCAGATAAGCTACTTTAAGAAACCATTCCTGCAGTGTAGGCAAAGATTCCTTCTTCCAATATTGTCCTACTAACAGCCTAGCGGCTGTAATCAGATTTAACATCAATACAACCTCCTTTGTATCACAATCTGTAACAATACCTAACAAAAATAATTGCGGAGTAAATTCTTGTCTTATTTCTGATGCTTCTTGTCTTATTTCTGATGCTTTGGAGAATAGCTTGACTCCCTCTTCTTTGGGGCAGCCCCTGAGATATTGGAAGAGTGCTATCATGGCACTCACAATTTCAGGTTGTTCCACTGATTAATTGTTCTGACTGTCAGGAAGTTTCTCCTTAGTTCTAGGTTGCTTTTCTCCTTGATCAGTTTCCATCTGTTGCTTCTTGTCCCGCCTTCAGGCGCTTTGGAGAATAGCTTGACTGCCTCTTCTTTGGGGCAGCCCCTGAGATATTGGAAGGCTACTATCATGTCCCCCCTGATCCTTTTCTTCATTAAACTGGACATACCCAATTCCATCAACCATTCAAGCATTCTTTGGTTTAGTAAGCATTCCAGTCTGTGAAATCTGGACTACATAAGGAAGAGGATTATGGCTGCTCTGGAAATGTCACATCTACTTTCCCTGTTAGTGTTGCCCAAGGAGGGGAAAGGATGTGACATGCAGATTCCTGACGTGTACGTGAAGCGAGTCAAGCATGAAGGAACAGAGATCAGTCAGGACTAGAAATTATTTCCTTGCCTTAACCTTCTGTTCCTGCAAGGGCCAGATGGAAGGAGATATTTGAAAAATTCTCCTGAAGTTGATGAGGGTTGAGTTCTGAAGGAGATAGCCCAGTGGTGAGATTCAAATAGGTGAACAACCGGTTCTCTGCATGGATGCCGCTTCCGGAAGTCCATTCTGGGCCTGGGCAGCAAAAAAAATTAGCTATCGGTTCTGCTGAAGTGGTGTGAACCAGTTGAATCCCACCACAGAAAGGAAGGAAGGAAGGAAGGAAGGAAGGAAGGAAGGAAGGAAGGAAGGAAGGAAGGAAGGAAGGAAGGAAGGAAGGAAGGAAGGAAGGAAGGAAGGAAGGAAGGAGTGGTGGGATCTAAATATGTCAACAACCATTTCTCTGTGTGGATGCCACTTCCGGAAGTCCGTTCTGGGCCTGAGCAACAAAAAATTAGCTATCGGTTCTGCGAAGTGGTGCAAACTGGCTGAATCCCACCACTGAGAGAGCCTACTGGTTAGGGATGGAGGGAAGAAAAGAGTACCAGCAGAGGAGAAAGGAGGACCTAACTATGCCAAGTTAGAGGAAAAGAGAAAGAAGAATGACTTAGTACGGTCCAGTTCAGGCAGGGGATTTTAATATCTATCCTGGCATTAGTTATGCATAGTTAGTGGAGGGATGGAGATCTGAGGCATATCTCTATCATATTTACCATATCTCTACAAAGGGAAGAGAATATTTATAGCGCAGGATTGAACTGGGGGCTCCTTGGCGCTCTCTGAGCTTGGTTCTTTGCTTGTAGATACATCATTACTCAGCTAGGTAACATCATCAGTACTGGAAGGGAAATGGGGGTCTATAGAGAGAAGGAGGAAGAGGAGGAGGAGGAGGAGGAGGAGGAGGAGGACTGTGGGGTCCTTGGTGTTCTCTGAGCTTTGCTTGCAGATACATCATTACTAAGCTAGGTAACATTATCAGTACTAGAAGGGAATGGGGTCTATAGAGAGGAGGAGGAAGAGATGGAGGAAGAGGAGGAGGAGGAGGAGGAGGAGGAGGAGGAGGAGGAGGAGGACTGTGGGGTCCTTGGTGTTCTCTGAACTTTGCTTGCAGATACTTCATTACCCAACTAGGTAACTTCATCAGTACTAGAAGGGAATGGGGTCTATAGAGAGGAGGAGGAGCAGAAGGAGCAGGAGGAGGAGGACGACGACTGTGGGGTCCTTGGTGTTCTCTGAGCTTTGCTTGCAGATACTTCATTACCCAACTAGATAACTAGAAGGAAATGGGGTCTATAGAGAGGAGGAGGAAGATAGAGGAGGAGGAGGAAGAGGAGGAGGAGGAGGAGGAGGACTGTGGGGTCCTTGGTGTTCTCTGAGCTTTGCTTGCAGATACTTCATTACCCAACTAGGTAACATCATCAGTATTAGAAAGGAATGGGTTCTATAGAGAGGAGCAGGAGCAGAAGGAGAAGGAAGAAATTGAATAATGAATAATGAAACAATGAAATTGAATTGTTGAATTGTCCCACAGCAAGTTGGCCCGGGTAAGTTGACCACAGTGAATTGGCTGTGGCAAAGTGGCCGCGACGAGTGGTCTCATTCCAAAATTCTCTTAACAAATGTTGAGCTCAGCCAAGGAAATTTTGGAGCTCAGCTGTGTCGTCAGTCGCGGAATACCTATATTTTACCTTACAACACTCTCAATAAGATTTACATATCAAAGAAATACATCCAAAGAGATTCCACCTGCAGAAACTCACTGATAAATCATGGTTTCTGTCGGGGGGGGGGATCCCAAGATTCTGTACTTTATTCCAAAATGTTTGCATTAAAATGCCTATTGAAGTCTGTGTGATTCACGCGTCCTCGCCTGTGCTTTGTTGCCAGGGATTTTGATATTAATCTTGGAAATGGGCTAATTTTTAAAATTTATATATATATATATATATATATATATATATATATATATATATATATATATATATATATATATATATATATATATATATATATATATATATATATATATATATATGACATTCTCTTAGTACATGGACACGTTCAGCTGAAGAAGAAATACTAGCATCTCACCAGCCACAAATAACTTCCCGCTGAACGAAATTTCCCCAATATCTAAAAGAAAAATAAATCAGCCCCAGGAAGTTTCAGCATTCAAGATTCTAAGGCAAAAGTACGATATTCAAATTAAGAGAGAGGAGGGGAAAAAAAAAATCAAGCCATTGAAATACATGTAGTCCTTGAGTTATGACGGGTTGCTTAGTGGCCGTTTTGAAGTTACTACAGACTTTCCCAAGGCTGCCTATGACCCACTTTCAAAATTCTCACGGCTTCCTTTCCATCACATGATTGTGTTTATGCCCTTTGCAACACCCACGGTCACATGATTGTGAATAATGGTGATGATGATGATGATGATGATGATGGAAGGGACCTTGGAGGTCTTCTAGTCCAATGCCCTGCTCACACAGGAAACCCTATAGCAGTGATGGCGAACCTTTTAGAGACCAAGTGCCCCAAAACTGGCCCCGCTCCCACTCCACCCCCGTGCCCCACCCCCGCTCTGCCCCCCATTCCCTGCCCCACCTGCTCACAGGACCACTCACTGCCTCCAGGGCCCGCCGCAGATCGCCCAGGCAGCCCAGCAACGCTATGGCGGCCACACCCTCTGCCCGCGCCCTGCAGCATCAACAGCATGATGGGGTGTGAGGGCAGAGCCTGGTCTATGCTGCCTGGCTGTCATGTCCTTGGCTGCGCTGCTCCGTGTGGGCCACTCTCGGGGGCGACTCTCCTTCAGTGGGCTGCTGGAGAGGAGGAGGTTGCGGGGGAAGGCAAGGCTGGGGCAACGTCACATGTGTCCACAGAGAGGGCTCCGAGTGCCGCCTCTGGCACCGGTGCCATAGGTTCGCCACCACTGCCCTATAGTATAGTGTGGAATTCTCTGCCAAATAATTTTAAGTCAATGAAAGCCCTTGGGTTTGCTTTCCTTACTTTGTTTGGATCATCTTATGCTTCTGAGCAGCTGTTTCCAGCTTTGAATGATATCAAAACATACGAACAGATGACCTGAGTGCTGCATGTGTTGCTCTCAAACTTACAAAGTATGAGCCCAGGTTAGACAAATTATCAGCCAGCATAGAACAGCAAAAATCACATTAATTGTTCAAAAGCATGCCAAATGCACACTTTTACCTTTCAATAAAAAGCTGTTTGTATCATTGAAAGCTATAATAATAATAATAATAATAATAATAATAATAATAATAATAATAATAATAATAATAATAATAATAATAATAATAATAAAGTTGGAAGGGACCTTGGAGGTCATCGAGTCCAACCCCCTGCTCAGGCAGGAAATCCTACATCATTTCGGACAAATGGCTGTCCAATCTCTTCTTAAAAACTTCCAGTGTTGGAGCATTCACCGCTTCTGGAGGCAGGTTGTTCCACTGGTTAATTGTTCTGTCAGGAAGTTTCTCCTCAGTTCCAGGTTGCTTCTCTCCTTGGTTAGTTTCCATCTGTTGCTTCTTGTGTTTTTCTTTTAAGACAAAAGATGTTAATGTATGAGTTGTTTTTTTTTCTAAACTAAAACCTCAGTATTCAGGTTAAATTGCCGTGTTGGCACTTTGCGATGCATAAGTGGGTTTTGGGTTACAGTTTGGGCACTCGGTCTCTAAAAGGTTCGCCATCACTGCCCTATACCATTTCAGATAAATGGTTTATGAGGGGGTTTTTTGTTGCCAGAAACCAGCATTTAAAGGCATTCCTCGACTTACGACCATAACAACATTTCCGTTGTTAAGAGAGAGACTTGTGAAGTGAATTTTGCCCCATTTTATCACCCTTCTTCCCACAGTATTATTGTAGTTTTTAAGTTAATAACACGCGTTAAACGGATCTGTCTCCCCATTGACTTTTGCTTGTCCGACGGTCACAAGACCCCCGGACACTGCAACCGTCATAAATAGGAGTCAATTGCAATTTAATTGAGTAAATGAAAGTAGTAAGATAATAACTGCTGTAATAATAGGTTTGTTTTAGATATGATAGATAATTTTGTTGAGATTTAAATTTTACTTAATAGGTTGAAATGTTTCGGGTTTTTTGTTTGTTTTTACTTTGTTTATATAGAAAACTATTTTGTAATAGCAGAAGAGTTAGAGAGATCTATGATAAGAGAAGAAAGGGTATTAATTAATGATGTATTAAATTAAGAGATGGAATATATATGAAAATATTAGAATATTATTCTTGGAATATTATGTGTTGTAGAAGGGATACCCAAAGTCTTATTAATATGTTTGTTTAAGATTAATTGGAATATGTTAATTAAATAGTGGAGCTTAAAAGCAGGAGTGATTTATATAGATGTAGTAGGGATGATTTTGTGGATTGATTGAATTTTAAGAAGAAATAGATTAAACTAAATTTGTTATATTATGTGAGGGAAATAGAGGGGGAAATTTTAAGGTATTAATTTTAGCTATACATATATGACTTGTTTTGCTATGATTGATTACCCTTTCACCACGGTGTTTTCCTGATCGTCTTGATGTAAAAAATAAAAAAAACAATAAAATTTGTCTTAAAAAAAATAAATAAATAGGAGTCAATTGCTGAATTTTTAATCACATAACCCAGGGACGCTACAACCGTCATAAATATGAGTCCGTTGCCAAGTGTGTCCACATTTTGATTGCATCCCCATGGAGCTGCTGTAACGGTCGTAAGTGTGAAAAATGGTCGTAAGCCACTTTTTCCAATGCCGTCGTAATTTCGAATGGTTACTAAATGAACAGTTGTATGTCAAGGAATGCCTGCGCTTACGATTTCTGGCAACAAATGTCCATTGGATATCCTAGATTTGCTTAATAACCACAACGTTCGTATAATGGCTGTGGCGCTTGCTTAACAAAAATGTTATAAAATCAGGGTGACTTGCTGAATGACTGCCATGACAGATGACCCTAATGCCAGGCTCAGTCACGGTCATCAGTCAAGGATTTCCTGTACTTAATATCAAACATTGGTCCACACAGGTTCCCTCATGAGTGTCTCCACATTTCTATCTTCTCTTTTTTTCAGAATGCGGAAAAAGTGCTCGTCCCTTCAGTCACGTTGATCGTTGGCTGTGGGGTGTCTTCCTTGACCCTCCTTCTCCTGATCATCATTTATATCTCGGTCTGGAGGTAAGACTTGGACTCCTCAGCATCATGTATCTCAACTTCCTTTCCTCTTTGGAAAAAGTTTGCAGGGGCTCCTGAAAATTAAGCGGTAGCTTAATCGCTACTGCGATGGTAGCGATTAAGCCAAGCTAGAAAGCAACAGATCCTTAGCCTGGTCCATCACAAGTAGATGTCCTTCAACTTACTAGGGTTGGGTCTCGGGTCTACCAGCTGCTGGACCAGGGGTCCCCAACCTGTGGGCCACCGGGCCATGTGAGTGGCTGGGCGGTGCAGTGTGTGGCCGAGCGAGCACAGTCCCACTTGCGCAAGTGTCACGAGTATCATGGGCATTCACAACCCCACTCGTGAGAGTCACCACGAGGGTCAAGGGCGTTTGCAGCCCCACTCGCGCAATGCTCAGGGCCCATCACTTGAGCGATGGGTGTTCATGCACACGCATGCATGCGCTCATGCATTTACCCACAGACACAGACAAAACCATGCCTTCATTCCACACTCCCACCCGCTCCGGGCCGCCAGTCCCAAAAGGTTGGGGAACTCTGTGCTAGACCTTAGCAGTGAAAAATCAATGGAAAACTAGAAAGAAATTGAGCAGTTCCCGAATTCTTCACATCCTGGTCTCTTTATTTAGACACTTAAAAAAATATGAACAGAGCTTTTTTGTTTTTTGGGGTCGTTTGCATTTAGAGAATTCCAGAACTTGAAGTCAACACATCTAGAAGTTGCTAAAGTTCAGAAACACTGTGCTAGATTACGCAATTCTACTGTGGAGGGGGACAGTTTCATTTTTGAAGGATAGTTCAGAAATATCCTATGGCTTTTAGCATATTGTGGCAGTTCATTGCTGGATATTTATTTATGTATTTATTGATTGATTAAATTATGTGGTGCTCATCTCACTGTCAGGTGACTCTGGGTGACGTACCACATCGTAAACGCAAGGACCAAAATGTTAAAACTTTAAATATCAAAATGAACGGAGATGAAATAAGTAAAAAGCCAAAATACAAGGGGGGGATCTTCTTCCTGGTTCACCAACCACTTCCATCATGGAACGACCCCATTGGGATCACAGATCAATTGGCAGACCTGAGTTCTCAGGTTCTTGCAGAAGACCTACTACTTGACAAGATAGAAAAATGTGGGGTAGACAGAACCACCACCAGATGGATCCGTAGCTGGCTGACCGGCCGTACTCAGCGAGTGGTCCTCAATGGAACTGCATCTATATGGAGGGAAGTGTGTAGTGGGGTGCCCCAGGGCTCTGTTCTGGGCCCAGTACTCTTCAACATCTTCATCAACGATTTGGATGAAGGGATAGATGGGGAACTCATCAAATTTGCAGATGACACCAAGCTGGCAGGAATAGCCAACACTCCAGAAGACAGGCTCCAGATACAGAAGGATCTGGACAGACTTGAACACTGGGCACTAACTAACAAAATGAAATTCAATGGTGAAAAAAGCAAGGTTCTACATTTAGGCACGAAAAATCAAATGCACAAGTACAGCATAGGTGGCACCATGCTCAATAGTAGTAACTGTGAGAGGGACCTCGGAGTCCTAGTAGACAATCACTTAAATATGAGCCAGCAGTGTGCGGCAGCTGCCAAAAAGGCCAACACAGTGCTAGGCTGCATTAACAAAGGGATAGAATCAAGATCACGCAAAGTATTAATACCACTCTTCAATGCCTTGGTAAGGCCACACTTGGAATACTGCATCCAGTTTTGGTCACCACGATGTAAAAAAGATGTTGAGACTCTAGAAAGAGTACAGAGAAGAGCAACAAAGATGATTAGGGGACTGGAGGCTAAAACATATAAGGAACGGTTGCGAGAATTGGGTATGTCTAGTTTAACGAAGAGAAGGACAAGGGGGGACATGATAGCAGTATTCCAATATCTCAGGGGCTGCCATAAAGAAGAGGGAATTAAGCTATTTTCCAAAGCACCTGAAGGCAGGACAAGAAGCAACGGGTGGAAACTAATCAAGGAGAGAAGCAACCTAGAACTAAGGAGAAACTTCCTGACAGTGAGAACAATTAATCAGTGGAACAGCTTGCCTCCAGAAGCAGTAAATGCTCCAACACTGGAAGTTTTTAAGAAGAGACTGGACAGCCATTTGTCCGAAATGGTGTAGGGTTTCCTGCCCGAGCAGGGGGTTGGACTAGATGACCTCCAAGGTCCCTTCCAACTTTACTACTATTACTATTACCAACAGGATGGGGAAGGGTTTCACCTCAATGGAGGACATGTTCCATAGGATGGGCGCCACAGCAGAAAAAGTTTTCTTCCTGGACCTCACCAGCTGAAGATGTTCCTTGGCTGATGGGGGTCCACAGAAAGCCCCATTCTGCCAGAGTGAGTGGGGTGGGCCAATCCCATTGGGGTAGACTGGACCCATGCCACGAAGGGCTTTGAAGCTCATAACCAACACCTCGAATTGGACCCAGAAGTAAATCAACAATTATATTTTATTTATGTTTGTTTGTTTGTATCCAACTTTTTACAAATAACTCAAGGCAGTTAACATGTCCAACATACCTTCCTTCTCCTATTTTTCCTACAAGAACAACCCAGTGAGGTGCGTTGGGTCAAGGGAGAGGGATTGGCCCAAAGTTATCCAGATGGCTTTTGTGCCCAAGGCGGGACTAGAATTCACCATCTCTTGGTGATTGGCTCAAAGTCAACCAGTCAGCTTCCATGCCTAAAGCAGGACTAGAACTCACCATCTCCTGGTGATTGACCCAAAGTCATCCAGCCAGCTTTCATGACTAAGGTGGGACTAGAACTCACCATCTCATGGTAATTGACCCAAAGTCATCCAGCCAGCTTTCATGACTAAGGCAGGACTAGAACTCACCGTCTCCTGGTGATTAGCCCAAAGTCAACCAGCCAGCTTTCATTTTCAAGGCAGGACTAGAACTCACACTCTCTCACTTTCTAGTCGGGTGACTTAACTGCTAGACCAAGCTGGCTCTGGATATATCTATGACATGTTTAAGTCAATGAATTTTTGCGAAACTTGAGTCCCCACCTCTTAATTTAAAAGTACCCATATTGTTGGCAGCTCTGATAAAAAGGTAGACTGTATTTCATTTTCTAGGAACATTAATATATATTTTTGGAGTTAGCCTGATTAAAACTTTAATTTTACCTACCGTATATGCTGGCGTACAAGGCGACCCGGCGTATAAGACGACCCCCATCTTTATCGCCGGGCCGCATTCCTAGAACGTCATCTTATACGCCGGAAACTACCAGTATTTCCGGCATATAAGACAACTCGGCGTATAAGACGACCCCTGTCTTTGGCGCCGATTTTAGTGCTCGCGGAAGTCGCCTTATATGCCGGCATATACAGTAAGTACAAAGCAGTGAGGCAGCTTTGTGAGGCAGTGGTGGGATTCAGCTGGTTCTCACCACTTCAGCAGAACCGATAGCTAATTTTTTGTTGCCTAGACCCAGAATGGACTTCTGGAAGCGACATCCACGCAGAGAACCGGTTGTTCACGTATTTAAACCCCACCACTGGGTGAAGCTGATAGTTAATGCCACATTGCAGGTAGATGCAGAATTTCTTTCATTAGATGTCTACCTCATCTACCTCCACAACATCTCAATGGCTTTCCTAGGACTTCCTCCCCAAATTTCAGCCTCCCAACAATCCTTGGAGTTAGGTTAAACGGAGAGATGAGGTTATCTCAAAGTTCCGGGGAGTTCTACAACTGAGGTTGGATTCCTGATCCTAATCTACTGTCCTAACCACCACACCACACTGCCTGTCCTATCGAAAGTTGAAATTTGACACCCTTTCCCTCTCCTTCTGCTTCCTTGTTCCCTTCCTGCAGGTATATCCGCTCCGAACGTTCGGTCATCCTGATCAATTTCTGCCTTTCCATTGTATCTTCCAATGCTCTTATCCTGATTGGACAAACTCAAACCCGGAACAAGGTAACTCTAACTCTGCTCCCATCTGGAATTAAAACCTTCAAGGCCCGTTCTTTTACTTTCCTTCTGCTAATGATTTTGGGGTCCAAAACTAGGAAAGATGTATGTCATTCATTTGTGCATCACATAATGGAGGGAGCACACTTAAAGCTTTGTCTCCATCCTGACATGCCTGCATGCCTCCACACAAAGGCATCTGAGAAGATGCTTTTAGCCGTTCTTTGGAAAGTGCTGCCCTGAAGCATGAAGCAAGGACAGGATTGATTTGTCAAGTTGAATGAATTTGATCTCTTTGCTTGCAAAGGAGAAAATGACCTCAATGGAGCCAGGAAGAGATTATCTCAGCGTATGAGATATATAAGAGATATTAAGACATATAAGAGATATTAGGACAAAGAAGAGACACTATATTAAGATATGTCTATACTAAGTCCTTGAGAAAGATGGGATAGATGGACAAAAATGCCAGATTTAGCATGAATTAATATATATATATATATATATATATATATATATATATATATATATATATATATATATATATATATATATATATATATATATATATATATATATATATATATATATATATATATATATATATATATATATATGAGATACTGTGTTTCCCCAAAAATAGACCTACCCCAAAAATAAACCCTAGCCCGATTTTTCATGCCTGCACCAAATATAAGCCCTATCCTGAAAATAAGCCCTACTTAAGAGCTGGTGCAGGTGCCCACCCGCCCATTCTGTCTGCTTGGCAACAACATGAGGCGGAGGGGGTGCCACAACCACAAAGCGAAGTGATGGGGGGAGAGACAAAGCGAGGCGGGGGGGTGGAGATCGAAGAGATGTAAGAGGTATTGAGCTATGTAAGAGACAATACATTTATATACATACATACATAGATACATACATACATACATACATAACATGTGTGTGTATGTGTGTGTGTGTGTTTGTAGGTCTTTGGTTATTTGGGTTTTCTCCTGCATAAAATTGGAAGTGTCTTGGCGACGTTTCGACGAAGTCCCATTCATAATCTTCAGGCTGGTGTTTTCGGCTTCATGCTTCGAGGAGCAATGTGTGGTCTTAGCTGTTTCTTCCTTTTAACTGCCAGTGGCGGTATGAACTGATTGGGTGGGAGCTTGGCTGTGTTCTGATTGGGTGGAGGTGTGTTCTGATTGGTTAGGGGCTTGGCTGTGCTCTGATTGGATGGGGGGTTGGCTGTGCTCTGATTGGATGGGGGAGTGTTCTGTTTCGGTGGGGGCTTTGTTGTGCTCGGGTTAGTCTGAGTTGCAGGGGCACGACCACGAACGCAAAGCCAAACAGCAACGCAGCTCACCATCTCATATCCCCCTGCAACTCAGACTAACCCAAGAAGGAGGGGGAGGAGGAGGACTGTGGAGTCCCTTGTCCTCTCTGGGCTTGGTGCTTTTCTTGCAGACGTTTCATTACCCAACTAGGTAATATCATCCATGCAGTGATGTTACTTATACGCCAATGCTGGCCTTCATATGATTTAGTTTCCTATTCAATCTTCCAGATTACTGGTGTGTTCCTTCAACTGTGTCCTTGAGCATTGGAGCCATTATTTCATATGCAATCTGATTTGGACATTCCCCTTCCTTTCGCAAAATATGAGTTTGCATTTCATTTTTTAGCAACAACAAAATTGCAAACGCTTGGTTCATTAGTAAGAGAGCTAATTACCACTCACATGTCTGCCAGAGGTTTCCTGTTCTGTTCAATTTGAATAGTCAGTCTATCGCTCTTAGCATCACTTCCACCAAAACAGATAATTCATGCAAGCACTTTCTCATTAAGAGAACTTCTATGACACATCTTTTTTTTTATCAGCATCTGGTAGTCAAAGATAATGATACATTAAATTTTCCAGCGTTGTTTCTCATCTTTTAAATGTCGAACACTTAGATCATTCCATTTTGCTTCTATATTGGAGGCAAATACACATGTCTATAAACTGTACTGCAGCTCTTTAAAATGCTACTATTCTTTTTTTAAAGAAAAGAAATTCTGAAATATTTTTTTTAAAACAGATACTCGTAATTTCCATAATATGTGCACCTGGGATGCCTTTTTTTTTTAAAGGAATCAAAATAGGATATATACTCCAAAACAGCCCTATCTGCATATTCCACGATGTCTGAACAGATGTGTTTAAAGTTCTCCATGGGACCGAAAACCTAGACAATTTTGTGGAGGAGTGTAACAACATTTGAAAAGGATGTAATAAAACTGGAAAATATGTAGAAGAGGGAACCAAATCTCAGCTTCAGGGTAAAATCAGTATGAGAGAGTTATGGCTTCATTCATTCATTCATTCACTCATTCATTCATTCATTCATTCATTCATTCAATCAATCAATCAAGTTATAGGCCACCAAATAATTTTGAGTGGCATATCTAGCTCATTTTTTTCATATCTATCTATCTATCTATCTATCTATCTATCTATCTATCTATCTATCTATCTCCGTATCTCTCTATTTCTTAATCTATATCTGTCTCTCTCTCTATGTATGTTTCTCTCTCTATTAACTATATCTATCTCTTTATCTCTGTATATATCTCTCTCTACCTCTATCCCTGCCTCTATCTTGTTATCTCTCTCTACTTCTATCTCTTTATCTATATATACATTTCTCTGTCTATCTGTCTGTCTGTCTATCTGTCTGTCATGGTTCCAATAGATCAGTGGTTCTCAACCTGTAGGTCGGGACCCCATTTGGGGTCGAACGACCATTTCACGGGGGTCGCCAAACAACGCAGTCCGCCATTTTTTTCCCCTTTTCCTTGGCTGTGCTACTCTCTTTTATTCTATTGGCTTTTGAAAGCCAATAGAATAGACTCTCTTGAATAGAGTCTAATTCTATTGGCTTTCAAAAGCCAATAGGAATTGTCCAGGCTGTCTCTGCCCTGCTGAGCCCGCCAAAAATCCCATTCTGCAAACGGTGCTGCACCAGTTGAGTAGTCCTCGACTTAAGACCGGTTGAGTAGTCCTCGACTTACGACTGGTTGGGGGTCGCGGCATTAAAAAGGTTGAGAACCACTGCAATAGATGAAACTGGTAAAAGAACTTCAAAGCAAGAATTCTTCCTTAAAGAACATTTTATTTAGGAAACAAAGTATCGGCACTTACCTAGTTGAACCCAAGAATGAGATTCTCTCCCCCCAGATAACAAAGTAACAAATTGCAACTCCCACCCCACAAAAGCTGTCATCAAAATATATTCCCCAATTAGCGTAAATCCCGGGCTTTTCTCTCTGGCCCCTCAGCCTGCCAAAACCTTATCAGATAATGTCCTTGAGTTCCCACACGTCTGCATTGTTATGGCTAGCTAAGCATTTAGCTCAAGCATTTACCGCATCCCCCCTTCTACATCTGAACTGTAAAAGAATAGAAAAGGCACGTTAAAAGCAAAAGTAAAATGGCTGCTGATTCTCAGTTGTCAGAGTGTCGACATCCATTGTCACAGCGTTGACACTATCTATCTATCTATCTATCTATCTATCTATCTATCTATCATCTATCTACAGTATCTATCTATCATCTGTCTGTCTATTCAATCTCTTTATCTCAGCCTCTGCATCTCTGTCTTTCTCTCTACTTTCTCCTCCTCCTCCTCCTCCTCCTCCTCCTCCTTCTTCTTCTTCTTCTTCTTCTTCTTCTTCTTCTTCTTCTTCTTCTGTCCTCCTCCTCCTCCACTCTTTCCTTTTCTTCTCCTCCAATCTGCAAACCCTACTACCAAGCTCAGGAAGTATCCAACAGCCCGCAGTCCTCTTTTTCCTCCTCCTCCTCCTCCTCCTCCTCACCTCCTCTTCTCCTCCTCCACGAAAGAACAGTCCAGTTGCCTTTTTAAAAAAGCACCTTTGAGATAAGTCTCAGCAGAATAAGGAAGGTTGGACTTTGTTTGTGGCTACATAGAGATTCTAAGCTGTTTCCTCTTTTGACTCCACCCGCAGGTTCTGCCACTCCTTCCCCTACAACAACTGAACATTAGAAATCTTAGAAAAAGGTCTTTCTAGCTTGTCCTATTTTTGTCAGGCCAGCGCGATCCCTCTTCATTCTTAAACATTTATAGATAATGCTACTGTATGGATAAAAAAAAATCTGATTTCTGTTCATCTGTGCCTGCACATCTTCTCCATTTTTCCCAAACTCCATTAACAAAGGTGCAGTTTGTATGTGCATCAATGACCCCCCATCCTTCCATTTTCAAATCTCTTTGAAGATAAAAAGAGTATAGAAAAAGAGACATATTGTTGATGTCAATCATGAGAAACTCAGGGGGGGAGGTTCCCCCATACATACTCTCAGCTACTAAATCATGTTTGATCAAGCAGGATTATTGCCTGCTTCAGAGGATAGAAAAAAAAAAGCTTCCCTTCTACCAGCAGAAGAAAAAGCAGTGAGATAGGTTAGGAAATCTCATGAAATCTCATAATAGATGGAGCTCTCTTCTCCTAGAGCAGTGTTTCTCAACCTTGACCATTTTAAGGCATGTGGACTTCAACTCCCAGAATTCCACAGCCAGCAATGCTGGCTGTGGAATTCTGGGAGTTGAAGTCCACATGCCTTAAAATGGTCAAGGTTGAGAAACACTGTCCTAGAGGTTTATTCTTTTTTTTTTTTTGAAAAAGTTTTTTATTTTTCATTTTTCAATACATTTAATACTTTCAATACATTATAAAAAATACCTTTGAAATAAATTCATACGTATAACCTTAGGTGTCGCTCGTCCATCTCCCCCCCCCCCGACTGCATCTGCCCTCTCTACCTTCCTTCCTTACTTCCCTCCTCCTTCTCTCCTCTCTTCACCTCTCTCCCCTCCTCCCTTCCTCCCATCCTACTTCCTTCCATCCCTTCCTCCTCCCTTCTCATCCCTCTTTGGATACAGTTCAGGGGGAAATACCTGAGCGGCACCTCTCTCAAAATTACTCTATCTATTTTATACATTAATATTTCTGTTTATCTAACCTACCGTAAATGCCGGCGTATAAGACGACTTCCGCAAGCGCTGAAATCGGCGCCAAAAACGGGGGTCGTCTTATACGCCGAGTCGTCTTATACGCCGGAAATACTGGTAGTTTCCGGCGTATAAGACGACGTTCTAGGAATGCGGCCCAGCTATAAAGACGGGGGTCGTCTTATACGCCGGGTCGCCTAATACGGCGGCATATACGGTAGTTGATCCCACCCATCCCCACCCGCCTAACTCCCCCCCCCCCGCTTCCCAGAGCAGAATACAGGGTTATTGTAAACAAAACAAACAAAATCTAACTTTTTAACTTTTAAAACAAAAAAATTATACAATAAACAAATTCATACTTAACCCTTCACTCCCTCTAAACTTTATCATCATCATAATGTGAACAAATCTGTTATAAATCATTTATTATAAAATTCTATAGATAATTATTATTTCAAGGAAAAAAAAGAAAAAAAATTAATCATAAAATAAATGGAACTTTAAAGTTCTATATTTATTCTGAATATAATCTGTCCATCTTCTCCATACCATAATATATTTTTCTTGTGTATGGTCCTTTAAATAAGCAGAAATCTTTGCCATTTGGGCTAAATTGGAAACCTTGGGTATGGAAACCTTGAGTAGAGGTTTATTCTTGACCCTTACCAAATTTAAAACAGCGTAAATATTGCAAAAATCCAGCACTTGTGCTAATTGTTCTAATTTTAAGGAAAAGCTTTATTATTAAAAATCCGTTGAAAATATTTGATAGGGAATAGGACGGTTTTACTAACGAGTGACAGAGTGAGAGAGCAGATGGTTGAAACCATCTGAATATCTCCCTTTTGCAATCATCTTTAACGTTTAGGTCAAATGTTCAAAAAAGGTGGCATCTATAAATGTATTTATGTAGAATGCAAATGCTAGGGTGTAGGTTTCATTTGTGGTTCCTGAGTTAAAGGGACCTTAGTTCGTTAGTTAAGCCTCTTACAACTTTTGTGGAGAAAGTAGACTCAATACGTTGTCCTCCTTGAATCAGCAAATGTCACGTGATTATGGTGGTCATTAAAAACAAGCCAACCATCTTATTAGATATGGATTGATTTATGGCTCAAGACAGTTAAATAAGAGGTTAGATTGAATTAAAAATTAATTAAAGGTTTGAACTTAATAATAAATATGAGACTGAAAAGTATTATGTAGCTTATGAGTAAATTTCAGATTATTACTAATAGTTTAATATGGTAGAATTTATATTACTCTTAGTTTTATGGTTTAATTATATTATTATTTTTGTATTTAATTTGTTAGTATTTATTTTGAAAAGGAGTTCAAGCATGTTATGCAGTTGATTGTTTGTATAGTTGGGTAATGTTAGTTAGATTATGATTGTTTATTTGTAACCCTGTAATCAGCTCTGGGAAGTGGGGGGGAGGGGGGGGAAGGATTTGGATATATAGTGTATAAATTTTTTAAAACTTTTAATAAAAAAAATAATACGTTGTTTGTCTATGTATTAATATGTTTTGGATAGAGTAATTTTGGGAGGAGGTTGAAGAAATTTGATACAGATATTGAGGGATTGATTGTTAGATTATAAAGTATAATAGAAATAGAAAGGTATTTTTTCTCTTTTCTTTTTTGTTTTGTTTTGTTTTTGTTTTTTCTTCTTTGTTCTTTTTTTTCGTTTCTGATTTGAACTAATATTTTTTTAATTAGAACTGATAGTCACTTTGTAATGGAAGAAGAATAAGAAAAAAAGAAGAAATGATATTAATAAATAGTTATTGAATATGTTAAGGAAAAAGGTGATGGGGAGACTCCCAAAGTGTTAATTATGTATTTAGATTAGAAATATGGAACATAGTAATTGAAATAGTTAAGCTTAACACAGGATCTGGATTTGTGGATTTATTTGGATGAAACGTTATTGAGGATTGTTATGATTGATTTTAGTTGTATTGAAATATATCAGTTTGAATATAATATGTCATTAGAGGGGAAAGAGAGGGTTTTTTTAATGATTTAATCTGAACTTTATGAGTATGACTTTATTTTGTGGACAATTGATTGCCCTGCCACCACGTTGTTTCTTAAGCACTTGTTTGTAAAATGAAAAAACCAATAAAACTTTTTTTTAAAAAAAAAAAAAAGCCAGCCATGATCACAAACACAGGGCTCCTAAGGAATAGAAAACCAATTTTGTTAACCAGGCTACAAAGTGGGAGACCTTGAGTTCTAGTCCTAATTTAGGCATGAAAGCCAGGTGGGTGACTTTGGGCCAATCACCAAGAGATGGTGAATTCTAGTCCCATCTTAGCCATGAAAGTTGTCTGGGTGACTTTGGGTCAGTCACCAGGAGTCGGTGAGTTCTAAACCCACTTTAGGTGTGAAAGCTGTCTGAGTGACTTTGGGGCAATCATGGGGAAAGTCGTGAGTTCTAGTCCTGCCTTAGGCATGAAAGCCAGTTGAATGACTTTGGGCCAATCAGCAAGAGACTCTGATTTCTAGTCCCGCCTTAGCCATGAATGTTGGCTGGGTGACTTTGGGTCAATCACCAGGAGACGGTGAGTTCTAGTCCCACTTTAGGCATGAAAGCTTGCTAAGTGACTTTGGGCCAATCAGCAAGAGACTCTGAGTTCTAGTCCTGCCTCAGGCATGAAAGCCAGCTGGGTGTTATTGCACCAATAACTAGGAGATGGAGAGTTCCAGTCCCATCTTAGACATGAAAGACAGCTGGGGGACTTTAGGCTGTTGGAAGAAAAGTCTTCATCATGGTTCAGTCCAAGCCGGGGATAAACAACATGGCGACAGCTTTAGAAAGAAGGTTGCAGTTTATTGAAGAGGAGAACCAGACAGAAAGATGGCTCTGGAAGAAAAAAAGGAGAGAGAGCACATGTAGGGAGTGGGTTTTTATACCCTCTGGAGCCTTTTGTTTGGAGTTGCTTCCTGTTCCTGTGGCATGAACTTTGACCTGAGTCTGTGCTCTTTTGGGATCCGTGGGTTAATACTATTATGTCCTGTCTTGGGTGGGGTATGTAGATTTTTGGTGTCTTTGTCTTCTTAATCTTCTAGCTGGGGGCCTCCAACTTTCCTGGATGGTTTACATCTGCATTTCTATAGAGCTTTGGGGGGGGGGAGAGAGACTTGGGGCTATTAAGAAAAACTGGTCATGCTTTTCTGCCTCTTTAAGCTCCTTTAAGGAAATATATTTTTCTGCCCTTTTAATATTTCCTTCTCTGGGGGGGGGGGGCTGATTTTCTACAAGGCCAATCATCAGAAAACAGTGAATTCTATTCCCACATTATGCATGAAAGCCAGCTAGGTGACCTTAGACAATTCACTGGGAGACTGTGATTTCTAGTCTCACTTTAGGCATAAAAGCTGGCTGGGTGACTTTGGGATAATTACTCTCAGCTCAACTCACCTCACTTGTTGTAGGGAAAATAGGAAGGAGGGAGGGAGGGAGGCATGCTGGATATATTTGTGGCCTTGGGTTATTTGCCAAAATAATAAAGGTAGAATACAAACAAACAAGGATAACTGCTGACTCAAGAGCTCTCGATGTCTGCAGTGATATATCGCTTCTTTGTCACCTGAAACTGATGGTTTCAAAACTCAGAATTATAGAATTATTCCCTGAATTCTTTTGCATAACTAAAAGTAAGGCCACACTTGGAATACAGCATCCAGTTTTGGTCACCACGATGTAAAAAAAGATGTTGAGACTCTAGAAAGAGGACAGAGAAGAGCAACAAAGAGGATCAGGGGACTGGAGGCTAAAACATATAAGCAACGGCTGCTGGAATTGGGTATGTTTAGTTTAACAAAGAGAAGGATGAGGGGAGACATGATAGCAGTGTTCCAGAATCTCAGGGGCTGCCCCAAAGAAGAGGGAGTCAAGCTATCCTCCAAAGCACCTGAAGGGACAAGAAGCAACGGATGGAAACTCATCAAGGAGAGAAGCAACCTAGAACTAAGGAGAAACTTCCAAACAGTGAGGACAATTAACCAGTGGAACCACCTGCCTCTAGAAGCGGTGAATGCTCCAACACTGGAAGTTTTTAAGAAGAGACTGGACAGCCATTTGTCCGAAATGGTATAGGGTTTCCTGCCTGAGCAGGGGGTTGGACTAGATGAGCTCCAAGGTCCCTTCCAACTTTTATCATCATCATCATTATCATCATCATCATCATCATCATCATTATTATTATTATTATTACTATTATTATGTCTGCTGCCTCCCAGTCTTAACCTGTAAGTTAAGACTGGGAGGGCAGGAGACTTTGAGTTATGTGGCAGAATCCAGGGAACAATTCTATAATTCTGAGTCATTATTCTCCTGCAAAACTGGACCAGATGTAGTTCAACTTCTTCTGTGCTCCTACTACTTCTGGTTAATTAATTAATCAGTGGAACAATAGTTTTGGGTGCTCCATCCCTAGAGGTTTGGAAAAAAAGAGTCTGGAAAGCCATTTGTCCAGAATGACATAGGGTCTCCTACTCAAGCAGTGGATTAGACTAGAAGACCTCCAAGGTCCCTTCCAGCTCTGTTATTCTGTAAAAAGAGTCTGGAAAGCCATTTGTCCAGAATGGCATAGGGTCTCCTACTCAAGAAGTGGGTTAGACTAGAAGACCTCCAGCTCTGTTATTCTGGTTCTTCTCTTGGTCTCCTGCTCCCCTTTCTGCTGACCTCCCTCCCTTTTGCTCTCCTTCTCCAGGTGATCTGTACCTTGGTGGCTGCTTTCCTCCACTTTTTCTTCCTCTCCTCCTTCTGCTGGGTGCTGACGGAAGCTTGGCAATCCTACATGGCCGTGACGGGCAGGCTACGGAACCGCATCATCCGCAAACGTTTCCTGTGCCTCGGATGGGGTGAGCATCCCTCGCTCAAAAGGTGGCGGAAGTTACCATCTGTGTTTCACGATGTAGCCTGGGTACCAAACGCGAATCGAAAGGTTAAGGCCGGCTTTAGACTTTGCAAAATGGAGGCTCCGCCAGCCATGCCTAAAGAATCCTGAAGAATCAGGATCAGGCTCACACCTTAAGTTGATCAATCTTCTTGATCTCTTGCTCAAGCCTATATAGACAAGGATCTGGTCAACTGAATTTCCATATGACGAGTCCTTGCTTTACGACCAGAATTGACCCCCAAAATTTCGGTTGCTAAGGGAGACGTCTGCTAAGTGAGCTTTGCCCCATTTTATGGTTTTTCCTGCCACCGTTGTGAGATGAACCACTGCAGTTCTTAAGTGAGTAGCCCGGTTGTTAAGTGAATGGGGCTTGTCAGAAGGTCACAAAAGGAGGTCAGAGGATGACCTCAGGACACGGTGACCATCATATCTATGAGCCAGTTGTCTGGGGATGCTGCAGTGGCCGTGAGTGTGAAAAATGATCATAAGTCCCTGTTTTCAGTGCTGTTGTAACTTCGAACAGTCACTAAATGAATGGTTGTAAGTTGGGGGCTATTTGCACTAAATTGGCGCTAGATAAGAGTTAAGAAGGAGAGTGCAAAAGTTGGCTTGAAACTCAACATTAAGAAAACCAAGATCATGGCATCCGGCCCTCTCAATTCCTGGCAAATAGATGGGGGAAGAAATGGAGGTAGTGACAGATTTTATCTTCCTGGGATCCAAGATCACCTCAGATGGGGACTGCAGCCAAGAAATTAAAAGATGCTTGCTCCTGGGGAGGAAAGCTATGGCAAATCTAGACAGCGTACTAAAAAGCAGAGACATCACCCTGCCAACAAAAGTGCGTATAGTCAAGGCCATGGTTTTCCCAGCTGCAATGTATGGCTGTGAAAGTTGGACCATAAGAAAGGCTGAGCGCCAAAGAATGGAGGCCTTTGAACTAGGGTGTTGGAGAAGACTCCTGCGAGTCCCCTGGACCGCAAGGCAATCAAACCGGTCAATCCTAGAGGAGATCAACCCTGACTGCTCCTAGAAGGCCAGATCCTGAAGTTGAAACTCAAGTACTTTGGCCACCTAATAAGAAAGATGGACTCACTGGAGAAGAGCCTAATGCTGGGAAAGATGGAGGGCAATAGAAGAAGGGGACGACAGAGGTGGCTGGATGGAGTCACTGAAGCAAGAGGCGGGAGCTTAAATGGACTCCAGAAGATGGTAGAGGACAGGAAGGCCTGGAAGAACATTGTCCATGGGGTCGCGATGGGTCAGACACGACTTCGCAACTAACAACAACAAAAAGCATTAATAGAAGACAAGAAGGTTGAACTTAGACCTTTAGTGGGAATGTAATGATTCTAGGCTAATGACTTGCTTAACCCTGCCCCCCGATTCTTTCTGCTCTTCTACTACTGTCTCTGCAGTCAAAAATCTCAAGAATTAGCAATTCTTGGCATTTTAAATATTAATCCCAAATTTGCCCTATTGTGTCAATGGTTCATTAGATTGCTGGGTGGAAATCTTTCCTAACATCTTATACCAAATACCCATTTGGGATGTTTGCATATGCCATAGTGTCTGATTTTTCGCTAGGCTGCATCAACAGAGGGACAGAATCAAGAGCACGTGAAGTGTTAGTACTGCTTTATAATGCCTTGGTAAGGCCACACTTGGAATACTGCATCCAGTTTTGGTCATCACGACACAAAAAAGATGTTGAGATTCTAGAAAGAGTGCAGAGAAGACCAACAAAGATGATCAGGGGACTGGAGGCTAAAACATATAAGCAACGGTTGCTGGAATTGGGTATGACTAGTTTAATGAAGAGAAGGACGAGGGGGGGACATGATAGCAGTCTTCCAGTATCTCAGGGGCTGCCCCAAAGAGGAGGGAATCAAGCTATTCTCCAAAGCGCCTGAAGGCAGGACAAGAAGCAAAGGATAGAAACTAATCAAGGAGAGAAGCAACCTAGAACTAAGGAGAAACTTCCTGACAGTTAGAACAATTAACCAATGGAACAACCTGCCTCCGGAAGCAGTGAATGCTCCAATACTGGAGGTTTTTAAGAAGAGACTGGACAGCCATTTGTCTGAAATGGTATAGGGTTTCCTGCCTGAGCAGAAGGTTGGACTAGATGACCTCCAAGGTCCCTTCAAACTCTGTTCTTCTTGAGAAGGCTAGGAAGCCAGAGATAGTGAAAACAAATAGCCCAGGGATAAGTGAATTAATCATTTAACTAAGAAGAAAATTGTAGACACTTTGAACATATTGGATACAAACTTGTTTAGCCTTGAGAAGAAATTGCTAATTGGGATAGAACATCAACTCTTAAATGGATGTCACAGGCTCTCTTTAGTGATGGATAAACATGACTAGAAACTAATTCTAAGAACAGGAACCAGAAAATTGGCAGCACCAATTGGCAGTTATTGAGCAGATCACCGTGGCACAGCTGAAGTTCTATCCAGACAGTTTTCAATTCATTCTCCTTTGAGGTGTAACTTCTTAGAAAAGAAGACTTGAATTTTCTCTTGACCGTAGCGCCCATATTTTTTTTTATGGTGGACCAATATATATTTTCACTGTCTACCTTCCCACTCTTTCATTTAGATAAGACTGATATAGAGAAATACCGATTTGGATATCTTAGAGGAGGAGGTGGTTAAGGTTGGAAGGATGAAGTGGGAGAAGGATGATTTTGAAGAGGGTCTAGGGCAGGGGTCTTCAAACTTAGCCCTTTTATGAGTTGTGGACTTCAACTCCCAGAATTCCTCAGCCAGGCACGTCATAAAAGGGCCAAGTTTGAAGGCCCCTGGTCTAGTACAACTCGCCATGGCTGACTCAGCCTGTTGTGATTCCGTGCCATCCCGGTAGTTGAGTCGGGGAATCAGAGGAAGAGGAGGAAGAGGAGGGGCCTGGAGAGCCATCAGAGTCAGAGGGAGGCTCTGATGAGCTGCAGGACTTACAAACTAATGAAGAGGCTGGTCCTTCCATTCATGATCAAGCTAGCTGTGCTGGAAAGCTGAGTCGGACTCAGAGGAAGTACAGCTGGAAGACCTCAGAGACGCTCATTAATGTAGACAGGTCACACGAGTAGGACAGAGGGAGGCAATGGGGCGACTCCAGGGGAAGAGGAGAAAGCAGTGAGAAGCCACACCTTGGGGGCTACGTAACAAAAAGGGAATGTGTGGGCAGGGCTAGTTGCTGGAGGCAACCGTTTGCAAAGAACTTCAGTGTCAAGAGATCATGGTCTGTTTATTTTGCCTGTGAGTTATTTCCTGTTTGACTCGTGCTCCATTTTGCTTTTGGACAAGGTCTCCATTGGAAAAGTATTCTGTTGCTTTTGTTTTCTGGGACAATTATCAGGTCTGTAACTCAAATAAAAAGGGTTTATTTCCCAGTCTACTGTTAAAAGAGGGGTTGTCTTTGTGAAGTAACAAGGATGTGCGTAGGCTGGGACAGAACACAGCCCAGCCAACGTGCCACAGGACAACTCACTGCAGTCAATTCGCTGTGGGACAACTCTCTGTAGGACAATTCAACACAGGATAACTCAAGAGCAGGACAAGTGATCTTCTAATTTCTAGGTCTTCTAACTTGAGAAGGTTGAAACCAAAAAGACGAAGACAAAGCCTGCTGCAAATCACTTGTCCCTCTGTTGAGCTATTCCGCATTGAATTGTCCCACAGGTAGTGGTGGGATTTAGCCAGTTCGCACCAGTTCAGTAGAACTGGTAGCTAATTTTTTGTTGCCTAGGCCCAGAATGGACTTTTGGAAGCGACACCCATGCAGAGAACCGGTTGTTCACCTATTTGAATCCCACCACTGCCCACAGGGAATTGTCCCACAGCAAGTTTATCGCCGTGAGTCAGCCAGGATGAGTCAGCTGTGACCAGTGGTCCCATTCCATCTTGAGGAAGGTTCTTGTCAATAGTAACTTGAAGCCAGATGCCCTCTTTTTAGACTTGATGGGGAGAGTTGATGTGGAACGTTGTGATAAAAAGGAGAGATGCATCCAGAAACAAACGGAGCAAAGGAAAGTAGCAATTCAGTCTTGTCCTTCTCTTCTGAACCCTCTGATTCATTCCCGGATCCAAGGACTGGTGACCAACATCTCATGGTTGGTGCTGGTAAATTCCAGGGCCATCTGCAATAAAACAATGATCATCCCCAACCTTGGCATGGCTGTATTGGTAGACCTATGTTATAGGCAGTCCTCAAACTTACGACCACAATTGAATCCAACATTTCTGTTGCTAAGTGAGGCAGTTGTTCAAGGAATTTTGCCCTGTGTTACGACATTTCTCGCTACAATTGTTAAGTGAATTACTGCTGTTATTAATTTATTAACATGGTTATTAAGTGAATCTGTCTTCCACACCGACTGTCATGGTTCCGACAGATGAAACTCTTGAAAAGAACTTTGAGGCATTGTTTACCTTAAAGAATCTTTAACTGAATAGCATAGCATCGGCACTAACATAGTCGAAGCCAAATTCTGAATTCCCCTCCGCTGGGCACATAGTATCAAATCACAATTCCCTCCTCCAATTAACAGTCATAAATCACATTCCCAATTAGCTTGAAGCACAGGCTTCCTCTCCAGTTTTCCAGCCCGCCAATTCTTTATCAGCTTTGGGCTCAATAACCTTGATTCTCACGTTAAGCTTAGTGTTGTTATGTCTAGCTAGACTCTCATTCACAGCCCCCCTCCCAGCATCATCTAACTCTAACTCAAAGGTAAAAGATGGCTACAATTCCATCTGTTGTCAATGTAAAAACATCCAATGTTAGCATCCGATCTTCTGACTTTGCTTTGCAAAAGGGGGTCACATGATTCCGGGACACTGCACCAGGCTACAAAGTAAGAGATCTTGAGTTCTAGTCCTGGCTTAGGCATGAAGGCCAGTTGAGTGGCTTTGGGCCAATCAACAAGAGACCACATCTCTTCCTCAGGATTCCAACTCATAAACAAGCATTATTTCCCAAATATTATTTATGTTTACTTTATAAAACATAAGCATGGTTCCAGTTCAACCAAAAGGCCCTAGATCCACTTGGCCAAACTTTTTTCTAAATTATTCAGATGTTACACCTTCCAAGCAGCTCCTAAATTCCTTCCGTTCAGATAGTCCTTAACTTCAACTATTCATTTCGTGACTGTTCGAAGTTACAACATCACGGAAAAAAGTGACCTATGACCATTTTTCATACTATGACCATCGCATCATCGCCACAGTTACGCAAAGACAATCCACATGCTTGACAACTGTAGGACAGTTGCAGCATCCCCGGAGTCACGTGACCCGCTTTTGTGACCTTCTTGACAAGCAAAATCAACGGGGAAGCCCGATTCACTTAACAACCGGGTCACTACCTTAATAACTGCAGTGATTCACTTAACAACAGTGGTGAGAAAGAGCGTAAAATGGGGCAGAATTCGCTTACCAACCGTCTCGCTTATCAAGAGAAATTTTGGGCTCATAAGTCCAGGGTTATCTGTGTCTTCGGATATGAATATTAAAAATGTACACTGCTCTGAATCTTCTGGGCATGGAGCGTTTTTGGAGAAGATCTCTGGAGACCTTAAGCAAACTTCTCAGGATTCGGGGATGTTGCCTTAATCTCCTGCGAGATTTTATAAGATTTATTTATTTTTATTTTATTTTTAAAATTTATAAGCCGCCCCACTCCCGAAGGACTCTGGGCGGCTAACAATAAAAAACACATAAAACATAACAAAACAAACAATGCAAAGACAGTCATCCAGGGGTCAGATTTTATAAACCCCAGGCTTGCCGGAAAAGCAGGTCTTAAGTAGCTTACGGAAGACCAACAGGGTGGGAGCGGTCCTAATCTCTGGGGGGAGCTGGTTCCAAAGCGTGGGCGCCATCACAGAGAAGGCCCTCCTCTGCAGCCCTGCCAAATGGCACTGCTTGGCCGACGGGGCCTGAAGGAGGCCCAGCCTGTGGGATCTAACCGGACGTAGGGAACTATGAGGTAGTAGGCGGTCTCGCAAATAGCCTGGCCCTGAGCCATATAGGGCTTTAAAGGTAATGACCAACACCTTGAATTGGACCTGAAGACCAATAGGCAACCAGTGCAGCTCACGGAGGATAGGTGTAACGTGGGTGTATCGAGGAGCACCCACTATCACTCGTGCGGCTGCATTCTGGACCAACTGTGGTCTCCGAATACTTTTCAAGGGTAGCCCCATGTAGAGCGCGTTGCAGTAGTCCAGATGTTGATATTCTGTCGCAAAATTATCAGGGAGGATTCATTTTTTTCGTATGAGGTTTGAAGAGCTGGTGAGGTTTCAAACAGTTTGTGCAAACTTGAACAGAGCTGGTGACTTGGCCTCCTAATGATGATGATGATGATGATGATGGTGATGATGATGACAACGACAACAACAACAACAATAATAATAATAATAAGTGCCTTGGGTGCAATCCCAAAATAATTGGAGCACCACTTGAACACCATTGGCATTGACAAATTCGCTATTAGTCAATTGCAAAAGGCGGCCTTATTAGGAACTGCTTCCATCCTGCGACGATACCTGTAATACCATCAAACATCCACATCTGCCTATCCCAGGTCCTGGGTAAGGACTCGATAGGTAGACAAAATGCCAAATCCAGTCTGAACATCTGGCTGACTGTGCGATGATCCATAATAATAATAAAAAGTTGGAAGGGACCTTGGAGGTCATCTAATCCAACTCTCTGCTCAGGCAGGAAATCCTACACCATTTCGGACAAATGGCTGTCCAGTCTCTTCTTAAAAACTTCCAGTGTTGGAGCATTCACCGCTTCTGGAGGCAGGTTGTCCCACTGGTTAATTGTCCTCACTGTCAGGAAGTTTCTCCTTAGTTCCAGGTTGCTTCTCTCCTTGATTAGTTTCCATCCGTTGCTTCTTGTCCTGCCTGCAGGCACCTTGGAGAATAACTTGACTTCCTCTTCTTTGGGGCAGCCCCTGAGATACCGGAAGACTGCTATCATGTCCTCCCTCGTCCTTCTCTTCATTAGAATAGACAGACCCAATTCCAGCAACCATTCCTTATATGTTTTAGCCTCCAGTCCCCTGATCATCTTTCTAGAGCAGTGGTTCTCAACCTTTTTAATGCCGTGACCCCCCAACCGGTCGTAAGTCGAGGATTACTCAACCGGTCGTAAGTCGAGGACTACTCAACCGGTTGTAAGTCGAGGACTACTCAACTGGTGCAGCACTGTTTGCAGAAGGGGACTTTTGGTGGGCTCAGCAGGGCAGAGACTCTCTATTCAAGAGAGTCTATTCTATTGGCTTTCGAAAGCCAATAGAATAAAAGGGAGTAGCACAGCTAAGGAAAAGGGGAAAAAATGGCGGACTGCGTTGTTTGGCGACCCCCGTGAAATGGTCGTTCGACCCCAAATGGGGTCCTGATCCACAGGTTGAGAACCACTGTTCTAGAGTCTCTGTACTCTTTCTATATGTTCCTAAAGGGAACATATAGCAGTCCTCCAACTCTGAGGGCTGTCAAAAAGAAGATGGTGGGGGGGAATCAACCCATTCTCCAAAGCAGTTGAAAGCAGGAGAAGAAGCAACAGATGGAAACTAATCAAGGAGAGAAGCAACCTAGAACTAAGGAGAAATTTCCTGGCAGTGAGGACAATTAACCAGTGGATCAGCTTGCCACTAGAAGTTGTGAATGCTCCACCACTGGAAGTTTTTAAAAAGAGATTGGACAACCATTTGACTGGGATGGTAGAAGCAGTGGATGGATTCAGCCAGTTCGCACCAGTTCAGTAGCTAATTTTTTTGTGGCCCAGGCCCAGAACGGACTTCCAGAAGTGGCATCCACACAGAGAACCGGTTGTTCACATATTTGAATCACCACCACTGGGTACGGAGTCTCCTGCCTGAGCAGGGGGTTGGACTAGATGACCTCCAAGGTCCCTTCCAACTCTGTCATTCTGTTACACTCTCCTGGATGTATGAAAGGATATGACAATTTGTGTTGTGGATGATTGTTATGGTTTTTGGAAAACAAATGGGAAATTCCTTTCCACCTGCAGGGTGATGTGGGACCATTGCAACAGATTTCCACACATTCTGCTCATTCTAACGGAGAAGGCAGCTAAATCAATGTTTTCCCTCTCCAGAGACTCTCACTGTTTACCGTTGCCTGGCTGTATTGAACGAAAGGATTGTAATTTATTTACTCTTGGTCTTACCTCGTGTAATCCTGGCTTAATTGTCATTTAATATCCTTCAGAGCTCGGCTAGCAAGACAGCTGCCAGATTCACCAGGGCAGTTAATTTGCCTCTGGCCAAGAGGCTTTTATTTAAAGTCTCATTGAACGACATGCTGATAAAGAGCTGGGCTCTGGGTAGGAAGAAAGTAAAGAGATCAGACAGGGAAAAAAATGGCAATTTTTAGAACCGCAGAACCTGATTCTAAATAATTCTGAATAAGACTAGGCTACAAATTGTGGGCGCTCCATTACTGGAAATTTTCAAGAAGAGACTGGACAATCACCTGTCTGAGATGGTATAGGTCCTGCTGTTTGAGCAGGGGGCTGGACTAGAAGACCTCTAAGGTCCCTCCTATTCTATTCTATTCTATTCTATTCTATTCTATTCCTTATTCTGTTCTATTCTGTTCTATTCTATTCTTATTCCATTCCACTCCATTCCATATTTTCTCTTCTCTTCTCTTCTCCTCTCTTCCACTCCACTCCACTGCACTCCATTCAATTCCATATTTCTATTCTATTCTATTCTGTTCTATTCTATTCCTTATTCTGTTCTATTCTGTTCTGTTTCATTCCGTTTCATTCAATTCCTATTATTCTATTCTGTTCCTATTCTATTCTATTCTATTCTATTCTATTCTATTCTATTCTATTCTATTCTATTCTATTCTATTCTATTCTATTCTATTCTATTCTATTCTATTCTATTCCTTATTCTGTTCTATTCTGTTCTTTCATTCCATTCCATTCAATTCCTATTATTCTATTCTATTCTATTCTATTCTATTCTATTCTATTCTATTCTATTCTATTCTATTCTATTCTATTCTTATTCCATTCCCTTCCACACCACTCCACTCCATTCCATATCTCCTCTCCTCTCCTCTCCCCTTCCCTTCCCTTCCATTCCATTCCATTCCATTCCATTCCATTCCATTCCATTCTATTCTATTCTATTCTATTCTATTCTATTCTATTCTACATCCATACTAAGAAGGGGCAAAATGAATTTAGAAGAGTAGACAGGAGGGAGAGATTCTTGTTCCTCAAGGCAATTTTTGTTTCTGCTTTAATAAATCTTGGTGCAACTATTTTTTATTATTATTATTGTGTCTCACGACATTTTAACTGATTCTCTCTAGGTCTCCCAGCCTTGGTGGTTGCTATCTCTGTGGGGTTTACTAAAGCCAAGGGCTACGGCACCGGGAACTAGTGAGTAAGCAATTCCTCCTTTCCCTTTTCTGTCCAGAAATAGGAGTAATTCAGATTTGGTAGCCTCGTCATTGAGGAATAATCGCTTATTCTCTAGTCAGTTTTCTTGCATCTCGGGAGGAAAAACTCTTTGAGTGCCACCATTTTTCTTTGCATGTGCTAAATTCTCTTTTTCTTCTTCCTTGCCTAGCTGCTGGCTGTCTTTGGAAGGTGGTCTACTTTATGCCTTCGTGGGACCAGCAGCTGCTGTGGTTTTGGTATATGATTTCCCCCCCCTTCTAAATTTCCCCCCTCCATTATCATGCTTGCAGAAGTTACAAAGCCCAGGTTTTAGGATCTTTGCTTTGCTCTCAAGACGAACTAAGCCCCAATGGAGTGTGGAAGTTCTTCAATTAAGGCTATTTTTAAAAATTCTGAGTTAATTCAGAACGGAAAAACCCCAAATTCATGGTTAAATTTGTAGGAAAAATTGGATTGTGTGTTGTTGTTTTTTAAGTGGGGTGGGTTAAGAAGAGAAAGAGAGCAGAGAAGAGCATCAAAGATGATTAGGGGGCTGGAGGCTAAACCATAGGGAGAATGGTTGCCGGAACTGGGAAGGTCTACTCCAGGGGTAGGCAACCTTGGCTCTTTTATGACTTGTGGACTTCAACTCCCAGAATTCCTGAGCCAGCCATGCTGAGGGGAAAGGGAGAGGTTTCCATGCTGAGCCACGCTGGCTCAGGAATTCTGGGAGTTGAAGTCCACGAGTCATAAAAGTGCCAAGGTTGCCTACCTCTGGCCTAGGCCGCTTTATGACTCGTCCTAAGTCCTCCTGCTCTAAGCGGTGAGCCTCCTAGACCAGGAGTAGGCAACCTTGTCTCTTTTATGACTCATGGACTTCAACTCCCAGAATTCCTGAGCTGAAGTTGAACTTGAACTTGAAGTCCACGAGTCATAAAAGAGCCAAGGTTGCCTACCCCTGATCTACTCTAACTAAGAGAAGGACTAGAAATGACATGATAGCAGACTTCCAATATTTGAAGAGTTTTCACGGAGAAGAGGGGGTCAACCTATCCTCCAAAGCTCCTGAAGGCAGGACAAGAAGCAACGGATGGAAACCCATCAAGGAAAGATCTAACCTAGAATTAAGGAGAAATTTCCTGACAATGAGAACAATTAACCAGTGGAACAACCTGCCTCCAGAAATTCTGGATGCTCCATCACTAGAGGTATTTAAGCAGATATTAGACAACCATTTGTCTGAAATGGTATAGGGTCTCCTGCTTGAACAGGGGACTGGACTAGAAGACCTCTATGGCCCCTTCCAGCTCTGTTAATCTGTCATCTGATTTCACCCATCCGCAGTGAAATCTTTTTAAATTTAAATTTTAGAATTTAGAACAGTGTGGCTGATGGATACATGTTTTGGGTAGTAGAATATAGAATATAGAATAGAATAGAATAGAATACAATAGAATACAATAGAATAATAAAATATAGAATAGAATAGAATAGAATAGAATAGAATAGAATAGAATAGAATAGAATAGAATAGAATAGAATGGAATTACAGAATAGAATAGAATATAGAATATAGAATATAGAATATAGAATATAGAATATAGAATATAGAATATAGAATATAGAATATAGAATAGAATTGCAGAATAGAGTAGAATAGAATAGAATAATAAAATGTAGAATAGAATAGAGTAGAGTAGAGTAGAGTAGAGTAGAATAGAATAGAATAGAATAGAATAGAATAGAATAGAATAGAATAGAATAGAATAGAATAGAATCTGGAAGGGGCCTTGGAGGTCTTCTAGTCCAGCCCCCTGCTCAAGCAGAACTTATATACAACTTCAGACAAGTGGCTTGTGCACAAGTAGAAATCCACAAGTCTTGAAAGTCACAATGCTTGGACATCCCTGTTCTAGGACAGAGCGAAATTAGCCAGATGCAAAAAAATCTCTCCTTACCCAAAGAAATACACCACACACAAACACACAAACACAGTTTATCTGCCAATTAATATTCTTTGGAACCCTCCAGAAAAATGGTTGGCCTCTAATGTTTGCTGTCTCAGACCCCAAACATTCATTGCACGAAATGATGCTGAGATGCAAAAAATGGGTCAGGACAGTTGACCTTGCTAAAAACCCGGCTGGGACTCAGATGTCTTCTCCAGCAGAGCTTAGACTAGCAGCTGGGGAAGATCTGGAGGACTTTAATGCAGGGGTCTTCCAACTTGGCCCGTTGATGACTTGTGGACTTCAACTCCCAGAATTCCTGAGCCAGCCATGCTGAGGGGAAAGGGAGAGGTTTCCATGCTGAGCCACGCTGGCTCAGGAATTCTGGGAGTTGAAGTCCACGAGTCATAAAAGTGCCAAGGTTGCCTACCTCTGGCCTAGGCCGCTTTATGACTCGTGGACTTCAACTCCCAGAATTCCTGAGCCAGCCTGGCTCAGCTTGGAAATCTCCCCCTTTCCCCTCAGCATGGCTGGCTCAGGAATTCTGGGAGTTGAAGTCCACAAGTCATAAAAGAGCCAAGGTTGCCTACCCCTGTCCTAAGTCCTCCTGCTCTAAGCGGTGAGCCTCCTAGACCAGGAGTAGGCAACCTTGTCTCTTTTATGACTCATGGACTTCAACTCCCAGAATTCCTGAGCTGAAGTTGAACTTGAACTTGAAGTCCACGAGTCATAAAAGAGCCAAGGTTGCCTACCCCTGATCTACTCTAACTAAGAGAAGGACTAGAAATGACATGATAGCAGACTTCCAATATTTGAAGAGTTTTCACGGAGAAGAGGGGGTCAACCTATCCTCCAAAGCTCCTGAAGGCAGGACAAGAAGCAACAGATGGAAACCCATCAAGGAAAGATCTAACCTAGAATTAAGGAGAAATTTCCTGACAATGGGAACAATTAACCAGTGGAACAACCTGCCTCCAGAAATTCTGGATGCTCCATCACTAGAGGTATTTAAGCAGATATTAGACAACCATTTGTCTGAAATGGTATAGGGTCTCCTGCTTGAACAGGGGACTGGACTAGAAGACCTCTATGGCCCCTTCCAGCTCTGTTAATCTGTCATCTGATTTCATCCATCCGCAGTGAAATCTTTTTAAATTTAAATTTTAGAATTTAGAACAGTGTGGCTGATGGATACATGTTTTGGGTAGTAGAATATAGAATATAGAATAGAATAGAATAGAATAGAATAGAATAGAATAGAATAGAATAGAATAGAATACAATAGAATACAATAGAATAATAAAATATAGAATAGAATAGAATAGAATAGAATTACAGAATAGAATAGAATATAGAATATAGAATATAGAATATAGAATATAGAATATAGAATATAGAATATAGAATATAGAATATAGAATATAGAATATAGAATATAGAATAGAATTGCAGAATAGAATAGAATAGAATAGAATAATAAAATGTAGAATAGAATAGAGTAGAGTAGAATAGAATAGAATAGAATAGAATAGAATAGAATAGAATAGAATAGAATAGAATAGAATCTGGAAGGGGCCTTGGAGGTCTTCTAGTCCAGCCCCCTGCTCAAGCAGAACTTATATACAACTTCAGACAAGTGGCTTGTGCACAAGTAGAAATCCACAAGTCTTGAAAGTCACAATGCTTGGACATCCCTGTTCTAGGACAGAGCGAAATTAGCCAGATGCAAAAAAATCTCTCCTTACCCAAAGAAATACACCACACACAAACACACAAACACAGTTTATCTGCCAATTAATATTCTTTGGAACCCTCCAGAAAAATGGTTGGCCTCTAATGTTTGCTGTCTCAGACCCCAAACATTCATTGCACGAAATGATGCTGAGATGCAAAAAATGGGTCAGGACAGTTGACCTTGCTATAAACCCGGCTGGGACTCAGATGTCTTCTCCAGCAGAGCTTAGACTAGCAGCTGGGGAAGATCTGGAGGACTTTAATGCAGGGGTCTTCCAACTTGGCCCGTTGATGACTTGTGGACTTCAACTCCCAGAATTCCTCAGCCAGGCACACGTGCCTGGCTGAGGAATTCTGGGAGTTGAAGTCCACAAGTCATCAACGGGCCACGTTGGAAGACCCCTGCTTGAATGGGTGCATCAAACCCGTTCAGCTTTCCAAGTCAACCTTTCTCTTGTTTCTCTTCCAACAGGTAAACATGGTTATTGGGATTCTGGTGTTTAACAAACTTGTATCCAAAGATGGAATAACAGATAAGAAACTGAAGGAACGGGCAGGGTAGGCGTTCTATCAATCCTTCCTCTAAGAAAAGCAAGCAATATCTATATATCTATAAGATAGATGTTTTGCAAAGTCACTTTCGATAACCAGCAGGAATATTACGGCGAGAAAAAAAATGGTGGTTTGGGGAGAGAAAAAAAAAAAGCTTCAATCAGCCTTCTGGGCGTCTTCTTCTGACTTGTGGCCTGGAAAGAGCACGGAGTGACACTACTAATTCTGGGAGTTGAAGTCCACAAGTCATCATGCTTTAAAACATGAAAATGCATCTTCAGGACTTCCCAAGGTCAACCAAGGCATCTGAGGTTTCTTCCCTGGAATCAACCCAAAATCTGGGAAGTTTCTTCTGAACATGATTCAATGAATCGTTGGTGCTATTTAAGTTAAGTCAATTCCATGTTCCACTTAATCCTGTCGTATCTTCTGCAACGCACCCATGCCACGATCTTAATATAAATGTGCAAATCCCTTCCTGTTAAACGGGGAGACGAGGAAGAGGAACCAAGGCAGATTTGAACATGCAGATTCAAACTGGGTCCTCCAGCTCATCCCAGTACTGACCATTGTTTCCAAAGGCACATAGCTCTGCCCTGGCTTTATAGGCATTGCTCTGATCTTAAAACATGGCCCCAAACTTTAAATTAAATCCTGCTTTCGCTGGTTATCGACTGTGCTGAAGAGATGCTGGAAATGCAGAATCTTAGGGGAAATGGGAGGGAGTTGGTTTTTTTTTTAATGGCTTCCCTTTACGTTAATTTCTTCGCTCGCTTGTGAACCTGTTTCAAAGTTGTGCTTTTCAATGTGCAAACGAACTTGTGGGAATGTCATCCATGGAGAACGTGGCGGTGTCTGATGGGGGTTAAGAGCTGTGTCATTGCTGGTGACGGAATTGGTGAACTTCAGCCTGGAGTTTTTTCCAAACTGCGTTGGAAAGTAAGGAAGGCGTGAATTTCGGAGGCAAGCCTACCCAGAGGTGTAAACGAGGCATGGCACCATGCCAAATGCAATGTGCAGATTGTCCTCTCCTTATGACCACAGTTGAACCCAACGGTTTCGTTTGCCAAGTGAAACATTGGTTAAGTTTGGAGTTCACCTCGTTTTACGACCTTTCTTGCTGCCATGGTTAAACAAATCACTCAGTTGGGTTTCTTTTTGTTTTTGTTTTTTCAAATTTTTAACATTTTATTAGATTGTAGAATAAAATGCAAAAACACAAAAGCCAAGTGAAGGACACAGTGGGGAGAGGAAAAGGGAAAGGAAAGTGGGGGGGGAGAAGCGAAATAGAAAAAAAAGACATAGACTTCCGACATAATAATAATAATAATAATAATAACAATAACAATAATAATAATAATGGAAAAGTTTTTTTAAAAAGTCGAGGTTTGATATTAATCGTTTATTCTACTGAAATAGGGGAAGGATTTCTAAAGGGTTTCCTACCTGAGCAGGGAGTTGGACTAGAAGACCTCTAAGGTCCCTTCCAACTATTATTATTATTGTTGTTGTTATTGTTATTGCTGCTGTTATGTAATAATAATAACAGAAGCAGCAGCAATGACAATAATAATAAGAATAATAATAAGAATAATAATAATAATAATAATAATAATAATAATAATAATAATAATAATAATAATAATAATAATAATAATAATAATAATAATAATAATAAAGTTGGAAGGGATCTTTGAGGTCTTCTAGTCCACCCCCCCCTGCTCAGGCAGGCAACCCTATAGAAACCCTTCCTCTATTTCAGTAGAATGAAGCATTAACACCAAACCTCAACTTTTTTTACTTTTCCAAAATAGTATAAACCTAGCCATTTCTGTAACAACAAATCCAACTAATCAGTAAAACCCCAAATCAAAGTTTCCTTTGAATGGCTGCTGTTGTTAAAGGAGTCAGATCGTCCTGAAGGAAATCTGGCTTCGCTTGTCAGAATGTCGCGAAAAGGGGATGGTGTGACACACACACACAAACACACACACACACACACACACACACACGTGTGTCCCAGGACACTGCTACCATCGTAAATACGAGTCAATGGCCAAGCATGTGAATTCTGATCACATGACCACGGGGGGGGGGGCAATGCATCAGCAGTCGTAAGGGTGCCAAATGGTCACAAGTCACTTTTTCCCATGCCGTCGTCATTTCAAACGGTCACTAAGCAAACCGTCATAAGCTGAGGCCTACCAGGATTTGCGTTTGCCACGTCCTGAGTGCCACAGCTCATTCCTTCTTGTTTTCCTTTGATGCAGAATTTTGAGGACAAAATGTTGTCTTCCTTTTAGACCGAACTGAAATTTCACACACAACCACACCCACATCC
>JAKSXO010000092.1:873251-875751 GCA_024509115.1 Crotalus helleri
CCCGAACAACCAAAGACCTACATACAAATACCCGCGAAAACCTCAGAAAACATATATATATATATATATATATAAAACTTTAAACAAATCTGCCTTGTCCCCCATCTGTTCTCTGCCCCCCAGAGAATCCTCCATGCCCCCTCCCCCCCAAGAATATGCCAAAACCTTGGGGTTAGCTCTGCTGTTTGGCCTCCTTTCCCTCCGTTTCCCTCCATTTCGTGCCCAAACCATCTCCTTGCTTTCCTCTGTCATGCCATCTGATGACTCACAGATCTGTGTTTTGCTTGGTTCTTCCTCTAAACCGGCGGTGCCTACAAGAGGTGGTCCCAAAATATTCAAAGCTCTGCCCCTTTTTCAATTTGGGATGCTTTTGCTTTGTTTTGTTTTGTTTTGACTATTCCCTAAGTGCTCAAGTCTCCACTCGCTGGTTGTCCTGTCCTCCGTAGACTTGGTCCTTCTTCTTAAAAGGCATCTGCTAAATATATATAGACGATATCTTTTCTCTGCTCTTTCTATTTTAAACCAGTCCCTACTCCTCTTTTCACATCAACTTTCAAAGCTCCCTTGAAACCTTCTATGTTCTGCCATTGATTACATCTCTGTAACTGATCTCTTTTCAGTCATCTCCTTCCTTCTGTCTCACATCACCTCCTACGTCCTCTTCTCTTTCTCTCTTTCTCTATCTCCATATCTAGCCCTGTCAGGTAGGACTTCATATACTTGATTAATTCCAGCTCCCAACAAATTCTGGGAGCTCAGATCCACCGGTCCCAAACTTGCCAAGTTTCTTAAACAATTGTTGTAAGCAAATTTAATTCTGATTTCTATCTGTCCTTATCTAAGGAGACCTCGCCATTACACCTTTAGCCAGTGGTGGGATTCAGATATGTCAACAACTATGTGGATGCCACTTCCGGAAGTCCGTTCTGGGCCTGGGCAACAAAAAATTAGCTACCGGTTCTGCCAAACTGGTGCGAACCAGCTGAATCCCACCACTGCCTTTAGCATTTAGTGCTCTTATTGCTGGAGCTTTTCAAGAAATGGCTGAAGAACCATTTGTCCAGTAAGGACTTCTGCCTTGGACAGGATTGAACTAGAAGACCTCCAGGATCCCTTCCCGCCCTATGATTATACTAATACACAAATAAAATCCACGAATCAAGGAGAGAACCAACCTAGAACTAAGGATCTGTGGAGATTCTCAGTCATCCAGATCATGGTTGTCCCAAAGATGCTTTTTCCAAAGGCAACTGGTCTTTCTTGTTTTTCTTTGAAGACGTTTCGCTTCTCATCCAAGAAGCTTCTTCAGCTCTGACTGGATGGTGGGGAAATGGAAGGATTTATACTCCTTGCAGACAGCTGGTCATTTGCATCCTTTTAGAGGGTCATTGAGGCCACAGTGGTTTATCAAAGTCCACATTCTGTTTGAAAGAGGGTCAATGAGGCCATCTGTGTTAAAACTGAACAGTCCTCTTTCAACAGAGGTTGAGGGATATGACATCATCTATCTCCAGTCTATCACACAGTCCTTTCAGCAGTTCCGAGAAGGCTCCACACCCATTTGCACCACTCAGGTGACCCTGAGGACACAGACACACCTCCAAGTGGCCTCAGCGACTCTTCAAAAGAGCACAAATGACCAGCCGTCTGCAAGGAATATAAACCCGTCCATTCCCCACCCTCCAGTCAGAGCTGAAGAAGCTTCTTGGATGAGAAGCGAAACGTCTTCAAAGAAAAACAAGAAAGTCCAGTTGCCTTGTGAAAAAGCGCCTTTGGGTCTAGAACGGAGAAATTTCCTGACAGAACAATTAACCAGTGGAACAACCTGCCTCCAGAAGTTGTGGGTGCTCCGACACTGGAAGTGACTGGACAACCATTTGTCTGAATGGTGTAGGGTTTCCTGCCTGAGCAGGGGGTTGGACTCGATGACCTCCTAGATCCCTTCCAACTCTGTTATTCTGTATTCCATCTTTTGGGCTTTATGGATATACAACATTCATTCAGCAGCACCAAATAAACCTTGAGACCACTCACCTTTGAGGGCAAACATCAAACAAGTTACTTGGCTTTCTTCTGTCCACTTCTTAGAATTGCTAAACAGGTCTTAGCTTACTGAGGTTGCTGATCTTCGTTCTCATGTAAGGGGTCTCCACTAGCACCCAAAGGTGACCTTCATTCTTAACTAATGTTTAATTTAATCCAGATCAGGCTTCAGTGAAGAAGACACTGAAGATAGGAACAGCCATAGCGGTAGTGAAGTGAAGGTCCATCAAGATGGCGGGATTGATGTCCTACCTCTGTTTTTTAACGTTTGTCCCACATGTGGTTTCACTTCTGTAGTTGTGCCTGCCTTGCTGACATTTCTGACCCACACACAAACACACACACATCCACTCACACAGAGATGGCCCTGAGTAAAACACAACTTCCTGTGGAGAACGTTGGAGAAAGAGACAAGTAGGATTCCATCTGTCTCCCTGTCTGTCTCTCTCTCTCTTTC
>JAKSXO010000092.1:878251-928719 GCA_024509115.1 Crotalus helleri
AGGTGCAAGATGCTATTAAATGCCGAGTGGTGGATCGTCAGGAAGAAGCCAACGGAGATTCTGGAGGATCGTTCCAAAATGGACATGCCCAGCTTATGGTAAGTGGGAAAAAAATGCCTTGAAGGAGAGGACAGATGTAGCTTTCATGGCTCTGGTGAACCAAGATGGCACATACCAAGATGGCGCATACAGGCTGGGAATGTTTGGAGGTTAAAACAGGAAGAAGAGTTGCGGTAACTGGGCATATCTAGTCTAAGAAAGAGAAGGACGAGGGGTGAAGTGGAGAGATCTGGCCCATAGAATCACCAAGAGTTGGACACAACTGAATGGAGAACATCGTCATCATCATCACCACCACCACCATCACCATCATCATCACCATCACCATCACCATCACCATCATCACCACCATCACCATCATCATCATCATCATCATCACCATCACCACCACCATTATCATCATCACCATCATCATCGTCACCATCACCATCATTATCATCATCATCATCATTACGATCATCATCATCATGCCCATCATGCCCATCATCATTATCATCATCATCACTATCATCACCACCACCACCATCATGATCATCATCATTATCATCACCATCATCATCATCATCACCATCACCATCATGATAATAGTCTTCCAATATTTGAGGAGCTTCCACAAAGAACCACCTATTCGCCAAAGCACCTGAGGGCAAGACAAGAAGAAATGGATGGAAATTTATTAAGGAGATATTCAATTTCCTGACACTGAGAACAATTAATCAGTGGAAGGACTTGCCTCCAGAAGCTGTGGGTGCTTCATCACTGGAGGTTTTTAGGAAGAGATTGGACACCCATTTGTGTTGGACTAGAAGACCTCCAAAGTTCCTTCCAACTCTATTGTTCCATATTCTTTATTGGGAAACAATCCGTCCTTTTAGCTTGTCTGGTTGATGATCATCATCAAATGTATTTCATTAGGTTTTATTACCATTACACAGACCCATCAAAAGACTTAAAGCAAGTCAAGACTATTAGAACGTAAGGTGCTTCATCAGGCCACAAATTCATGCTAGGCCAGGATTAGGCTGTCGCACCCTGGCAAGTAGCCATTTTCAGGAAATTCTCAAAACAAGACAGGAAAGTGATCTTGTTCATTTATTGCTGGTCCCCAGGTCTACATGACAGCTTTCATTATCATAAATGTATGTAATCTTTTTTAAAGAATCATCTGAATTGGTACTCAGATATTATTGCATCTGGAGGTTGCAGATTTCTTGGATACCTATAATGTTCATTGATTAATGTATGTCCCAGTTCACTCCAATTTCCGAAAATAGGATGAATGAAAGCTTTCCACTCCTTTTTATTAGTGTTTTCTTCAAGCCATGTTCTCCAGAACTGTTGGCTAGCACCCGGTCACTGACCATGCTAATTTTTCAGGGTGTTGGGAGTTATAGTCCGATGTATCTGGAAGCTAGTTGCTTGAAGAAAGACTACATCAGTGTGTTGAATGAAAAATCGTCATCAGGGTCCAGTCCAAGCTGGGAATAAACAAAATGGAGACTGCTTTAGAAAGAAGGTTGTAATTTATTGAAGAGCAGAGCCAGACAGAAAGATGGCTCTGGAAAAAAGGTGACCACATGTAGCAGGGAGCGAGTTTTTATACCTTCTGGGGCTCTTGAGGTTGTTTCCTGTTCCTGTTTGAGGCTTTGTATTTCCTGTGTCATGTACTTTGACCTTAGTCTGAGTGTGCCTCTTTGGCATCTGTGGGTTAATCTTATTATGTCTCCTGTCTTAGAGTTTGGGTGGAGTATGTAGATTTTAAGGGTCTTTGTCCTCCTAATCTCTTCAGCTTCTAGCTGGAAGGCTCCAGCCTTCCTGAATGGATTATTACATCTGCATTTCTAAAAGCTGGTTTCTGCTGAGTTGTCTGGCTGGCTGTGTGTGGAGACGTTTTTGCATTTTTAAAGATCTTCTCCATTATTCCTTTGGGGAAATATATTCTGCCTTTTCAATATTTCCCAAAATATTTATTTCTCTGGATTCTTCCCACGAGTGGATTTCAAATTTGCTTGGATCTCCTATAACGTTGAGCCCATTGACCCCCCCCCACTTTGACTGAAAATATTTGACAAGCCCAGTTAGACGGTAGCTTTGCTTCTTTCCTCTAGTACCTTGCCTGCTTTTGTAAAGCACAGCTTTTCATAACATTTAGACCCTGTTTGGGAAGTGCGTTTACCGCATGAGATCCTGTCTCCCCATTTTCCAGGAGAATCAATGTGGTACGAAGCCGTTTCTCCAAGGACAAGTCTTAAGCTTCCAGGCCTCAACTTTGTTTAGTAAGATGAAAAGAGGAGTTTGTTTTTTTTCCTTGCAGATGTTTTATTACCCAAACTAGGTAACAACATCAGTACTAGAAGGGAGCGTGGTTTGTGGAGAGGAGGAGGAGGAGGAGGAGGAGGAGGAGGAGGAGGAGGAGTACTATAGGGTACTTAGTGCTGTCTGAGCTTGGTTTTTTGCTTGCAGACATTTCAGTACCCAACTAGGTAACATCATCAGTGCTAGAAAGGAGCGGGGTTTGTGGAGAGGAGGGGGAGGAGGAGGAGGAGGAGGAGGAGGAGGAGGAGGAGGAGTACTATAGGGTACTTAGTGCTCTCTGAGCTTGCTTGCTTTCTTGCGGACGTTTCATTACCCAACTAGGTGACATCATCAGTGCTAGAAGGGTTTTGTGGAGTAGAAAGAAGGAGGGGGAGGAAAAGGAGGGGGAAGTGGGAGGAGGAAGAAGAGGATTGTAGGGTTCTTGGTGCTGTTTGAGGTTGGTTGTTTTTGGCAGACATTTCATTACCCAATTAGGTAACATCATCAGTGCAAGAAGATGTTGCTAGTCTGGCATTGATGATGCTACCGAGTTGGATATTGAAACTTCCTGCCAGAAAACCACCAAGCTCAGAGAGCACCAAGGACCCCCTCCCCTTCAAACCTGAGCTACAAATATTCTCCTTTATTGCATGTTGTTAGTTGCAAAGTTGTGCCCGACCCATCGCGACCCCATGGACAACGTTCCTCCAGGCCTTCCTGTCCTCTGCCATCTTCTGGAGTCCATTGAAGCTCCCACCTCCTGCTTCAGGGACTCCGTCTAGCCACCTCCTTCTCTGTTGTCTCCTTCTTCTACTGCCCTCCATCTTTCCCAGCATCAAGCTCTTCTCCAGGGAGTCCTTCCTTCTCATTAGGTGGCCAAAGGACTTGAGTTTCAACTTCAGGATCTGGCCTTCTAAAGAGCAGTCGGGGTTGATCTCTTCTAGGACTGACCGGTTTGATCGATATTTGACATCTCACCTCCAAACCAATGTCCCAGATGACCAGCTGCCCTTTGGGTTTCAAGTTGGGTTGAAAAGCTGGAATGTCCAAATCTTGTCCTTTTCAGTCTTCTTTCTCCCTTCCCTGTTGCTGATCACGTCTTCCCTCTGCTTTCTCTGTCTTCCAGACGGATTTCGAGAAAGACGTGGACATGGCTTGTAGATCAGGTGAGCACATCACAGGTGAGACATCAACCATGAACCTGGTTTGGGGATTGAATTTGTTTGTTTGTTGTTGTTGTTTAATTCATCCTTCTCCCTTGCTTCCTGATTGTGTGAAATTGTATTGCTTTTGAATCTGTATCCCTGACCTGCCCCTTATTGATCCAATTTCCTGGAGATCTTTGAGGTTCTCCTGTTTTCTGAAGCTTCTCTTCCTGTCTTTTCTAATCGAGTGAAAAGGACCAGGGGTGACAAGATAGCAGTGTTCCAATACCTAAGGGGCTGCCACAAAGAAAAGGGGGTCAACCTATTCCCCAAAGCACCTGAAAGGCAGGACGAGAAGCAATGGATGGAAGCTAACCAACCTAGAACTAAGGAGAAATTTCTTGACAGTAAGACCAATTAATCTGTGGAGTGACTTGCCTCCAGACGTTGTGAATGGTCCAACACTGGAGGTTTTGAAGAAGAGACTGGACAACCATTTGTCTGAAATGGTATAGGGTTTCCTGCTTGAGCAGGGGGTTGGACTAGATGACCTCCAAGGTCCCTTCCAACTCTGTTATTCTGTTTTTTGTCTTTCCACTTAGATTAGGAAAGTCTTCCGAAGTTGAGTCCAGCTCACCTTGTATGATGACATGTAATCAATCATGCGCTTTTCTTGAGGGAGTGTTTTTCTACTTTCTTCTTCTTGATTTTTCTTTTAAGTAACCAGTCAAATCCTGGAAGCTTCTCCCACTAAAAGTCTAAGCAGGTCTGACCTTCTTTAGCTTTATTCAGATAATCAAATTTCAATTAGGTTTTTCCTCTAAAGAGATGACTGGAGCTATGAAGAACAGTTGCAGGAATTGGGTATGTTTAGTCTAACGAAAAGAAGGATTAGGGGTGACATACTAGCAGTCTTTTATTATCTCAGAGGCTACCACAAAGAAGAAGGGGGTCAACCTATTCTCCAAAGCACCTGAAGGCAGGACAAGAAACAATGGATGGAAAGTAACCAAAGAGAGAAGCAACCTAGAACTAAGGAGAAACTTCCTGACAATGAGAACAATTAACCAGGGGAACAACCTGCCTCCAGAAGTTGTAAATGCTCCAACACTTGAAGTTTTTAAGAAGAGGTTGCACAATCATTTATATGAAATGGTTTAGGGTCTCCTGCTTAAGCAGGGGGTTCAACTAGAAGACCACCAAGGTCCCTTCCAGCTCTATTCTTTTCTAACCCTTCCAACTCTGCTATTCTGTTGGAGCTCCCTCAACTTAACAATGACATAATTCAAATCTTTCCATCTTGGAATGTGTAAGTGCCCAAGACTGCAGAAAAGTGGTCTCTGAGACAGCTAAAGCCCACCGTGAATTTTACTGGGCTTTTCTTTGAAAAGCTTTACCAAAGAGGCACAAAGCTTGACATGAGCTTGGAGTAGACCAGGGGTAGGCCACCTTGGCTCTTTTATGACTCATGGACTTCCAACTCCCAGAATTCCTGAGCCAGCATGGGGGAACTATGGCCCCTTCATGACTCGTGGACTTCAACTCCCAGAATTCCTGAGCTGGCATGGCTCAGCTTGGAAACCTCTCTCTTTCCCCTCAGCATGGCTAGTTCAGGAATTCTGGGAGTTGAAGTCCACAAGTCATAAAAGAGCATAGGTTGCCTACTCCTGGTCTAGGAGGTTCACTGCTTAGAGCAGGAGGATTAGGACAGGGGTAGGCAACCTTGGCTCTTTTGTGACTGGTGGACTTCAACTCCCAGAATTCCTCAGCCAGCATGGGGTAACTATGCCCCCCCTCATGACTCGTGGACTTCAACTCCCAGAATTCCTGAGCCAGCATGGCTCAGCTTGGAAACCTCTCCCTTTCACCTCAGCATGGCTGGCTCAGGAATTCTGGGAGTTGAAGTCCATGAGTCATAAAAGGGCCAAAGTTGCCTACCCCTGGATTAGACCAAGTAGAAGTAACCATCTTAATGTCTGAATATGACTTTTCCATTAATATCTCACTCTATGAGCAGTTGTAAGGAAGTGGACTGAATGGAATGGAATGCTTTATTTGGCCAAGTGGGGTTAGACACCGCAAGGAATTTATCTCTAGTGCAGAAGCTCTTTGTGTAGACGCAACAGCAAAATGCTAATCATTGTCACAATAATACCAATAGGAAGAGGAGTACAGAAGATAATAAGAAGGAAAAATAATACCACAGTAAGAATACACTAAATGGGTTAATGTATATAGAGACGTTAGGCAGGACTAAGAGAACTAGATCTTCAGCAGAGTGAGGGCAAGAAGGAAAAAAAATTGTCCCTGGGTCTAGTTTCCTTGGCAATTGATGCCCTCTAGCGCCATCTTGAGGGGAGCAGTTGAAAATATACAGGTCCTCAATGGAAGGCAGGCTGGTTGCAATTTTTCTTTCTGCACTTTTGACTATCTGTTTGTGACAAACCAGACAGTTATAGGAGTCGAAATGACAGACTCGGTAATTGCTCTGTTGTGATTTGTGTTATGGAACATGTTGGGTACCCCCTTCCGGATATGTTTTGCAACTGAAATGAAATTTAGATGCCTGTAAGTATTATCAGGAAAAAAGAAATAATCTAACAAATTCTTCCCTTTGCTACCATATCTAGAATTTTTCTCTCTTGTTAAAACCACGCTTGCGTTTATCTCGCCTGTCCAGCCAGCACCTCCCTTGGCAAAATGTGTATAAGCTTGATTTTGTGGTGCAGCATAGAGTACAACTCAACCATGGTTCACTTATAATTGGGTTTAACTCAACAACCCAATGACCAGGAGGTGAGGACCTTTCCCATTCCCCTAGTCAATGAGGACCACCTTGACTATGGAGATTCTCAATTCATCCAGGTCATGGTTGTCCCCATAGTGCTTTTCCAAATGGCAACTAGAGTTTCTTGGGTATTTTATTTTAAATTTTAAAACATTTTGCTTCTCCTCCAAGAAGCTTCTTCAGTTCAGACTTGAAGAAGCTTCTTGGAGAAGCAAAACGTTTTCAAAGAAAAAAAAATAAGGAAGTCCACTTGCCTTTGGAATGAGGACCACCATGGTTTCAACCATCATTTGCAGCAATAAAGAAATTTGGACAATGTTGTTGAAAGATATCTAAAAGATTTTCTACTTCATGAAAGGGGAGACTTGCAAAAGAATAGCCAAGGTTGACTGCAGGACATCTAGCTTGGACCTTTGTGTCTTCTGCTCCCACCTCAGCTGCTACATATTTTCCTAGAAGGTCACAAAATCCTTAACCCTAGCCCTAACCCATAGTCTCTCCACCCCAAAGCAGATTCCCTCCCAGTTACTCCTTGGTAGCATCCCACAAAGTCATATTTTGGTGATCTCCTAGAATCCAAGGTAGATCTTGCCTCTGATCTGTGGAAAGCTGCTATGTTCTCCTCATTTTTTCATCCTTCCCTCCCTCGTTGCCTGACAAAATGTGTGGATGGTCATCTCCACCATCTTCCTTCTCATGCTTGACCCAATGATGGTCCCTGAAACCTCTAGATCTGCTGACATTTACAACTTCTTTCCTTGCCTCAGACCTTAATTGTTGCCTGTCAGCTGATGAAAACCAACCCCTTCCTTATCCAGTCTTCCTTTCTTTAAAGCAAGGGTGAAGGTGGAGGAGTGGGGAACCATGGCTCTTTTATGACTCCCAGAATTCCTGAACCAGCCATGGTTCCCCCATACTGGCTCAGGAATTCTAGGAGTTGAAGTCCACAGGTCAGAAAAGAGCCAAGGTTCCCCATGCTGGGTCAGGAATTCTGTGAGTTGAAGTCCACAGGCCAGAAAAGGCCCATGGTTCCCCATGCTGGCTCAGGAATTCTGGGAATTGAAGTCCACAAGTCATAAAAGGCCCATGGTTCCCCATACTAGCTCAGGAATTCTGGGAGTTGAAGTCCACAGGTCAGAAAAGGCCCATGGTTCCCCATGCTGGCTCAGGAATTCTGGGAATTGAAGTCCACAAGTCATAAAAGGCCCATGGTTCCCCATGCTGGCTCAGGAATTCTGGGAGTTGAAGTCTACAAGTCATAAAAGACCCGTGGTTCCCCATGCTGGCTCAGGAATTCTGGAAGTCCACAAGACATAAAAGGCCCATGATTCCGCATGCTGGCTCAGGAATTTTGGGAGTTGAAGTCCACAAGTCATAAAAGGCCCATGGTTCCCCATGCTAGCTCAGGAATTCTGGGAGTTGAGATCCACAGGCCAGAAAAGGCCCATAGTTCCCCATGCTGGCTCAGGAATTCTGGGAGTTCAAGTCCCAGAATTAAGCTAGTGCCACGGTTGTTAAGTGGATCTGCTTTCCCCACCATCATAAATAGGAGTCAATTGCTAAGTGTCCGAATTTTGACCATGGAGATGCTACCATGGTGGTGTGACAAACCGATCATAAGTCACATTTTTTCAGTGCCTCGGTAACTTTGAACGGTCACTAAAAGAACTATTGTAAGTTGAGGACCACTTGGAATCAATTGCTCTTTAAAATCCTCTTCGCTGTCCTTTCCAGAAAAAAAATAAAATAAAAATCAAGCCCACCACCAACTTGGTCCAGCCTTCCAAAAATCCGTTTTTTTCAAACCAGGATCTTCAAGCCTTGGATTTTATCTTTCTGCTCCTGCATTTTATCCCTTCCTGGTTTTTCTTGCCTGTTTCGCTCTTCATTTTTCATTGTGGTCTGCACAACAAGGGATGGCAAATCCTCGTTTGCCTTCAGATAGCCTCTCACTTGCCCAGAAAGTGGTTAAAAAACCCCAACACTCTCGAGTTCCTCCCTGCCAGCAAACGGCTGTGCGATTTGTTGCATACAAATCGTGATATAGATTTAAAAAGTGAGGCATGAAATTGGTTTCATTGGATGGCGTTTGGTCTTCTTTCAATTTATCTCTCTTATCCATGCATGCCCTTTAAGTGCTTCTAGCCTCCCTCCCCTGTCTTAATCCCTTTTGTCTATTTGGCACTCAAATTGTGCTGGAATTCAAATATTCGGGAAATCCTGAGCGTCCGAGTAGCAGGTAACCAAGAGGAATTTTACCGTGTCTTTTGAATAATAATAATAATAATAATAATAATAATAATAATAATAATAATAATAGTAAAGTTGAAAGGGACCTTGGAGGTCACCTAGTCCAGTGGTTCTCAACCTTTCTAATGCCGCGACCCCATAATACAGTTCCCCATGTTGTGGTGACCCCCAACCACTTATACATCACTGGGTGCCAGGGGCGTGGCCAAAGAAAAGGGGGAAAAAATGGCGGACAGCCTTGTTTGGCGACCCCCGTGAAATGGCCGTTCGACCCCAAATGGGGTCCCGACCCACAGATTGAGAACCACTGATCTAGTCCAACCCCCTGCTCAGGCAGGAAACCCTATACCATTTCGGACAAATGGCTGTCCAGTCTCTTCTTAAAAACTTCCAGTGTTGGAGCATTTACTGCTTCTGGAGGCAGGTGGTTCCACTGGTTAATTGTTCTCACTATCAGGAAGTTTCTCCTTAGTTCTAGGTTGCTTCTCTCCTTGATTAGTTTCCACCCGTTGCTTCTTGTCCTGCCTTCAGGCGCTTTGGAAAATAGCTTGACTCCCTCTTCTTTGGGGCAGCCCCTGAGATATTGAAACACTGCTATCATGTCCCCCCTCGTCCTTCTCTTCATTCAGCCATTAGTTTTATATCAATATACTGCAGCCAATTTTGGTCACCATATCACAAAAAAGATGTTGAGAGTTTGGAAAGAAAAAATTCAGAGAAAAGCAACTAAGATGATCCAAGGCCTGGAGACTAAAACATACAAAGAACGGCTGCAGGACTTGGGTCTGGCTAGTCTAAAGAAAAGAAGAAATAGGGGAGACATGATAGCAGTCTTCCAGTATTTTTGGGGGGGGGCTGCCACAAGGCAGAGAGGGTCAGGTTGTTCACCAGAGCACCAGAGGGAAGAATGAGAAACAATGGTTGGAAACTGATCAAGGAGAGAAGCAACCTGGAATTTAGGAGAAACTTCCTGACAGTGAGGACAATCAACCAGTGGAACAGCTTGCCACCAGAAATTGTGGGCGCTCCATCACTGGAGCTTTTTAAGAAGAGACTGGACAATCACTTGTCTAAGATGGTATAGGTTCTCCTGCTTGAGCAGGGGGCTGGACTAGAAGACCTCCAAGGGCCCTTCCAGCTCTATTCTGTTCTGTTATGTTCTATTCATCACTGGAGGTTTTTAAGAAGAAATTGGACAGCCACTTGTCTGAAATGATATAGGGTTTCCTGCCTGAGCTTGGGGTTGGACTAGATGACCTCCAAAGTACCTTCCAACTCTGCCATTCTATTCTATTCTATTCTATTCTATTCTATTCTGTTTTTGAGCTCTGCAGGATCTTTCTGCTTCAAATAACTGGCGTCTATATTTCTAGATTTTGAATGATTAATTAATATCCTAAAGATTGATAAACTTTCCAAGTAGTCTTTGAATGTGCATATATTCTCCAAATAACAGTTGAAAGAGCCAAATATTTTCAATGAAAAAAACTAAGCAGGTTTATCTAAGGGGGGGGGGGTTCCCACCACCTGCTGGTCAGCTACTTTGTCCAAAAATAAAGTTGTGAATGCTCCAACACTGTAAGTTTTTAAGAAGAGACTGGACAGCCATTTGTCTGAAATGGTATAGGGTTTCCTGCTTGAGCAGGGGGTTGGAGTAGATGACCTCCAAGGTCCCTTCCAACTCTGTTGTTGTTGTTGTTGTTATTATTATTTTTATTGAAAATTTTTAGGTTTTACAAAAAGAAAAAATTCTCCTCCCCCACACCCTCCCACCCCTCCCCTACCCTCCCCCAATCTTCCCAGAGCTGAATACAGGCTTAATTAAAAAAAAAAATTAAAGAATCTTGAAACACTTATAAACCATAAACAAATCTAAATACGTTAATTAAACAAATTATAAAATAATTAACAACAATATATAAAAAATACAAGAAGAAAGAAAAGAAAAAACAGAAAAAGAAAAAATAAAAAAAAATAAAAATAAAAGAAAATATCTAAAAAATATCTTAAACTTTAATTATAAATTACTCAAAAACTAAATAATATTTTTTATATCCAACTTATATTATTATTATTATTATTATGGATCATCGCACAGTCAGCCAGATGTTCAGACTGGATTTGGCATTTTGTCTACCTATCGAGTCCTTACCCAGGACCTGGGATAGGCAGATGTGGATGTTTGATGGTATTACAGGTATCGTTGCAGGATGGAAGCAGTTCCTAATAAGGCCACCTTTTGCAATTGACTAATAGCGAATTTGTCAATGCCAATGGTGTTCAAGTGGTGCTCCAGTTGTTTTGGGATTGCACCCAAGGAGCCTATGACTATTGGTACTACCCTTGCTTGCTTTTGCCACAGTCTTTCTATTTCTATTTGTAGGTCTTTGTATTTTGTTATCTTCTCCAGTTCTTTCTCATCTATTCTGCTATCTCCAGGCACTGCCACGTCCACTATCCAGACTTTTTTGTCTTTCTTATCGACAGTTGTTAAGTCTGGGGTGTTATGTTGCAGGTGCTTGTCTGTTTGAATTATTATTGTTGTTGTTGTTGTTATTATTATTATTATTATGGATCATCGCACAGTCAGCCAGATGTTCAGACTGGATTTGGCATTTTGTCTACCTATCGAGTCCTTACCCAGGACCTGGGATAGGCAGATGTGGATGTTTGATGGTATTACAGATATCGTCGCAGGATGGAAGCAGTTCCTAATAAGGCTGCCTTTTGCAATTGACTAATAGCGAATTTGTCAATGCCAATGGTGTTCAAGTAGTGCTCCAGTTGTTTTGGGATTGCACCCAAGGAGCCTATGACTATTGGTACTACCCTTGCTTGCTTTTGCCACAGTCTTTCTATTTCTATTTGTAGGTCTTTGTATTTTGTTATCTTCTCCAGTTCTTTCTCTTCTATTCTGCTATCTCCAGGCACTGCCACGTCCACTATCCAGACTTTTTTGTCTTTCTTATCGACAATTGTTAAGTCTGGGGTGTTATGTTGCAGGTGCTTGTCTGTTTGAATTCTGAAGTCCCAGAGCAGTTTAATTTTATCATTTTCTATGACTTTCTCTATTTTATGATCCCACCAGTTTTTGCTTACAGGCAAATGATATTTTTTGCAGATCTTCCAATGCACCATCGTTGCTACTTTGTCATGCCGCTGCTTGTGCAATCTTCTTGCAACAGCTTACCAAGTGGTCCACTGTTTCTTCAGCTTCTTTGCATAGGCGGCACTTACTGTCTGTTGCTGTCTTCTCAATTTTGACTTTGTATGCATTTGTCCTTAAGGCTTGGTCTTGTGCAGCCAGAATTAGTCCCTCGGTCTCTTTCTTCAATTTTCCTGCTCTTAGCCATTGCCAGGTTTTATTATTATCTGCTTTCCCAGCTATTTTTTTCATGTATTGGCCATGTAGTGCTTTGTCTTCCCATGCCTCTATTCTGTTCTTCATTTGGTCTTTCTTGTAGGCCAGTTTGGTCTCTCCAGTAGTTAGTAAACCTTCCTGATATACTAATTTCAGTGCATCTTCATCATTGTTCTTCAGATATTCTTCCAAAGCCATTTTTTCTTCTTCAACCATCTGATGTACTTGTAGCATTCCACGCCCACCTATTTGCCTTGGTAGATAAAGTCTATCAATGTTACATTATTATTATTATTATTATTATTATTATTATTATTATTATTATTATTATTATTATTATTATTATTATTATTATTATTATTATTTTAAATGGAATCAAGTGGATACCAGCAGAAATACAGTATCCCTATCAGGAATCAAATAACAGATTCAAGCATGGGTCTCCCTGAAGAATATATGAATTATGGTGTGGGCATTTTTAAATTTATTTACATCTGTAATTTTACCTGGATGGTTGAGGGAATCTGAGATCCATTTGGAGTAGGTTTGTGCTGGCAGGGGCATGTTCTGGTACAATAAATTGTGGAAAGTCAAATTTAATGTCAGTCCCGTTATGGGAGGCTGTGGGTGGACATGGGTGAGTGTGTTCATTCTTGTTTGGGACAGTGGGTGACAATGACATAATTAGGAAACAGAGAGAGTCCTTGACATTCCACCTTTTGCTTAGTGACTGTTTGAAGTTACAACAATACTAAAAAAAAGGACTTAGCACCGTTTTTCACACTTAATGGCCGTTGCGGCATCCCCATGGTCACGGGATCAAAATTCAGACATTTGGCGACCGACACAAATTTATGACGATTGCCGTGTCCCGGGGGTGACATGATCCCCTTTTGCCAAGTCAATGGGGGAAGCCCGATTCACTTAACAGCCCTCTTCCTAAATTGACAGCTGCCGTGATCCTCTTAACAGCTGTGGCAAGAAAGGTCATAGAGTGGGGCAAAACTCACTTATCAACAGACTCAATGGTGGGCATATGTGGAGGACTGCCTGTATGAGGAATCCTGTGTTTTAGGGGAAGGAACTGCGATAGAACTATCCTCCGCGAGCTGCACTGGCTTCCTGTGGGTCTCCGGATGCAATTCAAGGTGTTGGTTGTCACCTTTAAAGCCCTTCATGGCTTAGGACCAGGTTACTTACAGGACCGCATACTGCTGCACAGTTCCCAGAGACCGGTGAGGTCCCACAGATTGGGCCTCCTTCAGGTCCCGTCGGCCAGACAATGTCGGCCGGCAGGCCCTCGGGGAAGGGCCTTTTCTGTGGTGGCTCCGACCTGGTGGAATCAACTTCCCCCCGAGATTCGAACTACTCCCACCTTGCCGGCCTTCAAGAAAGCTATTAAAACTCTCCCGTTCCGGCAGGCCTGGGGCTGATGTCCCCGGGGGGGGGGGATATGATCGGAGACGCTGTATGAATGTATTTATTTTATTGTTTTAAATTATTGTTTTAAATTTTGTATGCTGCCCTGAGTCCCTTGGGATTGGGCGGCATATAAATTTTAGAAATAAATAAATAAATAAATAAATATTGTATTGATTCAAAAATAATTTGCATGAGGTTCAGTGTACTATCAAGTAAGTATGTATATATCCAGTCTTTAAATGCAATAATTTCCTGCCCAAACAAGCAAAATTCAACATCTTCACATCCCCTTATTCATGACATGAACATGCCCAATAAGTGCTGTGTGAACGTATTCATTTTTAATTGTTATACTTGTTGTTTTAATTTTGTACGCCGCCCTGAGTCCCTAGGGAATTGGGCGGCATATAAATTTTATTAATAAATAAATAAATAAATTAAATCAATCAATCAATAAATAAATAGATGTGGTTGTGTCACCTCACGGTTTCCGTAGTTTCTTCTGAAATCCCATCTCTTTCCTCCTGATTGGTTAGTGCTCAACAAAGACATTGGGACGTGCCGGACCATGACCATCACCGGGACGCTGAAGCGCCCGTCCCTGCAGGATGAGGAGAAGCTGAAGCTCAACCACCCGAAGGGATCCTCCAACTTCAACAGTCTTCCAGCCAACGTGTCCAAGTTGCATCTCCAGAGCTCTCCCCACTACCTGGGCGCTCTCAACCTCAACGACTTCAACAACCACACCCTGACCTTGAAGAAGGACAAGAGCCAAGCTCCCAAATCCATCTACATCTGCGATGGAGATATCTTCAAAAAGCTGGACACCGAGCTTTCGCGCGCCCAGGAACAAGCCAGGGACACCAGCTACGTCATTCTGCCCACCAACACGTCCACCTTGAGGCCCAAACCGCCACCCCCGCCACCCCCGCCACCCCCGCCGCCACCCCCCAAGGACGACACCAAGTACAGTATCAACATTGACCAGATGCCCCAAACAAGGCTCATCCACCTCAGCATGGCCACAGATCCGGGCTTTGTGGTCAAGAGCCCACCAAGAGAGCCTGCAGGGATCAGCTGCGGGGAAGGGCAGGCTTCGTCCATGATGCAGAAGCAGCCTTTGTCTCCGCCCTTGGTCAATAAATCCACGGACTCACAGTTGCCCAACAGCTTGTGTGACACGGGCAAGAGCAGCAACACCGGAATCATGACCAAGAACGAGGCAGTCAACACCCTCTCCATGAGCTCCCTCGAAGTAAGTGGCTGAAAACTGGTGGTCGCCTCCATACCTTTTGGTGGCAGAAGGACCTAAATTCCATCCCTGCTAATTAAATTTTTATTTTAAAAAAAAAGCATACAGTAGTGGCCCAAATGGTGGAAACCTTTTGGGAAAAGTCTATTTTTGAGGTTTGATGGCTAATAACACCACTTTTGGGGGGAATAATACCATAAAATTATATATCAACAGAAAGATAATTTAATCAAGAATGTAATGCAATGAAGTTTGTTCAATTATCTGTACTGTATTCTATGAAAAGTTACAGCCAAATAACCAGAAAAAGGAAGCACAACTTGCTTAGGTTGATCTCAGGTGGCTTTCCTTCACCTGATTGTAGCCAATGAGCATGAGTATTTAGAGAGCCAATTGGGTATCCTCTTGTTTTGGCCATGAGCCAATCAGATCACAGTAGGATTCAGTTATTGATGTCACGTATTGAAGCTGAGAGGAGGACATTGGTCAGTGTGTTATTGTGATCGCTGTCAAGTTGGTTGGGTTTTTTTTGTGTTCTTGAGCTGGCAAAACGTAATAAAATTAAAGTCATGGTGCAAAGAGTTGACTGGTCACCCAGAAAGCGATGTAAAGTAGTATTATTAAGTGAACAAGGCTACAGATATAAAGAAATTAGAAGAAAATGGGTGGAAACTTAACCCAAGGTGGCATTTCTACTGTACACTTTTCCCAAAAGTTTTCCACAATTTTGGCCACTACTGTAGCTACTCAGGATAGATGTCTTAAAACAGTGGCGTGCAGTCTTATTTTTGAGCCCAGATTCCATGTGGAGGACTTGGCAAACGTTTCAGTGTTTGTATTAGGACAAAGGGTCTCCAAAGTTGGCAATTATAACACTTGGGGACTTCAGCTTCCAGAACTGTACAAAGAAGAGGGAGTACAAAGAACAAAGCAGTACAAAAAAGAGCAGCTAAGATGATTAAAGGCCTGGAGACTAAATCATACGAAGAACGGTTGCAGGATTTGGGTTTGGCTAGTCTAGAGAAAAGAAGGACTAGGGAGGACATGATAGCAGTGTTTCAATATTTGAGGGGCTGCCCCAAAGAAGAGGGTGTCACGTTATCCTCCAAAGCACCAGAGGGAAGGACAAGAAACAATGGTTGGAATCTGACCAAGGAGAGAAGCAACCAGGAATTAAAGAGAAACTTCCTAAAAGTGAGGATAATTAATTAACCAGTGGAATGACTGGCCTTCAGAAGTTGTGGGTGCTCCATCACTGGAGGTTTTTAAGACAAGACTGGACAGCCAATTGTCTGAAATCTCCTGCTTGAGCAGGGGACTGGACTAGAAGACCTCCAAGGTCCCTTCCAGCTCTATTCTGCTTCTGATTCCCCAGCTAGCATGGCTGTTTTAGAGAATAACTGAATAGCAGAAGAACAAAATTGGAAGGGTTTTCTAGCTCAACCCCCACTCACATTTTAGGAAGTTTAGACCAGGCATTTTTGGCCAACGAGTTCCAGCACTGTAATCTCGGAGTGTGTCGGACTGTGATTACACTCCTATAAAATGATGTTGTTAATTAATGTCCTTCATTAAGGACAATCATTTGCTATGCACGTGCTCCCAAAGTATTTTACATGTACTTAATTTCCTCACTTATCTCTCCTAATTGTCCTTCAAGGGATAAGGAGGACCTAGGTCAGTGATGGCAAACCTTTTAGAGACCGAGTGCCCAAACTGCAACCCAAAACCCACTTATGCATTGTCGGGTGACGGGTGGGTGTGGCCCATTGGGTGGGCGTGGCCCATTGGGTGGACGTGGCTGCGGTGGTAATGGCAGACTGGGTGGGACTAAAAAGTTCAATCAATCAATCCCAACTTTGCAAGATCATTTTTTTTTCCCGCGAGAAGTTGAAATTGACTGATTGATTGAACCTTTTTTTGGGGGGGGGACACGGCTGCAGAGGCCTAAAGCGAAAAGGTTTTATAAAACCCAGCTGAAGGCCTAGGACCGGGGCGACGGCACGCGTGCCCACAGAGTGCCACCTCTGGCACCCGTGCCATAGGTTCGCCACCACTGACCTAGGTGGCTTCTTTCTGATATTATCTCAGTTGATGCTCCTTCTGTGAGTCCCAGCTGGATGCAAAACCTCAGCCCCACCACCTCATGAACACGCTGGACCAATGATGCAGGAATTGGGGTGTTTCTGGGGGGTGAGCCATGGACCAATCTTATTGGAAGAAATGCTTTGTATGGAAAGCCTGGTTAGAAGTCAGTTGAGTCTCTCCAGTTTTGAGGACCCTTCTGCTTCAGACATTTTGAGATTGGGGAATTTTGGGAGTTGAAGTCCACAAGTCTCAAACTTGCCAAAGCTGGACACCCTGCTTTAGGAGACCAGAGTGGCCTATATTTATTTATTTATTTATTTATTTATTTATTTATTTATTTATTTATTTATTTATTTATGAGACTTATATACCGCTTTAAGTGCAAGCACTCTCTAAGCGGTGTACACCAGTAAGCAATATATTTACATTGCCCCCAACAATCTGGGTCCTCATTTTACCTACCCCGGAAGGATGGAAAGCTGAGTCAACCTTGAGCCGGTGAGATTTGAACCGCTGACCTGCTGAACACAGTCAGCTAAAGTGGCCTGCAGTACTGCACTCTAACTGCTGCGCCACCTCGGCCCTTGCATTCTCCCTTCCATCTCTCTCACAAGAGATGTTCTGTAGAGAAAGTGAACATGGAACATAGAATAATAGAGTCTTCTAATCCAACTCCCCACTCAAGCGGGAGACCCTCTACTATTTCAGACAAATGGCTGTCCAGTCTCTTTAAAAAAAACTCCAGGGATGGAGCCCCCACAACTTCTGGAGGCAAGCTATTCCATTGGTTGATTGCTGTCACCGTTAGGAAGTTTCTCCTTCGCTCCAGGTTGCTTCTCTCCTTGATTAGTTTCCATCCGCTGTTTCTTGCCTTGCCTTCTGCTGCTTTGGACAATAGCTTAACTCCCCCATCTTCATCACTGGAAGTTTTTAAGAAAGGACTGGACAGCCATTGGTCTCAAATTGTATAGGGCAGTGGTTCTCAACCTTTTTAATGCTGCGACCCCCAACCGGTCGTAAGTCGAGGACTACCGAACCAGTCGTAAGTCAAGGACTTTCCCTGCCTGAGAGCGCCACGCATGCATGGTGCCGCCCCCTGCACCAGCCGAGATATAGCTGGCAAGCAGCAGAGATGGCGCAGGCCAACCACTGGCTGGGCCACCAGCTGGCCCAGCCCAAGGGAGGTAAGGCACCCACCAGGCCCCACGCGCACCAGCAACCCTCCCCGCGCCCGCTGGCCTCCCACCTTCCACCCCTGGCCCTCTTTTACTTACATTTTTAGTAGTTGCTCAGCAGGGAGGGGTGGAAACTTCCAGACAGCTCGCCTTCACTGCAGACAACTTGCAGCACCGTTTGCAGAATGGGACTTTTGGCGGGCTCAGCAGGGCAGAGAAAGCCTGGACAATTCCTATTGGCTTTTGAAAGCCAATAGAATTAGACTCTATTCAAGAAAGTCTATTCTATTGGCTTTCAAAAGCCAGTAGAATAAAAGGGAGTAGCACAGCTAAGGAAAAGGGGGGAAAAATGGCGGACTGCGTTGTTTGGCGACCCCCGTGAAATGGTTGTTCGACCCCAAATGGGGTCCTGACCCACAGGTTGAGAACCACTAGTATAGGGTCTCCTGCTTGAGCAAGGGGCTGGACTACTTCATCTCTTCTCAAGCCTTAATCATGGGTCTTCCTCTTTCTTTGATTTTGCAGAGGCGGAAATCGCGATATGCAGAACTAGATTTTGAGGTGAGTATTTGGGCTGCTTCCACGATAAAGGCTGGCTGATTTTTTTTTTCCCCTTGAAGATGTGGTTTCATCTCCAGGTCAACGTGGAAGGTTTTCTCCAGAACTTTCTGGAGAGAGATGCCTATGGTCATGCCCTGCCCTTTTAGATGTTCTGTTTCTTTAGAATAAAATATACAGGCAGTACTCAACTTACGAGCATTCGTTTAGTGACCGCTGAAAAATACAGCACTGAAAACAGGGACCTAGGATGAGTTTTCACACTTACGACCATTGCAGCAATCAACATTCAGGTAGTTGGCCAACTGGCTTGTGTTTAGGATGGTTGAAGGGTCCTGTGGTCATGTGATCATCACCGGTGACCGTCCCGGCCAGTTTCCAACCAGCAAAATCAATGGGCGAAGGCTGTTTCACTTAACGAGCCCGTGCTTCGCTTAACGACAGCAGCGATTTGCTGAAGAACAGCAGCAGGTGTAAAATGGAGCAAAACTCACTTAACCGCCGTTCTTGCTTAGCCTCAGAAATGTTGGGCTTGGTTGTGCTCAAAAGTCGGGGACTATATATATATAGGAAGTTTTTCAGACAGACCGGTCTGATTGATTACACCTTGACATTTTTAACTGCTATACTGCAGTTATACTTTTTACAATCTCTTTTGCCTTGCAGCCCCCCAACTAGGGGCGTTAAGCAGGCTCAAGTCGCAACTGCGAAACATTTACAAATCCAAATTTCTTTTTCTGACAAAGAGTTAAAGAATTAAATTGGGAGACTAAGATGGCCATTTCGAGCTCATTTTGCTCTCTTCAGTTAGCCATACCCTTTATGGGATTCGAACCTGGGCAGTTTACATACTTGGCAGTGATTTAACCACCAAAGGTTGGAGATGATACATAGATAGATAGAAAGAATAGACAGACAGAATAGATAGATAGATAGATAGATAGATAGATAGATAGATAGATAGATAGATAGATAGATAGATAGATAGATAGATAGATAGATAAATAGATAGGTAGGTAGGTAGGTAGGTAGGTAGGTAGGTAGGTAGGTAAGTGAGTGGGTGGGTGGATGGATGGATAACAGATAGATAGATAGATAGATAGATAGATAGATAGATAGATAGATAGATAGATAGATAGATAGATAGATAGATAGATAGATAGATAGAATGAACACCAAGGTACTAATTAAAACTATAAAAGTTTAATTTAAAAACGCCAAGCTTTCGCCGTCACCTGCCGGCATCATCAGGGCTGGGCCGCCAGGGTGTGAGAGAGTCATTTTATAGGCAAGCCGGAGTCTGCACCCGGCTCCTTGATCTCGTCACCGGGCCCAATTGGTTAAATTGTGCTCCGGTGGTTCGTTTCTTCCTGTCCTTCCTAGCTACGTGTGTATCTTCATCTACCTTCTTTTCTTTGGCTTCTGAGGCAGGTGGCATAAACTCCTTGTCTTTCCGATTATCTCTATCCCTCAATCCATTCTCCCTTTCGGGTTCGAGTGGTAATTTGCATTTGTCCTTTTCTTTTCCCAAATCACGCTTTACCCAGTCACTTTCTCTATGAGTATCTTTCTTTTCGTCCTTAATGCCCCTCCCTCGTGCCCAACTGTCATCAAGATAGTCATACGCAGTGTTCCAAATTGGTTGGGGTGGCTCAATAGGTTGTTTTTCTATGGGGGTGATCTCATAGTTATAATTATCTTTGACTACCACACCCTTCCCTTCCTTTTTGTCCTCTGCGCTCTTGTCGCGCATGCTATAGAAAAACAACCTATTGAGCCACCCCAACCGATTTGGAACACTGCGTATGACTATCTTGATGACAGTTGGTTCATATTTTTAGCGTTATTAACTATAGATAGATAGGTGGGTGGATGGATGGATAACAGATAGATAGATAGATAGATAGATAGATAGATAGATAGATAGATAGATAGATAGATAGATAGATAGATAGATAGACAGACAGACAGATAATGGAGGGAGGGAGACGGACGGATGGATGGACGGATGATGGATGGATGGATGCAGGGAGGGAAGGAGGGACGGACAGACAGAGAGACAGATAGATAGGGCAGGCAGGCAGGCGGACAAGATAGAGAGAGAGAGAGAGACAGACAGACAGACAGACAGACAGACAAGGAAGGTTGGCAGGCAGATCGACAGACAAATGGTTAGACAGACAGACTGATTGGTTATACACTAGACAAACAGGTCAGACAGACAGACAGTGTTCATTTGCTTCTCCCAAACCCTCAACTTATCTGGATGTTCCCTGTTGTAGAAAATCATGCACACAAGAAAACGTCACCAAGACATGTTCCAGGACCTGAACCGGAAGCTGCAACATGCAGAGAAGGAAAAAGAATCTCCACCCATGGAGACTAAGGTGAGCCTTTCCAATCCTTCGAAGTTTCTGAGCTCTGCCAGACCTGGGTGCAAATCGTTTTGTTTTGTTTTGTTTAAAAAAAAACCCTCTAAGATTGCAGAAATGAAACCGAGGAAGCAATTTCTCTGCAGCTCCTAAGGTAAAGGAGCAATTGGCCAACAGTTTCAGAAGATCAAGATTCGCTCTTAGTGTTGATGGTGCCACCACTGAAAAAAAAGAAAAATCTATGGGAGATATTTCCTATCGATGTCTCCCTGGAGATTTATCTCAAGTCTGGAAGCCCTGGAGGCTCCAGAAAGCAGGAGATAAAATTATGCAATGAAAATTAGGATCTTCCCTCTTCCCTAAATGTTAGAACCCCAATCATCCTTCTCAGAAATGTTCTTCTTTGAATAATCTTCTATTTGACCGATACTAATCTCTTGCTCCTGGGGAGGAAAGCTATGGCAAATCTAGACAGCTTACTAAAAAGCAGAGACATCACCCTGCCAACAAAAGTGCGTATAGTCCAGGCCATGGTTTTCCCAGTTGCAATATATGGCTGTGAAAGGTGGACCATAAGAAAGGCTGAGTGCCAAAGAATGGAGGCCTTTGAACTCTGGTGCTGGAGAAGACTCCTGCAAGTCCCCTGGACTGCAAGGCGATCAAACCGGTCAGTCCTAGAGGAGATCAACCCCGACTGCTCTTTAGAAGGCCAGATCCTGAAGTGGAAACTCAAGGACTTTGATCACCTAATGAGAAGGAAGGACTCACTGGAGAAGAGCCTGATGCTGGGAAAGATGGAGGGCAAGAGAAGAAGGGGACAACAGAGAATGAGGTGGCTGGATGGAGTCACTGAAGCAGGAGGTATGAGCTTCAATGAACTCCAGAAGATGGCAGAGGACAGGAAGGCCTGGAGGAACGTTGTCCATGGGGTCGCAATGGGTCGGACACGACTTCTCAACTGACAACAACAACAAAATCTCTTCAGAGGAACAGGCAGAGAAAGGTGGTCACATCTAGCCAACATTGTTATCTTTGAATTTAATTATCTCCACCTAGGATATTCCTAATCCTGGTGCTGGATTGGTGGCTTAGATCCCTCCAGATTGTTGCCAAAGGCCGGAATTTGGGAACGTGGGTCATATTGGTTTGTTTAAGTACAACATGTTTAACATTGTTCCCCCCTTCCCCCCCGTTTCTTTGATTTCAATATGTTTCTTGGAAGGTCCACCTTCTTTTGGCACCCTTGTATGGTGGGTTTGAAAGAGGAGGGGGAAAAAACCCACCCTGTTTTCTCTTGTATGTTTAGGCCATGAAAAGATGGAGCATTTCTTCAAGTGGCAGTGATAAAACTAATGCCAGTGTAAGTCTTACTGCCTGCATTTCTCCTTCTAGGGCCTCATAGATACATCTCCTATCCAACTTTCTTATGCTGCATGTTGCCAGCTACATCCTATCACCAGAAACCAGCATTCAGCCTTCCTAGTCACAAGCCAACATTCTTGGAATGCTTCCTGCCCTCTTTCTGTACCCCCTAGCGGGGGAGACCCGAGGTGGTCATCCCTTCCACCTTGAGGGATCTTTGATTGCATTCCACCCCAATCATCCATAATGTCTTTCCTAGCCTTGCCCACCTCCAACATGGTAGACTTTCCGAACATCCCAAGTGGCATGCCGGTTGCTTTCATTGCGCCATTTATAAGGTGGTCCTCGACAGCTCATTTGGTGACCGTTCAGAGTTACAGCCCATGACCTATGACCTTTTTTCACGCAGTTGCAGCAGCCTCCCCATGATGACGTGATCAAAATTCGGATGCTTGGCAACGGGGTCATGTTTATGACGGTTGTGGCGTCCTGGGGGTCCATGTGATCAACTTTTTTTGACCTTGATTCACTGAACCGCCGTGTTACCCGTTTAACGACGCAATGGTTCACTTAACGATGGTAGCAGGGAAGGTCATAAATGGGGCAACACTCCCTGAACAAATTGGCAACTCAAATTGTGGGCTCAGTTGGGGATTGTGTGTCCAGGACCTACCTGTGTTCTACTCTAAGAGAGATATAATTTTTATCAGAACTCAAGGCGAATCACGTAAGAGTCCCCACGTCAAATTTCCTGTGAGACGCCAAAGTCAACTCGGGGCAAACCTGGACGTACATATCCACAGGACCGATCCGATGTATTTCAACTTTTCCTAGTTCCATCACCCACTTCAAATACAAAAGAACTGAAATAATCTCTTAAACAACCTCAGAAAAATACAGTACACGCACAGGAATAGAATAGGGGGTACCTGGCTTAATAGCCATTACTGTGAGGGAGATCTGTTGTAAAGGAGAGAGATCTAGTGGACAATCAACTGCATATGAATGAACAAGGCGCCGTAGCCACCAAAAAAGTCAACACAGTCCTACGCTGTATTAACAGAGGGATAAAATCGAGATCATGTGGAGTGATCTCAACTATATCAGGCCTTGGTAAGGACACACTTGGAACAGGGCATCCAATTTTGGTCTCCACGATATAAAAAAAGATGCTGAGACTCTAGAAAGAGTGCAGAGAAGAGCAACAAAGATGATTAGGGGACTGGAGGCTAAAACATATAAGGAACAGTTGCTGGAATTCGGTATGTCTAGTTTAATGAAGAGAAGGACGAGGGGGGACATGATAGCAGTCTTCCAATATCTCAGGGGCTTCCCCAAAGAAGAGGGAGTCAAGCTCTTCTCCAAAGCGCCTGAAGGCAGGACAAGAAGCCACAGATGGAAACTAACCAAAGAGAGAAGCAACCTAGAACTAAGGAGAAATTTCCTACCATAACAGTAAGAACAATTCACCAGTGGAACAGCTTGCCTCCAGAAGTTGTAGATGCTTCATCTCTGGATGTTTTCAGGAAAAGACTAGACAGCCATTTGTCTGGAATGGTAGAGGGTCTCCTGCTTGAGCAGGGGGTTGGACTAAAAGACCTCCAAGGTCCCTTCCAATTCTGTTATTTTGTAAGGTGGGAAACTAAAGCTCAACCTGGTACTACCTTGGCTGGGTCTACTTCTCTCAATAAGAGGAAGCACAAAGTCAGAGAGATTTTATTTTCTCCTTTTACATCAGGGGTCTTCAAACATGGCCCTTTTATGACTTGTATACTTCAACTCCCAGAATTCCTCAGCCAGCCACACTGACTGAGGAATTCTGGGAGTTGAAGTCCACAAGTCACAAAAGGGCCAAGTTTGAAGACCCCTGTCTTAAATCTAACAAACAAAATGGAGGCTGGCTGAGGAATTATAATAATAATAATAGTAGTAAAGTTGGAAGGGACCTTGGAGGTCATCTAGTCCAACCCCCTGCTCGGGCAGGAAACCCTACACCATTTCGGACAAATGGCTGTCCAGTCTCTTCTTAAAAACTTCCAGTGTTGGAGCATTTACTGCTTCTGGAGGCAGGTTGTTCCACTGATTAATTGTTCTCACTGTCAGGAAGTTTCTCCTTAGTTCTAGGTTGCTTCTCTCCTTGATTAGTTTCCACCCGTTGCTTCTTGTCCTGCCTTCAGGTGCTTTGGAAAATTGCTTAATTCCCTCTTCTTTATGGCAGCCCCTGAGATATTGGAATACTGCTATCATGTCCCCCCTTGTCCTTCTCTTCGTTAAACTAAACATACCCAATTCTAGCAATCGCTCCTTATATGTTTTAGCCTCCAGTCCCCTAATCATCTTTGTTGCTCTTCTCTGTACTCTTTCTAGAGTCTCAACGTCTTTTTTACATCGTGGTGACCAAAACTGGATGCAGTATTCCAAGTGTGGCCTTACCAAGGCATTGAAGAGTGGTATTAATACTTCACGTGATCTGGGAGTTGAAGTCCACAAGTCACAAAAGGGCCAAGTTTGAAGACCCCTGTCTTAAATCTAAGAAACAAAATGGAGACTGGCTGAGGAATTCTGGGAGTTGAAGTCCACAAGTCATAAAAGGGCCAAGTTTGAAAACCCCTGTTTTACATCATTGTAGCTATTCTAATCCTCTCTTGGATCGACAGGTTTTTTTTACTCTTGCAATTAAAATGTTGCTCTTTTATATCAGGTCATTCTGGGAAAAACATCCACAATTTCCTTTTATTTTTCCACAGAGGAACATCTCGTAGTACGATTCCTCGTAAGAAGGGCAGCGAGGGGCAGCCTTAAGACCTTCCAGTTCAGTTTTGCAATTGACCTAAATCCCAGATCCCAACCAGCTGCCCGGGGTCACTTTATAGGGGATATGGGCAGCATAGAAATAAAATAAAATAAATAAATAATAAAATTAAATAAAATATAAAAAATTAAACAAAATAGAATAAAATCAATGAAACAAAATAAATAAAAAATAAAATAAATAAAAATAAAATAATAATAAATGAAATGAAATGAAAAATAATAAATAATAAATAAAATAAAATAAATAAGAAAAATAAAAGAAAACAAAATAAAATAAATAAAAAAGAAAAGAAAATAAAAAATAAAATAAATAAAAACAAAATAAAAAATAAAACAAAATATACAAGATAAAACAAAATAAAACAGATAATAATAATAAAATAAAATAAATAAAAATAAATAAAAATAAACTAATAAAATAAACTAATAAAATAAAATAAATACAAAATAATATAAAATAAAATAAATAAAATAAAATAAACTAATAAAATAAAATAAATAAAAATAATATAAAATAAAACAAATAAAACAATAAAATAAAATAAAATAATAAAATAAAGTAATAAAATAAAATAAATACAAAATAATATAAAATAAAACAAATAAAACAATAAAATAAAATAATAAAATAAAATAAAATATAGACCATGCAGTCCTGGGCTCCATTAACAGAGGGATAGTATCAAGATCACGTAAAATGCTAGTACTGCTTTATACTTCAGTGATAAGACCACACTTGGAATCCTGCATCCAGTTTTGGTTACCACAATACAAAAACAATGCTGAGATCTTAGAAAGAGTGCAGAGAAGAGAAGCAAAGACGATCAGGGGACTGGGAGCTGAAGCAGATGATGAAATGGTTGCGAGAACTGGGCACCTCTAGTCTAATGAAGAGAAGGACGAGGGATGACATGATAGCTTCCTTCCAATACTTGTGGGGCTAACTTAGAGAAGAGGGGGGCAACCTATTCTCCAAAGCCCTGGAGGGCAGGACAAGAAGCAATGGATAGAAACTTATCCAGGAAAATCCCAAAGGTGCTTTTCAATAGTCAACTGGACCTTTCTTGGTTTTTACCTTGAAACCTTTTCCCTTCTCATCCAAGAAGCTTCTTCAGTTCTTCAGCTTCTTTTGAAAGAAAAAAAAAACCCAAGAAAGTCCAATTGCTTTTGAAAAGAATCTTTGGGGCAGCCATGACCAGGGTGATTGAGATCCTCCATAGACATTGATCAAGAAGAGAGCCAACCTAGAAATTTCCTGGCAGTGAGAACAATTAACCAGCGAAACAGCTTGCCTCCAGAAGTTGTGGGTGCGTTTCATCGCTGGAGGTTTTCCAAAATAGCCTAGATAACCCTTTGTCTGGAATGGTGTAAGATCTCCCGTTTGAGCAGGGGGTTGGACTAGAAGACCTCCAAGGTCCCTTCCGACTCTTTTTAATCTGTATTCTGTATCCCTGTTTGGTTCTGGCATCTCACTTCCTTTTTCCTTCTGTGCTCTGATTTCTTTCTAGCAAGAGAAGCAGCCGACACCAAACAAGAGACCTTGGGAAACGCTCCGGAAGGTCCACTCACCCCCAGCTTGGGTCAAAAAGGAGATGGAGACTGAGATTCAGTCTCCCTTAGAACTCAAAACTGTGGAATGGGAGAAGTCAGGCACAACAATTCCCCTGGTGGGACAGGACATTATTGACCTCCAGACAGAGGTCTGAGAAGGAGAGAAGAAAAGAATAAGAAGAAGGAAAAAAAAAAAGACTCTTTGGGTGTCTTTCCTCACCCTACCGGAAAACAAAACAAGAACAAAACATAAACAGGTTAGAAACTTTTTTTAAAAAGAAAGATAGAAAAAGAGAGAGAGAGAGAGAGAGAGAGAGAGAAAGAAAAGAAAGAAAGGAAGGAAGGAAGAAAGAAAAAGAAAGAAAGAAAGAGAACCCATGGTGTGGAATTAAAAGGCAGAGAACTGAGCCAGCTGGAGTCTCACTGAAATCTAACTGCAGGAAAATACAGAATTATCTTGGTTACATTCTCCGTAGACCGAGATGGAGGAATTACCATTCCTTTTTAGAGCACAGTAGTAGTAGTAAGTGAACGAAACCTGACTTTTCCCAAGTAACAAAGTAGAAAGAAAGGTTGGCCAAAGGGAAGGGTGGAAATTGGGGAGGGCAAAAGAAGAAGAATTAAACTTTTTCCAAATGTCCTTAGAGGAAAACAAAGGACGAGTGGAGGGTCTTCGATGTGGATAGGCACGTGGTGATAACAAATGTCAGGAATGACCAAAAAAAAAGAAGTGACGAGCAGAAAGAACAACGTTAACAGGATACCAAGCAACAAAGAGATCACTATTGGATACTAATCTACTAGCACTTTGTCTCCTGAATCCATGAGGAATGAAAAAGAGAAGAACACTCATCATCTTTTCATGCCTCCTCGTCACCAGTGGGAAAGCCTCAGAATCTCACACAAGACATCTGCCCATTGGACGTCTCCATCAACCCTCCGTTGACCTCATTGGGAGAATATCTGTGGAGAAGGAGAACCAAGGGAGATGGACAAACTGTCCGGGCTGGAAGATTTCAAATCCCTTTCTTCTATTCCAATTTTATTTTTTGGGGCGACCTCTTCAGCATCGGTAAGCGGAGTGTGACATTTGGACAACGAACAACTCCTCTTAAGTTAAAAATCCATTCAACTGGAGAACCACCACAAAACCTGCTTTACTGGGTAAAAAGGGAGGGTGTTTTTTAAAAATAAAAAATAAATAAAAGGAAATCAATGAACACACACAAAAAAAGAATGTAGGTCATCCTATCAACTCGTTAGTCAGTCATCCAGAAACTCGTGGGGGGGCTTTTGTTCCAATGGTTCCTGCGAATTCAGGGTTGTTGTTGTTTTTTGTTTGGTTTGGTTTTTTCCTCCTATTTTTCATTACGAAAGACACAAAAAAAAATCCTCCCCATCTTTTGACCCATCCACTCTTCAAAGCAGAAAGTCCTCAGCGAACTAACCTGGAGACATTGAATAGAACATTTGCCTTAGACTTTGAGACAAACTGAGACAAAAAAAACACACACAAACACACACACACACACACACACAGTGAGTAAAGATCACTTGGGGAAAAAAATCTCTATTTTTTTTCTTCGTTTTTTTTTCCTTTTCTTCAATAAAAAGAGAACTTGAAATCCACCAACTTTCTTTGCTTTTTTTCCGAGCGCTTTTTTTTCTTTCCTGATTTTGTTTTCAAAGAAAATGTGAGGATGCAACTGACTTTCAAATCTTTGTAATCCCTCGGGTTGAGATTGTGTAGGAGGTTGCTAATCCTTTCTCCTTCTGTCTTTGTGTTCCTGGGTAAATAATCTGATTCTGCAGACGCTGAAATCTAAAATGGCTTGCTTCCCTCTTGCACCGTGTTTAGGATGCGCCGAGAATTCAGCAAAACTCAGAATTTTATCCTGCCCAAAACAGTGGGCAATTGTTCTTAAGAAGGACAGCATAAATTTAAGAGTGGCTCCAGAGATGTTCAAGTTTTCCATGAAAAAAAAGAAAAGAAAAAAAAAGTGTGGGATTATGCTTCTGTCCAAAGAAATAGGGAACTGGAAAAAATATTGTCTCCTTCCAGCATTTCTGTACCATATTAACCATTACATGCTAAGCAATATTTAAGCAAAGGAAAAAAGAAATCATAATCAGGTTTTTTATAAAAAAAAATAGAAAGTATCTGCAATTTTTAAAGAAAATATCAGCCTATTTTTCTCCAGACAGAGGAAAAATGGACAAATTGTACTTCCGTTTTATATCACTTTTCTGACCATTTTGTGCCCTCTTCATCGTGTTTAATTGTTCTCTCTTTCCCCCCTCCCCATAATGGAAAGGTGTGATGTATTTTTATTCCTTTTTTTTTCATTTTTGTGTTTGAGTTAGTCGACAATGGTTTCAATCGCATCCTTCCATAGAGATGACATACACTAGAAGAGGGGGGTCTTCAAACCTGGCCCTTTTATGACTTATGGACTTCAACTCCCAGAATTCCTCAGCCAGGCACACCTGCCTGGCTGAGGAATTCTGGGAGTTGAGGTCCACAAGTCATAAAAGGGCCAAGTTTTAAGACCCCTGGGATAGAGGTTGGGGTAGATCAGGGGTCCTCAAGCTTGGCCCTTTTATGACTTGTGGACCTGTGGACACTGGCTGAGGAATTCTGGGAGTTGAAATCCACAAGTCATAAAAGGGCCAAGTTTGAAGACCCCTCCAGTAGAGTAAGCATGTGTTGAAAATGTTAAAGATAAGTCTTGTGGGTTGAGACCCAACATCACCATTTGAAAAAAAAAAGAGATTATGTTTTCTTCATAACAGGAATGGATTCACTTGTTCCTTCTGTTGCAGAGAGTGGAGCATGGTGGGAAAATGGTGGGCTGTGGGTGTGTGGAGCCTATAAGTTGCTATTGTGTGAAAAAATAAATTCTGGGGGTCACCAATCATCAGGACAAGGTGGACCTCCAGCCAAAGAGTAATGAAGGAGATAGATGAAAGTGGGAGATATCTTTTGTTATGCAACTTGTCTATGGAGATTGTCAGTCATCCAGGTCATGGTTGTCCCAAAGGTGCTTTTTCAGGAGGCAACTGAACTTTCTTGTTTTTCTTTGAAGAAGTTTTGCTTCGCATCCAAGAAGCTTCTTCAGCTCTGACTGGATGGTGGGGAATTGAAGGATTTAGACTCCTTGCAGACAGCTGGTCATTTGCATCCTTTTAGAGAGTTGTTGGGGCCACTTGGAGGTTTACCTCAGGATCACCTGTGTGATGCAAATGGGCATGGAACCTTCTTGACTGCAGGATGTTTTCCGCCCTGGATCCCTTCACTGTTAAAGACAGGCGCAGGCTGTTGGGGATGAGTCCGTGTTGTCTGCATCTCAAACTGAAGCGTAGATGGTTCCTGTTGTCTATAATGTTTTCTGGAAATGCACCTGTCTTCAACAGGGAAGGGACCCAGGCAGTGGTAAGATTCAAACATGTGAACACCAGTTCTCTGTGTGGATGCCACTTCCGGAAGTCCATTCTGGGCCCGGGCAACAAAAAATTATCTACCGGTTCTGCCGAAGTGGTGCGAACCAGCTGAATCCCACCACTGGACTCAGGGCAGAAAACATCCTGCAGCCAAGAAGGCTCCACACCCATTTGCACCACTCAGGTGACCCTGAGGACACCAATAAAACCTCTAAGTGGCCTCAACGACCCTCTAAAAGAAGGCAAATGACCATTTCTCTGCAAGGAGTATAAATCCTTCCATTTCCCCACTATCCGGTCAGAGCTGAAGAAGCTTCTTGGATGGGAAGTGAAACGTCTTCAAAGAAAAACAAGAACGTCCAGTTGCCTCCTGAAAAAGCACCTTTGGGACACGTGACACAACTTCCATTCTCTTACACAATATTTTCAAGTTATCTTCAGAACTTGCAAATTCCTTTTTGAAAGAATGATACAGGTTACCCTCAACTTACAACAGTTTTGTTCGGTGATCGTTCAGAATGACCATGTTGTGGTTCCGGTTAATGAAACATTCCAAAGAACTTCCAGGCATTTATTTTCCTAAAAGTCTTTTATTGTTACAAAATGTCGGCACAGGCACAACGGAGGGATGCTAGGATCTAAGTTCTCTTCCTCTGAGCAGTTAAATTGTCAGCATGTTCCCTTCCTAAATTTGCCGGTCATATCTCACATTATCCAATTAGTGTGAAGGTCAAATGTTTTCTTCCTCTTTCTTTCCCCAGGCTTTACCCCCAACCCCCCTTCTGCTCAGTATTAACCCCAGAATTACCAGACACTTCTGCATATTGTCAAAAGCAAGAATATACAATATTTGCAGCGTTGACAGACCACGGCGCTGAAAAAAGTGACTTGCAACCAGTTTCCCCACTTACGACTGATCACGTGATCAAAATCAACTGACTCATATTTATGATGGTCACAGTGTCCGTGGGTTACGTGATCACCATTGGTAACCTTCCCAGCTGGCTTCCAACATGGGGAAGCCATATTTGTTTAACAACCACAAAATTCACTGAAAAATTGCAGTGATTCACCTAATGACTGTGGTAAAAAGGTCGTCCAATGGGACAAAACTCACAATTGTTTCGCTTGGAAAAGGAAATTTGGGGCTCAGCAGTGACCATCATTCGAGAATAACCTGTATTGATCGGGGAAGGTATTTTACTTCAGGGGATCACTGATGTTAAAACTGATTTGGCAAATTCTAAAAATGGAAACTGTGGAGCGTTTTAAGGTCTATTTCAGAGAAATAAAGTATCAGAAGGTTTTTATGGAAGTTTGATGTGAATTAAATAATAGAGATAGTCCTAGGTTGCATTAACAGAAGGACAGAATCAAGATCACGTGAAGTGTTAATACCACTTTACAAGGCCTTGATAAGGCCACACTTTGGTCACCACCATGTAAAAAAGATGTTGAGACTCTACAGAGAGTGCAGAGAAGAGCAACAAAGATGATCAGGGGACTGGAGGCTAAAACATACAAGGAATGGTTGCTAGAATTGGGTATGTCTAGTTTAATGAAGAGAAGGACGAGGGGGGATATGATAGCAGTCTTCCAATATCTCAGGGGCTGCCCCAAAGAAGAGGGAGTCAAGCTATTTTACAAAGCGCCTGAAGGCAGGGCAAGAAGCAACAGATGGAAACTAATCAAGGAGAGAAGCAACCTGGAACTAAGGAGAAACTTCCTGACAATCAGAACAATTAACCTGTGGAACAACCTGCCTCCGGAAGCAGTAAATGCTCCAACACTGGAAGTTTTTAAGAAGAGACTGGACAGCCATTTGTCCGAAATGGTGTAGAGCAGTGCTTCTCAATCTTTTTAGACCTTTAGACCAGTGACCCCGGTCATGAGCAGGTGGCGCGCATGTGCGGCGCCGCCTCCTGCGTGGCACACATGCGCGGTGCCGCCCCCTGCGTGGCACACATGCGCGGTGCCACCCCCCTGCGTGGCACGCATGCACGGCGCCCTCCCCTGTGTGGCGCGCATGCACGGCGCCACCCCATGTGCTGCCCCATGTGTGGTGCTCATGTGCGGTGCCGCCCCATGCGTGGTGCTCATGCGCAGTGGCGCCCCCCTGCACCCCCCCGCTCGGCACGCATATGAGCCGTCGCCCCCTGCACCCCCCCCTGTGCGGCGCACATGCGCAGTGCCACCCCCTCTGCCGGCTGAGAAAAAAAATGGCGGATCGCGTTGTTTGGCGACCCCCGTGAAATGGTCGTTCGACCCCAAATGGGGTCGCGACCCACAGGTTGAGAACCGCTGGTGTAGAGTTTCCTGCCTGAACAGGGGGTTGGACTAGATGACCTCCAAGGTCCCTTCCAACTCTTCTGTTATTCTGTTAATTTCAAGTTTTTTCTGTGCCATTGTAACTTTGAACGGCCACACTTGGAATCCTGCATCCAGTTTTGGTCACCACGATGTAAAAAAGAGGTTGAGACTCTAGAAAGGGGGCAGAGAAGAGCAACAAAGATGATCAGGGGACTGGAGGCTAAAACATACAAGGAATGGTTGCTGGAATTGGGTATGTCTAGTTCAGTGATGGCGAACCTTTTAGAGACCGAGTGCCCCCAAACCGTCTCACCCCTGCCCCGTCCCTGCCTCTCCTGCCCACAGGGTCCACCCACCGCCTCCACATCCCACCACATCAGATTGCCCAGGCAGCCCAGCAGCATCATGGCGGCCATGCCTTCAGTCCGCACCCTGCAGCATCATCTGCATGCGATGGGGCGTGAGGGCGGAGTCTTGTCCCCACTGCCTGGCTGCCATGTCCTTGGCTGCGTTGCTCTGCATAGGCTGTGCCCAGGGCAACTCTCCTCCGAGGGGGCTACTGGTGAGGAGGGGGCCATGGTGGGTGGCAGGGGTGGGGCGACAGTGTGCGTACCCACATAGAGGTCTCTGAGTGCCGCCTCTGGTACACGTGCCATAGGTTCACCACCACTGGTCTAGTTTAATGAAGAGAAGAACCAGGGGTGACCTGATAGCAGTCTTCCAGTATCTCAGGGGTTGCCCGAAAGAAGAGGGGGGTCAAGCTATTCTCCAAAGTGCCTGAAGGCAGGACAAGAAGCAATGGATGGAAACTAACCAAAGAGAGAAGCAACCTAGAACTAAGGAGAAACTTCCTGACAGTGAGAACAATTAACCAGTGGAACAACCTGCCTCCAGAAGCGGTGAATGCTCCAACACTGGACGTTTTTAAGAAGAGACTGGACAGCCATTTGTCTGAAATGGTATAGGGTTTCCTGCTTGAGCAGGGGGTTGGACTAGCTGACCTCCAAGATCTTTTCCAACTCAGTTATTCTATATTCTATTCTATATTTATATGTATAGAACAGAAGAGAATAGAAGCTGGAAGGGACCTTGGAGGTCTTCTAGTCCAGCCCCCTGCTCAAGCAGGAGAACCTATACTATCTCAGACAGGTGAATGTCCAGTCTCTTCTTAAAAATCTCCAGTGTTGGAACAGAGGCAGGTTGTTCCACTGGTTAATTGTCCTCACTGTCAGGAAGTTTCTTCTTAATCCCAGGTTGCTTCTCTCCTTGATCAGTTTCCATCCGTTGTTTCCTGTCTGGTGCTTTGGTGAATAACGTGACCCCCTTTTCTTTGTGGCAGCCCCCCAAATACTGTAATACTGCTATCATGTCTCCACTATTTCTTCTTTTCTTTAGACTAGCCAAACCCAGATCCCGCAACCGTTCTTCGTATGTTTTAGTCTCCAGGCCTTGGATCATCTTGGTTGCTCTTCTCTGAACTGTTTCCAAATTCTCAACATCTTTTTTTTTGTGATATAGTGACCAAAATTGGCTGCAGTATTCCAGGTGTGTCCTTACTAGGGTTTTATAAAGCGGTACTAATATGTTGCGTGATCTTGATTCTATGCCTCTGTTTATACAACCCAGGATTGTGTTAGCTTTTTTGGCTGCTGCTTGCAAAAGAAGATCACGTGAGTCCGGGTCACTGCAAAGGTCATAAATACGAGTCCGTTGCCGAGCGTCTGAATTTTGATCACGTGACTGGCGATGCTGCGGTGGTTGTAAGTGTGAAAAATGTTCTTAAGTCACTTTTTTTCAATGCCATTGTAACTCCGAATGGTCACTAAAGAGACTACTGCAAATGGAGGACTGTCTGGATGGAATTTGTTCCTTTCTGCTGATGCCCATTGGAATTACGTTTTTGCCATTATAGTCCTTTCCTCCCAAATAATAAACCCCCACAAGTGCCAAGGTTAAGACTTGGCTGAGGGAGAAAGTTAGGAAGGACCTCCCCTAATGAATTACCCAATTAAAAGAGGCGGTGGGAAGTTTCCACTTTCCAATTTGCAAGATCCTTACAATAGCCTTATAATAAAGTAGAATTAGTTCACTTTGTCCCGTTTATACATACATACATGTCCTGTTTAGACACAGGGGTCATGTACATCAGGGGTCCCCAACCCCCAGACTGGTACCGGGCCACGGCATGCCAGCAACCGGTCTGCACAAACAAGCACAGCCCCATCCGTGGGATGCAGGCAGCACACAAAACCACATCCCCTCCAGTCCATGGAAAAACCTCTCTCCATGGAACCAGGTTACTTACAGGACCGCATACTGCCGCACAGTTCCCAGAGACCGGTGAGGTCCCACAGATTGGGCCTCCTTCAGGTCCCATCGGCCAGACAATGTCGGCTGGTGGGCCCTTGAGGAAGGGCCTTTTCTGTGGTGGCTCCGACCTGGTGGAATCAACTTCCCCCCAAGGTTCGAACTACTCCCACCCTGCCAGCCTTTAAGAAAGCCATTAAAACTCTCCTGTTCCGGCAGGCCTGGGGCTGATGTCCCCGGGGGGGGGGGAATATGATCAGACACACTGTATGAATGTATTTATTTTATTGTTTTATTGTCAGATTATTGTTTTAATTTTGTACGCCGCCCTGAGTCCCTTGGGACTGGGCGGCATATACATTTTAGAAGTAAATAAAATAAATAAAACCAGTCCCTGGTGCCCAAAAGGTTGGGGACCTCTGATGTATGTGATGATGGGTCTAGACCCTTGGCCCTGTCCTCCTCAGCCCCAGCTTCCTTCCTGACATGACAACGGTGTAATTAACTCAACAACTGCAGTTGACAACTGTGGCAAGAAATGACATTTGTGCGCTCAACGGTACCCGTACGTTGGGGACTGCCTCTACATTTTCTTTAGTTTACGCTAAAGATTTATGGAAAGTATGTTTCTGATAGATTTATTTATTTATTTATGAGACTTATATACCGCTTTAAGTGCAAGCACTCTCTAAGCGGTGTACACCAGTAAGCAATGTATATATATATTTACATTGCCCCCAACAATCTGGGTCCTCATTTTACCTACCCCAGAAGGATGGAAGGCTGAGTCAACCTTGAGCCGGTGAGATTTGAACCGCTGACCTGCTGAACAGAGTCAGCTAAAGTGGCCTGCAGTACTGCACTCTAACTGCTGCGTCACCTCGGCTTCTTCTTCCAGGCAACATGAATTATATTGTTTTTCACCCCAAAACAAAAGAATGACATTTGGGCTGCTGTTAGTTGGAAGATCTTAGAGAAGACACGATCATCTCATATAACAATACCCCAGAATGAGTTTCTTTGAAGTAAAAAAAAAAGATACAACTGACATTAAGTATAATTCTTTCGTGGTCTTCCTTTTAAGCTGCTCTATGGATGTTGAAAGCACAATGCCCTTGAATGCAGAACAGTGTTGATCATCTACATTTCGTGATGGAAAGTTATTTTTACCTCCGGTCTATTGAAGTTGGAGTTTTTACATAAGGAAACTTTTAAAGGCACGGGTGGTCCTCAACTTACAATGATTTGTTTAGTGACCATTTCAATGGCATTGAAGAAAGTAGCTCATGACCAGGTTTCACCCTTACGACCGTTGCAGCTTTCCCGTGGTCCAAAATTTGAATGCTCGGAAACTGGCATGTATTTGTGACGGTTGCACTGTTCCGGGGTCATGTGTTCATCGTTTGTGAGATCGTCTGACAAGCAAAATCAATAGGGGAAGCCAAACCTGCTTAATGACTGTAGTGATTCACTTAATAATGTTGAAAGAAAAAAATCTTCATCAGGGTCCAGTCCAAGCCGGGAATCAACAAAATGGAGACTGCTTTAGAAAGAAGGTTGTGGTTTATTGAAGAACAGAGCCAGACAGAAAGATGGCTTTGGAAGAAAAGAGAGAGAGAGCACATGTAGGGAGTGGGTTTTTATACCTTCTGGGGCTTTTGAGGTTGTTTCCTGTTCCTGTTTGAGGTTTTGTATTTCCTGTGTCAAGTATCTTGACCTGAGTCTAAGTTTGCCCTTTTGGTATTGGTGGGTTAATGCTATTATGTCCCCAAAAGTCATGTCTTTTAGAGTTTGGGTGGGGTATGTAGACTTTAGGGGGTCTTTGTCTTCCTAATCTCATCAGCTTCTAGCTTCCTGGCTCCATCCTTTCTGAATGGATATGTCTAGTTTAACGAAGAGAAGGACGAGGGGGGGACATGATAGCAGTGCTCCAATATCTCAAGGGCTGCCCCAAAGAAGAGGAAGTCAAGCTATTCTCCAAGGCGCCTGAAGGCAGGACGAGAAGCAACGGATGGAAACTGATCAAGGAGAGAAGCAACCTAGAACTAAGGAGAAATTTCCTGACAGTTAGAACAATTAACCAGTGGAACCACCTGCCTCCAGAAGCGGTGAATGCTCCAACACTGGACGTTTTTAAGAAGAGACTGGACAGTCATTTGTCCGAAATGGTGTAGGGTTCCTGCCTGAGCAGGGGGTTGGACTAGATGACCTCCAAGGTCCCTTCCAACTTTATTATTATTATCTGCATGTCTAAAAGCTGGCCTAGTTTCTCCTGGGGCCTATTAAGAAAAACTGGCCTTGCTTCTCTGCCTTTAAGATCCTTTGGGGAAATACATTCTGCCTTTTTAATATTCCCCAAAATACTTCCTTTTCTGTGGGGTGACCTCCCACAATAACTGCAGTGATTCTCTTAACAACAGTGCCAATCAACCAATGGAACAGCTTGACTTCAGAAGTTGTGGGTGCTCCATTATTGGAGACTGGGCAACTCTTGGTCTGAAATGGTGTAGAGTTTCCTGCCTGAGCAGCGGGTTGGACTAGATGACCTCTGAGGTCCCTTCCCACCCCGTTTTTCTGTTATGTTTAGCCTGTCTTCTAAAAACGGTCATAAAATGGAGCAAATCTCCCTCGTTTAGCAACAAAAATGTCGGGAGCAATTGTCGTAAATCATGAACTACCTCTTGTTCCAAGAAACTCAATGTATCTTTTCCTACATTAGGAGTCTTTGGATTCCCCCACCCCACCCTTTCCCCAAATCTATTCTTTTCACATGTCATCTGACACTTGCAGGAGTCAATGGAACCGATATTTGTTACGCACACTTTGCTAATTTGTTTTTTATTTTTAACACTCATTTTGTCGGCGACTTCTCTCGTCGCTTTGGTTATTTTTTTTTCTTTCTCTTTTTCTAAAAAAATATCTTTTAGTTCTTTCTCCAGTTCTCCTCATCTTTGCATTTGCCAATTATTCCCCGTCCAGTTTTCAAAGCACACCAGGAAAAGTGTCTTATTTCTAATAAAAGGGAAAAAACACGTAAATACCTATGGAGCTTATTTTTTTTTTTTCAGTCTTTGAAAAGAAAAAAGGGGGAAAAAATCGGAATGCAGCTGGGTAGATTTTACAAACCAGAAGCAGGATGTTTTCTCCATTCAGGTTGTTAAATAAATAAATAAAGATAAAATAAAGATAAATATAAATAAATAAATCAGGAATGCGGGGGGTGGTGATCATGATTCGGTTTCCTCCTGCGGTGGGATTTAAGCCATGCTTACAGGGGGCTTAACACTGGAGTTTTTAAAGAAGAGATTGGATAACCATAAGTCTGGAATGGTACTATAGGGTCTCCTGCTTGAGTAGGTCGCTGGACTAGATGACCTCCAAGGTCCCACACTTGGAATACTGCAGCCAGTTTTGGTCACCGTGATGTAAAAAAGATGTTGAGACTCTGGAAAGAGTGCAGAGAAGAGCAACAAAGATGATTAGGGGACTGGAGGCTAAAACATAGAAGGAACGGTTGCTGGAATTTGGCATGTCTAGTCTAATGAAGAGAAGGACAAGGGGGGACAGGATAGCAGTGTTCCAGTATCTCAGGGGCTGCCCCAAAGAAGAGGGAGTCAAGCTATTCTCCAAAGCATCAGAAATAAGACAAGAAGCAATGGGTGGAAACTAATCAAGGAGAGAAGTAACCTAGAACTAAGGAGAAATTTCCTGACAGTGAGAACAATTAACCAGGGGAACCACTTGCCTCCAGAAGTTGTGAGTGCTCCAACACTGGAAATTTTTAAGAAGAGTTTGGACAGCCATTTGTCTGAAATGGTATAGGGATTCCTGCCTGAGCAGGGGGCTGGACTAGATGACCTCCAAGGTCCCTTCCAACTCTGTTATTCTATTCTGTTCTATTCTATTCTATTCTATTCTATTCTATTCTATTCTATTCTATTCTATTCTATTCTATTCTCAAAGAGAAGGATTAGTAGGGACATGATAACTGTCTTCCAGCACTTGAGAGGCTGTCACAGAGAAGATGGGATCTATCAATTCTCCAAAGGGAAGGAGAAGAAATAATGGGTGGAAACCTATCAAAGAGAGGTCCATCCTGGAACTAAAAGGAATTTCCTGACAATGAGAACAATTAATCAATGGAATGACTTGAGTTCCAGAATTGTGGGTGCTGCATCACTGGAGGTTTTCAAAAATAGAGTGGACGACCATTTGAGTAGGATGATATCACTGGAGATTTTTAAGAAGAAACTCGACAGTCACCTGTCTGAGATGGTATAGGTTCTCCTGCTTGAGCAGGGGGCTGGACTAGAAGACCTCCAAGGTCCCTTCCAGTTCTATTCTATTCTATTCTATTCTATTCTATTCTATTCTATTCTATTCTATTCTATTCTATTCTATTCTATTCTATTCCTCTCCATATTTTCTATTCTATTCTATTCTATTCTATTCTATTCTATTCTATTCTATTCTATTCTATTCTATTCTATTCTATCCTGCTTGAGCAGGAAGACTTCCAAGGTCCCTTCCAAACTAAAATTCTTTGTTCTGTGTTCCCTCCTCTTCTCTCCCCTGCCCAGGCTTAACTAAGCACAAACCACTTTCAAAAGTCTCCTGACAAACAGGCGAAAGATGAAATGAAACAGCGGCTTAATCTGCAGGAGTGAACTCTATCAACAATCCAATTATTTTGGATTTGATGCCCCTTTTTTGTTATTTAGTTTTCACGAGCCTTGGCCATCTCCTTCTAGAGATGGGGGTTCCTTCGTTCTCTGTCCCTCGCCTGGACAGGACCTGCCTTGAATTACAATCCAGGGTCCTATTAGCATATAAATTGATACGATGGGTTAGTGAAGGAAGTGGACACGTTGGGACAGAATAATGGGGAAGAGGAGTTGAACAGATAAATTCCTTTGGAGAACAGAGGGCACAGCTTTCTGGGGTTGGTAATGAAACTTGGTTTTAACCCCTGGTTTCTTTTCAGATTCAGAAGAATAGAATAACAAAATTGGAAGGGACCTTGGAGGTCATCTAGTCCAACCCCCTGCTCAGGCAGGAAACCCTATACCATTTCAGACAAATGGCTGTCCAGTCTCTTCTTAAAAACTTCCAGTGTTGGAGCATTCACCGCTTCTGGAGGCAGTTTGTTCCACTGGTTAATTGTTCTCACTGTCAGGAAATTTCTCCTTAGTTCCAGGTTGCTTCTCTCTTTGGTTAGTTTCCATCCATTGCTTCTTGTCCTGCTTTCAGGTGCTTTGGAGGATATGTTATATTCATATTTTTAAGTAAGCACTTCCCTAAATTCTTCACTCCTCTTTCTCTCCCCTCTCTCTTGTTTTCTAAAGTACATTTTTGGGGGCTGGAGAAGAAAAGGAAAAAAAAGGAAAAAAAATGCAGAGAGAAAAGATAAAATGGAAATGAAAGAAAAATGTTTCGGATTTCCTTTGCATCAAAATACGGTCACAAAATTATCTTTGGCTATACAGTCGTGGCCAAAATTGTGGAAACCTTTTGGGAAAAGTGTACAGTAAAAATGCCACCTTTGGTTAGGTTTCCACCCATTTTTCTTCTCATTTCTTTATAATTGTAGCCTTGTTCACTGAATAATACTATTTTACATCGCTTTCTGCGCTACCAGTCAACTCTTTGCACCATTACTTCAATTTTATTACGTTTTGCAAGCTCGCTAAATGAAAGAACACACACACAAAAAAACCAATCAACTTGATAGCGATCACATAACACCCTGACAAATGTCCTCCTCTCAGCTTCAATACATGAGATCAATCACTGGATCCCACTGTGATCTGATTGGCTCATGGCCAAAACAAGATGACACCTGATTGACTCTCTAAACACTCATGCTCATTGGCTACAATCAGATGAAGGAAAGCCACCTGAGATCAACCTAAGCAAGTTGTGCTTCCTTTTTCTGGTTATTTGGCTATAACATTTCATAGGATACAGTACAGATAATTGAGCAAACTTTGTTGCATTACATTCTTGATTAAATTATCTTTCCATTGATATATAATTTTATGGTACTACTCAAAAAAAAGAGGTATTATTAGCCATCAAACCTCAAAAGTATACTTTCCCCAAAAGGTTTCCACCGTTTTGGCCACTACTGTACATACCACAGAGCACATAATGAGCATAATTCCTACTTTTTGGTCCTTAATTCCTGTCAGACACCTCAATCTTCATGAGAAATTTCTCCTTCTGGAAAATAACCAATCACCTGACATGACAGCGATGCCAAGAACATTTTTCAAATGCTGTCCTCCTGCGTTTTCTCAAAAGGCTTCCACAATTTTGGTCACTACTGTAAGATTACAAAAAAGCTCAATTTTATCTATTTTTTTCCCCCAGTCATCAAAAGCATAGGTTGTAAGTGCATTTTTTTTCCTGTTTTGTGCAAAAGGCCTGTAACGGGTTTCCACTCAGCCCTAAATATTGATTTAGTCTTTTCTCTAATCAAAGAAATAGACGTAGCTATCTCTGCAGGCTCCATCTTCTTCACCAAACTTTTCTTGGAAATATATTTTCCTTCGAATCTCAGGAAATGTTGTTGTTGTTAATTGCGAAGTCGTGTCCAACCCATCGCGACCCCATGGACAACGTTCCTCCAGGCCTTCCTGTCCTCTGCCATCTTCTGGAGTCCCTTTAAGCTCACTCCTACTGCTTCAGTGACTCCATCCAGCCATCTCATTCTCTGTCGTCCCTTCTTCTATTGCCCTCAATCTTTCCCAGCATTAGGCTCTTCTCCAGTGAGTCCTTCCTTCTCATTAGGTGGCCAAAGGACTTGAGTTTCAACTTCAGGATCTGGCCTTCTAAAGAGCTGTCGGGGTTGATCTCCTCTAGGACTGACTGGTTTGAACGCCTTGCAGTCCAAGGGACTTGCAGGAGTCTTCTCCAGCACCATAGTTCAAAGGCCCCAATTCTTTGGCGCTCAGCCTTTCTTATGGTCCAACTTTTGTCTTTCACAGCCATACATTGCAACTGGGAAAACCATGGCCTTGACTATACGCACTTTTGTTGGCAGGGTGATAATAAACAAATGTTAAAGAAGAATTAGACAAACCTTCCAAGTCACCTTCAAATGGAGGTGTTAGAAATCACTCTCAATAATGTAAAGTCTTCCTCAAAACATAGTGTCACTGATTGCAACCTAATTCTATACCGAGCTTTTAATTCTACATCGAAATCAAGGTTTTGATAGTGTGTGCCATACCATATGCACTAATCAAACAGGTGGTGAGGCTGAAGGGTAACGCAGACCCAAAACAGGTTACGTTGAAAACAAGCACAGGGTAAGGCCACACTTGGAATCCTGCATCCAGTTTTGGTCCCCACGATATATAAAAAAGATGTTGAGACTCTAGAAAGAGTGCAGAGAAGAGCAACAAAGATGATTAGGGGATTGGAGGCTAAAACATATAAAGAAAGTTGCAGGATTTGGGTTTGGCTAATCTAGAGAAAAGAAGGACTAAGGGTGACATGATAGCAGTCTTCCAGTATTTGAGGGGCTACCACAAAGAAGACCGGGTCAAGCTGTTCTCCAAAGCCCCTGAAGGCAGGACAAGAAGCAACGGATGGAAACTGATCTAGGAGAGACACAACCTGGAACTAAGGAGGAATTTCCTGACAGTGAGAACAATTACCCAGTGGAACAGCTTGCCACCAGAAGTTGTGGGTGCTCCATCACTGGAGGCTTTTAAGAAGATACTGACCAGCCATTTGTCTGAAATGGTACAGGGTCTCCTGCTTGAGCGGGGGTTGGATTAGAAGACCTCAAAGATCCCTTCCAGTTTTATTCTGACCCAGTATCCCATTTTGGTGAGTTGTATGGCAGTTAAAACATGCATGCAACATGTACCCACATGTGTGTGAAGTAGCTAATGGAAGAGAAAGGAAAACCCATTATGAGTGTTTGAATAAGGATGGAGAAAAGGAAAAAGAGAAGGAAGGAAGGAAGAAAGGAAGGAAGGAAGGAAGGAAGGAAGGAAGGAAGGAAGGAAGGAAGATAGACAAAACAGAAGGAGAGAGGGAGGCGGGAAGGAAGACAAAAGGGAAGGAAGGAGGGAGGAAGGAATGAAGGAAGGAAGGAAAGGAGGAAGGAAGGAAGGAAGACAAAAGGGAAGGAGGGAGGGAGGAAGGAAGGAAGGAAAAGAGGAAGGAAGGAAGGAAGGAAGGAAGACAAAAGGGAAGGAGGGAGGAAGGAAGGAAGACAAAAGGGAAGGAGGGAGGAAAGAAGGAAGGAAGGAAGACAAAAGGGAAGGAGGGAGGAAGGAAGGAAGAAAGGAATGAAGGAAGACAAAAGGGAAGGAGGGAGGAAGGAAAGAAGGAAGACAAAAGGGAAGGAAGGAGGGAGGGAGGAAGAAAGGAAGGAAGGAAGACAAGGGAGGGAGGGAGGGAGGAAGTTGTCATTAAAACAGCATTCTCCTCCCTTTTATAAACCCAACATTGGTGGGAGGCCCAATAATACAGAATAGGGCATAAAAGCTGTGAATCTTCAACCACAGCTGGGTAGTTGTGGTTCACCTAAGATGGGCATCCCCTCAGAACTCTGCTACTTGATGTCTCCCTCCTTCTCTTCCTTTCCCGTTTTGGAAAATGTACATTTTCAGCTTTTGAGAGAAAAAAAAAAGTGCCGAGATATTTTCATTATGATACAGTATTTCTTTCCCTCAGCATAGCTGATCCATTTTTGAAATGAGTTGGAAAGACATGACCTCTGCCGGTCACTGCGTCTCAAGAAAGGATATTTCAAAGATTCAGGAAACGGCAACCAGCAGAGTCAAAGTATGTGCCTTGTTGAGAGGCACTTGGGAATCTGTCTGCAAACACATTAAATAAACATGAGTTAATTGACAAATTCCCCATTGAGGAGCACTGGCGATGCTTCATCTTACACTTTTAAAGAGAAATGAAGACATCAGAAGAGATCTAACCCAGTGGAGGATCAGTATATTCCTCCCTTAACCATGTACCACCTTGCATGTGTGCAGGTGGGCTGATCGCTCAAGTGAGATGAGATGAAGTGAGAGATAAGAGAAGATAAGATAAGAGATAAGAGATAAGAGATACGAGATAAGACAAGATAAGACAAGATAAGACAAGACAAGACAAGATAAGATAAGATGTAAGATGAGATGTAAGATGAGATATAAGACAAGACAAGACAAGACAAGACAAGATAAGATGTAAGATGAGATGTAAGATGAGATGTAAGATGAGATATAAGATAAGACAAGACAAGACAAGATACGAATAGTCACAAAATATGATTATGTGAAGTTCATATCTGAGTCGGTCACCAGAACCAGATGTTTTGTCTTCTGAGCTTTCGGACTCAGCAAACTTCTCTCTAGCAGAGTGTGTGCTGTTCTGTGTATGGTATTTATATGGTGCATGTTGTATGTGGCTTTTTAGATGTTGATTGGGGTGGATTGATAGCTGGCTCTTAAGTCGTTGGCTATTGTTTCCTTGTGCTGCTCATGTTCTGTCCCACCCTACGCATGTCCTTATTGCTTCACAAAGACAACCGCTCTTTGAACAGTAGACTGGAAAATAAACCCTTTTTATTTGAGTTACAGACCTGATAATTGTCCCAGAAAACCAAAGCAACAGAACACTTTTCCAATGGAGACCTTGTCCAAAAGCAAAAATGGAGCACAAGTCAAACAGGAAATAACTCACAGGCAAAATAAACAGACCATGATCTCTTGACTCTGAAGTTCTTTGCAAACAGTTGCCTCCAGCAACCAGCCCTGCCCACACATTCCCTTTTTGTTACGCAGCCTCCAAGGGGTGGCTTCTCACTGCTTCCTCCTCTTCCCCTGGAGTTGCCCCATTGCCTCCCTCTGTCTTACTCATGTGACCTGCCTACATTTACGAGCATCTCTGAGGTCTTCCAGGTGTGCTTCCTCCAAGTCCGACTCATCTTCCCAGCACAGCTGGTTCTCAGCTCGATCACAAGTGGAAGGACCAACCTCTTCATCAGTATGTAAGTCCTGCAGCTCATCGGAGCCTCCCTCTGACTCTGTTGGCTCTCCAGAGCCCTCTTCCTCCTCTGATTCCCCAGATTCAACTACTGGGATCACAGGCTGGCATGGAATCACAACAACTCAGCCCTCATCTTCTAAGTACTTGATAAGCTGGGAGTAAATCAGCACTCCTGTTCACTGATGAGGGGCCCATTTCCCAGGCTTCAATCACTTCTCTGGCTGTTTTTGTCCTGCTCGGCCAACAATCTTAGTAACTGCAAAATTGAATGTGTGTCTTTTATTCATTACAGTGGGAGGCTACCAATGAGGTGTGGTCTCCTTGTCTGACCGTTGGCTTGTGTTCTTGCAATCTGGTGGTTAGCCTCCTCCCCATCTGCCCTACACAGTCATTGGGGCCATCCATGATTATGTGACCCCAGGAAGTTGCAACTATTATAAGTGTGAAGTAGTTGCCAGGCACCCACAATGCAACTGAGGACGGCGAGAGAATTTTGAAGCAATTTCATATTCCCAGTTTGAGTTTTGGCACTAGCTGGTTATTAATCTTGCTAAACTAAAGGGCCATTTGCATTCTTAACGTCAAGAAATATTGCTTTAAAGAAAAAAAAACAGTCTCTACTGCCATCATGTCCTGAAATTTTTTCCACATGACAGAATGATGGCCTCAAAAAAATTGCTTGGAGCCTTAAAATATTGCCACATCTGTCAAGGAACATCTTTCTGTGCAAAAAAAGAGATTAGAAGTTGTGAGCTGAGATGGCACCCAGTGAAAACTCAACTTATGTGCTAAAATAAGAAAAAGGAAGAAAAAGAAGCCTGGGAAATTGAAACTGAATCACAGAAGTATGATCCTACAAGACTAAAAGACAGTGTAGAGGAATGTATGAAAGCTACCTGAGATATTTCACTGGCAGTGTGGAAATGTCTTAAAATGATCTGGTGTTGCTAACAGAATAAAACAGTTGGAAGGACCTTGGAGGTCTTCTTGTCCAACCTGCTGGTCAAACAAGAGATCCTATACCATTTCAGACAAATGGTTGTCCAATCTCTTCTTAAAAACCTCCAGTGATGGAGCACCCAGAACCTCTGGTGGCAAGCCATTCTACTGGCTAATTGTTCTCACTGTCAGGAAATTTCTCCTTAGTTCTAAATTAGTTCTCTCCTTGATTAGTTCACATCCATTCCTTCTTGTTCTGCCTTCAGTTGCTTTGGAGCAGGGGGTCTTCAAACTTGGCCCTTTTATGACTTGTGGACTTCGGCTTCCAGAATTCCTCAGCCAGCGTGCCTGGCTGAGGAATTCTGGGAGTTGAAGTCCACAAGTCATAAAAGGGCCAAGTTTGAAGACCTCTGCTTTGGAGGATAGGTTGACCCCTTCTTCTTTGTGATAACCCTGAGATATTGGAAGGTTGCTATCATGTCACCCCTCGTTCTTCTTTTCATTAAAATAGACATACCCAATTCCTCAACTGTTCTTCTGGTCCCCTAGTCCTCTTTGTTGCTCTTCTCTGCACTCTTTCTGGAGTCTCAACATCGTTTTGATATTGTGATGGCCAAAACTGGATGCAATAATCCAAGTGTGGTCTTACCAAAGGAAATGTTGTTTGACACCTATTTTCAGAAAACATGGTGGTTGGAAATGAGGATTTGAAGACAATTACTATGTCAGCGGTTCTCCACCTATGGGTCGCGACTCCATTTGGGGTCGATCGACCATTTCACGGGGGTCACCAAGCAAGGCTGTCCGCCATTTTTTCCCCCTTTTCCGGCGGGTGCCTTACCTCCCATGGGCTGGGCCAGCTGGTGGCCCAGCCTTTGGTCGGCCTGCTCCGTCTCTGCCGCTTGCCAGCTACGCCTCGGTTGGTGCAGGGGGCGGCACCACGCATTCGCGGCACTCCCAGGCAGAGAAAGTCCTCGACTTACGACCGGTTGGGTAGTCCTCGACTTACGACCAGTTTAGTCCTCGACTTACGACCGGTTGGGGGTCACAGCATTAAAAAGGTTGAGAACCACTGTACTATGTGGACAGCTCCATGTACTCCCCACCACCCTTTTACTTTCAAGTCTGAAAAGTTGAACAGATTGATGGGCACACAGAAATATAGAGGTCTGATAACATATTTGCTACATACAGGTAGCTTTCAAATTATGACCCTAATGGATCCTGCCCATTATGGTCATAAGCCATGACAGTCATAAAGCAGGTCACCAAGGTCCAAATTTATGACCTTTCTTGAGGCAGTCATTAGGCAAATCCCTGGTTATTCAGCGAATCTGCGGTTGTTAAGTAAACGCTGTGGATGTTAGGAAACCCATTGTTTGCCATGGGGTGTTTTTGCCCCCCCAAAAACCAAAAGTAAATGCCAGTTTACAGTAAAAACATCATAAATTGTGGTCATGTGATGGCAAGACATGGAATGACCATGCATTCAGGTCAGTGACTGAGTACTCAAAATGTAGTCACTTGACTGAATGGGATGGTCTGGCCATCAGAAGTTTGGAACTGGGTTGCAAGTATGTTTTTGGGGTGTCCATATCATGGCATCTGGTCCTCTCAATTCCTGGCAAATAGATGGGGAAGAAATGGAGGTAGTGACAGATTTTATCTTCCTGGGCTCCAAGATCACCACAGATGGGGACTGCAGCCAAGAAATTAAAAGACGCTTGCTCCTGGGGAGGAAAGCTATGGCAAATCTAGACAGCATGCTATATTTTCTTGCAGATGGTTCATTACCAATCTAGGTAACATCATCAGTGCTAGAAGGGAGTGGGGTTTGGTCTCTTTTTATATACAAGTGGCTAAGGTTACCCTGACAACAAAAGTGCATATAGTCAGCGCCATGGTTTTCCCAGTTGCAATGTATGGCTGTGAAAGTTGGACCGTAAGAAAGGCTGAGGGCCAAAGAATTGAGGCCTTTGAACTCTGGTTCTGGAGAAGACTCCTGCAAGTCCCCTCGACTGCAAGGCAATCAAGCCAGTCAGTCCTAGAGGAGATCAACCCTGACTGCTCCTTAGAAGGTCAGATCCTGAAGTTGAAACTCAAGTACTTTGGCCACCTAATGAGAAGCAAGGACTCACTAGAGAAGAGCCTGGTGCTGAGAAAGATGGAGGGCAAGAGAAGAAGGGGACAACAGAGAAGGAGGTGGCTGGATGGAGTCACTGAAGCAGTAGGCATGAGCTTAAATGGACTCCAGAAGATTTTAGAGGACAGGAAGGCCTGGAGGAATGTTGTCCATGGGGTTGCGATGGGTCAGACACGACTTTGCAATCAACAACAACAAATTGTAACTTCAAATGGTTGCTAAGCAACCAGTCTTAAGGATCCCCTGTGTAGACCAAGCTACTGCTATCTAGACAAAGCTATCATGCTCCACCAAGGTCAACTAAACATTGAATTTTCACCAGCAGAACTTCATTGTTTACAGTTGCTTGATACAGTGTCCAGTTGGACAGAAAAACTATGGATGAAGAAAAAGAATTTGAATATGAACATTTCACTGGTGTTTGTAGACAATTGTAGCTGGAGACAAATTCTAGAGATTATAAGGTTATATTAGCAACAAGGCATGAACAATGGAGAACACGGGAAAGAAATCTTCATAATTCTTTTCTGTCTGAACTCCAGTCTTGTTTACAATTGAATAAACACCAACGAAAATCACTCAAGCTAATTTGGAGAAGATGACGGCAGCATCTGCATGTTAGCCTCTTCTCCCAAATTGAAATATTTTCCACTTTGAGCAGCAAATTGAAAAAGACAACATTATTAGAAATCTTGTGGTCCCATCACAATTCTAAACTTACGGAAAGCTCCTACTCCAGATATCTCAGCAAATAAAGCAGAAATGTAGACTGTTGTTCTAATTATCCACCATCTGGCCACTTCTATCTCTGTTAGCTTTTAATTGCTATCTATTTTTTGCATCTGTTTTGGCTGTTTAGCAGCCTTGGAAGGGGGGAGAGGGAGAGAAGGAGAGAGGGAGAGAAGGAGAGACAAAATGAGAAACAGAGGGGAGGGGGGGAGAGAGAAAGAGAGGCAAAAAGAGAAAGAAAGAGAAAGAGAAAAATACAGAAAGAGAGAGAGAGAGAGGAAAGAAAGAAAGAAAGAAAGAAAGAAAGAAAGAAAGAAAGAAAGAAAGAAAGAAAGAAAGAAAGAAAGAAAGAAAGAAAGAAAGAAAGAAAGAAAGAAAGAGGGGGGGAGAAAGAAAGAGAGAGAGAAAGAAGACTGACAGGGAAAGGGAGGAAGGAGAGGAAAGAAAAAAGAAGGAAGGAAGGAAAGAAAGAAAGGAAGAAGGAAGGAAGGAAGGAAGGAAGGAAGGAAAGAAGGAAGGAAGGAAGGAAGGAAAGAAAGAAAGAAGGAAAGAAAAGGAAAGAAAGAAAGAAAGAAAAAAAGAAAGAAAGAAAGAAAGAGAGGGAGAGAGAAAGAAAACTGACAGAGAAAGGGAGGAAGGAGAAGAAAGAAGGAAAAAGAAAGAAAGAAAAAAGAAAGAAAGAAAGAAAGAAAGAAAGAAAGAAAGAAAGAAAGAAAGAGGGAAAGAAAGACAGACAGAAAGAAATAAGAGAGAAAATGAGATAGATAGATAGAGAGAGAGAGAGAGAAAAACAGAGAGGGAGAGAAGGAGAAAGGAAGAGTGGGAGAGGGAGAAGGAAAGGGGGACAGAGAGAGACAGGGAGAGGGAGAGGGAGAGAGAGAGGGGGGCATCAGACTCAACATATTTGGGACTTATATCTATTCAGTACCTTGGACAGCTCCATTCAATATAAATTGCATTAGAGCAGTGGTTCTCAACCTTTTTAATGCCGCGACCCCCAACTGGTTGTAAGTCGAGGACTACTCAACCGGTCGTAAGTCGAGGACTACTCAACTGGTGCAGCACCGTTTGCAGAATGGGACTTTTGGCGGGCTCAGCAGGGCAGAGACAGCCTGAACAATTCCTATTGGCTTTGGAAAGCCAATAGAATTAGACTCTATTCAAGAGGGTCTATTCTATTGGCTTTCAAAAGCCAATGGAATAAAAGGGAGGAGCACAGCTAAGGAAAAGGGGGGGGGGAAAATGGCGGACTGCGTTGTTTGGCGACCCCCGTGAAATGGGCGTTCGACCCCAAATGGGGTCCCGACCCACAGGTGGAGAACCACTGCATTAGAGCCTAAGTGCTCATGCAAGGGCAAAAACCAGCAACTTAATTGTCCTGCACAACCACAACACACATTTTTTTTGGGGGGGGGGGCCTCAGAGGTAGACCAGGTGGGAGCTGTTTGGGAAGGAGGAAAGAGGAAAACCACAGTTAAGAGGGCCCCATGTCTCTCGGCAATATTGTGAGAGTTAAGTCCGAGGGAAACAACCTCTTACAAGAGTTGACCGTTACCGAACGGGTGACAGATGGACAACAGAAGAGGCTCCCACGAGAAAAATCACTCGGTCTGGTCTGGGATTAGGAAGGAGAACTTTTGTTGTGGGGGAAAACCCCCCCACTTAAATAGATTGGAGAGCAGCACAAAAATTGTGTTGTGCCAAAACAAAAAACAAAAAAAAAACCCAACAACCCCAAAGACTTAAATAAGGAATCAAAAGATTTGGAGACAGTTGCAACGATAAAGAAGCTTTTATTGGCACCCACAACTGCAGGGATGACTGGGCCTCTTGCCAAAAGTACAGAGCAGAGCCCTGACGCTCTCAAGGTTACAGATTATATAACCTCTGAAATCATACATAATAATTACTAAGGCAATGTAAATTAAAGCGTGACCTTTACAGCCAGCATGTGGAGTCTGAGAACATGGAGTGACCTTACTGTGAGCTAATCCGATGCCTGCGAATTCTACATTTTTTAGAGGCTCCAAGCCCAGCCTTTCCACCGAGAACAGCAAGGATGCTGTTTATTATGCCTATAGATTGACTTCTTTCATCT